>CM065734.1:15762803-15897803 GCA_033310375.1 Conus canariensis | reverse complement strand
GACACTGACTTTTTCCTGTGGATTGCTGGTGTCGATGCTGTGGCGAGAAAAGCGAGGGTGTAGCTGGGGACGGAAGCTGGAATGAGCAGCGTTGGGGGTACTGCCACTGAAGTGGCACAGAAAATCAGACAGCCAATCAGACCCTTTTCTTTTCTTCTTTTTTTTTTTTTTTGTAATCACTCAACGCTACCAAACAGATCTGCACAAAAAGCATATCCATCCCACAGGAGACAAAATGTATAATGAATATATCATATGAAAAGGGTCGCAACCAACATTGACCAAAGTTGATAAATCAGAATACCGAACTCAGATCACATTGAATGGAACTTTACAAACTTCTGACGATTGCATGCTAAAAAATATTCAAACAAAAACAAAAACAAAACAAACAACAACAAAAAAAACACGACAGCTATCATACACGACAAGGAAAGACTAAACGGACAGAGAGAGAGAGAGAGAGAGAAAGAGAGAGAGAGAGAGAGAGAGAGAGAGAGAGAGAGAGAGAGAGAGAGAGCCAGTCGAGCAAGAAAAGAGTAGGGAAAGTATGGCAACATGATCGAGGCATCCTGGGACTCGTGCTAAGCATGCTCTGCGAGAGCCTCGCCTGGAATCGAGCGGCTTCATGCGCCTCTGTGCACAGTGTACCCATCAAAAGCGATCTAGCATCGCCTCTGCCTGTGGTACACACAGCAGGTGAATGTATTTTTCCAAATTCTTAAAATTTTGGGCCAAACTGTACAAGATTTTCTGAATGCAATGGGCAGATGGGACCACAACTTGATCTTAAGTTGAACTCGGGCTCTCGTTTGGTTGGGTAAATAGGATCATGAACGCTAACAACTAAAAACAAACAAACGGAAAAAAAAACCTCCACCGATTGATGTAATTTCTTAGGAACTGATTTCTTCTTCCAAATCCGTCATGTATCTTTCTCTCTTCCTCGCTGTCTCTCTTCACGCCCACACCCCCTCCACCATCACTCCCTGGTCTCTCATAAGGAGAGTGTGCATTTTGTTTTTCTTTATATATTTTAAAGAATTGTGTGAATGAATGACTTGTGAGTTGATTTTAACGTGGTGACAGTCCTGATGTGGCCCTTTGCGGTCAGCTGGGCTATAAGCAACATTATCTTATCTTATCTTATCTTCGTTTTTTTTTTTTTCCTTTGGTGTTTTGTTTTCATCGTAGCATAGGTTCCAAAGACTCGACTGCGCCTAGCCTCTTTGTCTGACGGGTTACCATGTACACCACCTGTTCACAGGTGAATTCAACGTCTACCTTCATGAGACTGGCGGTGGAGAGATGACTGTGGAGATATTTGGACCATCAGATGACGTTCAGATCGATGTCCAGGAAAGAGAAGATGGCTCAGCCTCTGTGATACCTACATTCCCGAAGGAAGGTATGTGGGCATGCACTTTGATTCAGAATAAGTCAATGAGTGAAGCAAAATGCAAATCAATCCGCAAAACAAGGTGTAAAGTGAAGCAGATTATATACAAAAACACAAAACAATCAAGTGGATTTTTCACAAAGACGTCTTCTTCAGATAGGACAAACAACAGACATTTAAAAAAGTGTGTAAAACAACCCTCCCAATAGCAGTCAGCGTGAGAATGACAATGTATGAGAGAGGAAGGGGATGTGAGGACAGTTTAAAAACAGACTGCATGAAATGGGAAAGGAGAGAGAGAGAGGGAGAGAGTCCATGAGGAAAATAAACTTGATGTCCGTCCCGAAGCTCTATGCTTATTAAGTAAAGTCTCATGAGTAGTACAGGACACAGCGATCAGTTTTCTAACATGTTTGCAGGGGACTACAAATGTGTCATCAAAGTGGATGGCAAAGAGATACCCAACTCTCCGTTCCTTGTACGAGTTGCACCCGCTGATGCGGAATGCCACAAAGTCACTCTGCAGCCGCGCCAGCTGACAGGAATAAAGGTAAGATCGCCTGAACGTTGTGACAGTATTGTGTTGAAAATGTAAAATCCCAGTCCGTTTTGATCGCACCTTAGAAAACTAGTATACTTACTTTAATGTTATAGTGGGGTGTCTTGAAATGTTATAATGCATCCGAATCTGATAAAGGCTGCTGGATCCAAAGCAGGGAACATTAAGGTTGTGTTTGTGTGTGTTGATCTTAACCATGCTAGTGAATATGTACCCCTGTATCCTCGTAGGCTATCACTAAATACATGCATATTAATCCTAACATAATCTGATTCATGTACCTGTTGGTCCTGTCTTTCATTACTTCTCTGAACGCTTGTGTTTTAAGTATTTTCAGTCCATATAGCTAACGGAAAGGCATAGTAAATAAAACAACAAAAACGCGAAGAAAGAGAAAAAAAAAAACAATACAACAACAACAACAACAACAACAACAGTGAAACATCCCCAAAGGAAACTGAAACAAAACCCCATTGAATAACTGTGCGAGAAGTACTTCGGAGCATAGACTGGAACACAGAAGTCCGACACATTGCAACTTTTCACCAAGGGTAACCACTCCTGAGTCCAAGTGCAAATGACAGGAAATACAGATTTAGCTTCCTTCTCTCCCCAAATTTTTGGGAGATCCCAATAAGGTGAGAAGTGGTTGACGCCAGATAGGATTCCAGCCTTTATTTCGATAGTTAAGTGTAAGAAAAACAAGCTTGCAAAGTGGTAAGTGTAAGAAAAACAAGCTTGCAAAGTGATAAATGTAAGGAAAACAATCTTGCAAAGTGATAAGTGTAAGGAAAGCAATCTTGCAAAGTGATAAGTGTAAGGAAAGCAATCTTGCAAAGTGATAAGTGTAAGGAAAGCAGTCTTGCAAAGTGATAAGTGTAAGGAAAGCAATCTTGCAAAGTGATAAGTGTAAGGAAAACATTCTCTCTCTCTCTCTCTGTATCCATATATTTGTTAGCACATACACATACACACACATGAACATCCAGAGTGTTCCTTTGTGGGTGAGTGTTTTTCTCTGTGTGTGTGTGTGTGTGTGTGTGTGTTGTGAGCAGCCAGGCTGTCCCACTGAGGTCAGATTCAGTAGGAACGGAGCCCAGGGGATCATGCGAGCCTTCGTCGTGGACGCTACTGGACGAGAAATTGAGATTCCTGCGAGTGTCAGTCCAGGTAGTTATTCAGGTTTCTTCTCTGTCGTGTCTGTTGACCCTGACGGCGCCATCTGCTGTGGAATGCTAGGTTTTCCCCGGCGCCCGTTCAGGTTCCGTTCACACTCTTGCATCGCTCACGTCCACATACCGATGGCTTTTTCAGTATGAATTGTATCTCTGTCTTCTGACAGTTCTGTGCTAATAACATTTCTTTCTTTCAGCGTCACTCTGTCTGATTCTGCTGTTGAAAATAATAATAATGTCATTCTTAGTAGATGTCTACTTTTTGTTGTTCGTTTACATTTTTTTCCATTGTGGACCTTTTCCTGATTCTGTTTGGTGAAGTATTTTACACGTTTTTTCCCCTGATCAGACTGTGAAAATGCCAGCTGTCCTTTGGTAATAATCTTGCGACGAGGAAATGAAATGTACAGACCTGCTGTCCGTTCTGCAGTGCCTGTTTGCCCTTAGGATCTGTTACATTTAATCTTTTTTATTTATTCATTTTTTTTACTTTTTTGTGTAAAGTTGAAACGAAAAACTACGTGCAATGGTTTGAACTGGCAGAATTGCCTCGTGTTCTCAGGCTGAAGGATATCAAAAGCTTAGCTGCCAAATCACTGACTGATGGATGGATGTACACATTACCTTCTTGTCTGTTTCTTTGTCAGTTTAGGGCTATTTTCTCGACACGTGTTGACAGCCCTAAAAAGGCCCTATGTGGACGGCTGGGCTGTGATAGAATATTACTGTTTAATTGCCTGTTACCTCAACAGTTTTAAAGCAGTTCCCATCGTCCTTTTTCTAGAAAGTACATTAGACTGATCGGGTTAAAGACTTGTGATGTGTTTTCTCTTCTTACCACAGTAAAATCCTATCTGTTTCAAAAGTGGCATCAACGGCTGAGCCTTTTTTTTCCAAGCATTTTTTTTTAATCAATGTTGTGTACATAAACATATTATTTAACTGAAGCAGCAACGAGCAGTAGCTTATGGTGTGGTCAGCGACGAAAAACAAAACAAAACAATAAACATATCGGCGGAATTGCATTTGTCAACATCAATACGTTCAAAGGAGAAAGAAAAATGCTAAGGATTGTGGGGGAAAAGTCTTAAATGAAACTAAAAA
Organism: Conus canariensis; assembly: GCA_033310375.1. Taxonomy (NCBI): domain Eukaryota; kingdom Metazoa; phylum Mollusca; class Gastropoda; order Neogastropoda; family Conidae; genus Conus; species Conus canariensis. The sequence goes on along the minus strand of CM065734.1, from coordinate 15,893,566 downwards.
GAACGGAAAGAAGAAAGAACAGAACAGAAGATCTAACAAGAACGACATCACAGCCACCTTGCCGCGTGAATACAGAAATGCATCCCCCTGCAAATGACACCAACGAAGGCACACTGCCAGTGTTTATGTCACAATGTTTCATCTTAGGTGATGAGTTTTGGCATATGTCAGTCTATTTAGGACCATGTTTAGAATCGACATGTGTATTTTTCACGAAGGAGGGGTGTGGGTGGGTGGATAGGGGGGAATTTAGTGGGTAATGAATTAACGTGTGTCTGTTCCTAGCACTGAACTTGTGTTGATACATGCGCATGTTGTGCGTTCACTCTTCAAGATCAGGTCGTAGTGACGTTCACACCCGATGCACCGGGAGTCTGCTACGTGAAGTTAACATGCGACGACTACCTGGTCCAAGGATCTCCTGTACCGGTCCTGGTGGCCACAGAAGAGTGTATCACAGGTATGGAGAATTGCCACAAAACCTACAGGCTGGGTCGGTTATGGGGAATGGGCAGTTGATTACTTTTGGCATTTGTGATGATGAGTTTAACTGGTGAACGAGATGATGATAGTGAGGCTGATGGCAAATGATCAATGAGTGACGACATCCATCAGTAGCGTCTTGACAGATGTGTCTTGCAAAAGCACTTCAAAACGCTTGGAACTTTCCATTCTGAATAATGATGATGATGATGATAATGATAGTGATAATGATAATAATAGTAGAAGTAATTATAATAATGGTAACAATAATGACAATTCTTATCATCATCATCATCATCATTATACTATTTTCACACGAAACCTGTTTACCAGAAACAATGCCCAACAGTAAGAATGAGCGCTGAATATTGTACAAATCTTAAATTGATAGTCTCGTAATACTTGGTGTCAAAAGGTTTATGGATATATTGAAAGAAAATGGACAAAAAAAGGAAAAACGAAAACAGATACAGGGCTTCTGAATTTTTGATCTCCTATATATTCTGCTGCAGAAAACAGTGGTTTGAATGCTGACTCTCGATGTCTAATACAGTAATGTCCGAGCCTGGCTGCTAGCGGTAAGGGGAGGACACCCTTGGTGGCCGCAAGGGCGAGATCAGTATCAAGTGTTGTTTATTGAGCTTGTGATTTTCTGCCCGGATCGAAGGGCAGGTAGAGACAATGACTGATCCATTACAGTTGTACAAACTAAGACAGGAATCTCTGGAGAGGGGACGAATTTTACTGACTGTACATTCCGACGCGAGGGTCAAGAGGAAACGTGCTTTTTAGGGTCAGGTTAGAAATAGAGCACTCTTCCAAAGACTGAAACTCTCCTGAATCTTAAGAACGCAAGTGCACGTGGGATGTTTTGTGCAAAGATTTCACTGGCAGAGTATTCTCCACCAATTCACCGAGGTGCTTCAGTAGTTAACTGTGATTTTTAAGATATATTTTGATCTTTTATGATCAATAGAAATGGCAATAATGTTGGTGATGTTGTTGTGGTTGTTGCTGCTGCTGCTGCTGCTGAACACACATATGGTATTTAACAATGTAGCAGGAAAAGTGTGCTGGCATGGCAAGTATAGGTTCAGGCCTCCCGGATTAATATTATGTAAAACAGTGATTGTTTACGTACGAAGTCTTTCGAAATCAGGATCAGGTACAACAGCGGCCACTCCTTCCCAATCATTAAGTAATTTTTAGCCTTTCGTTAACCTAGAGCAGAATTATTGATTAAACACTTTTTTCTGATAAGGAGCAAAAGAAGAAAGAGCCAAATATCTGCATTCTAGATTCAACTCTGTTTTAATCTGAATGGACTATTCTATGCACGTGTAGTGCGATATCTAATCCACAAAAAAACCGCATCTGCTTCCGTAGGTTATGCCAACTGATCAGTACTGTGGTTTCAGGAGAGCGAAACACTTTGTCATTTGTATTCAGGCATATTTCGCTTAATGAACACAGATTCATATAACTACTCCTCATCTGGAAACAATGTCTAAAAAGGTACACTTTGTTTATTTGTGCAAACATTGACCAAAGTTCACAGGTTTTGCATCTGTCTTTCTCTCTCTCTCTCCCTCTGTGTGTGTGTGTGTGTGTGTGTGTGTGTGTGTGTGTGTGTGTGGCGTTTTTTTTTTTTTTTCATTCTCATGTTACTTTCTTTCCTGGCACGAAATGTGGGCGACGATAATAGATAAATGATGCTTGAGATCGAGGCAGAAGTGTGTACAAGATGTGTCTCACTGCTGCAGATACCACTCAGACAACTACGGAGAAGCGTGCCCATGTAAGAACCAGTCACTGCTTCTCTACCAAACCTTGCCAAGTGGGATCCAAGAACTTCATAATAAGGACGATCCCTAGTGAGTATCACCCGCAGTCACGTTCGCAGAGATTCAGAGAAACCAGAACGATATCATAAGGACGATCCCTAGTGAGAATGACTCGCAGTCACGTTCGCAGGGAGAGATTCAGAGAGGGGATGAGAGGAAATTCGAAACGTGTAATTACATTAGGTTTGAGCCACACTGCAAACAGGGTGAAGTAGAGGGGACGGTGTAGGTAATATAGAACATGATCAATAGAATATTTGACTGCCAAGTGCAAATAGATGTACAATATCGTATCCAACACAGAGTAACAATATCAGTAACTGAAGATTATAAACACGTCTTTGATTTGTGCAATGAAAGGCACTGGGATGGATATACAGAAATGAACAAATTGCTTATGTTGATAAAAGTGCTTGTCAAAGTGCTTCAAATAAGAATCTGAACACATTATGGCGTGAGGTATGTTTGTTATTTTAAGTACACACAAATTATAAATGGAACCGATCCGTTTAGATGACCCCTGATATGGTGCTGGTCGGCTGGATTATAAGAATATGAATTAAACTGATCCTTTAAGAAACTGAAGTCGTAAATGACAGAAGACATAACACTTAAACAAGAAGGTTTATTCATTCTCAGCTTGATACCAGCAAAGTAAGCAAACTTTATCCTTCTGTAAAACACTATGACGATATACATTATTATCAAGTTGAGGTATAATTGATTTTTTTTTTTGCATAATTGCAAGTCGGAAGCAGTACACATTCATGGTGCAAATAGATCATTCTTTCTCAGCACTAGTCGCAAAATATCTGTAACTTTCACATCTATTACATCCAGTAATGGCACTCGTCCATTCTTGAATGAACGTACTCACAAGCTTCTGTTTGCTTGCAACCAAGAAAATATTTCAGTTTCCAACATCATGTTGTAAACAAAGAATATTAACTCGTTCCTACCAAGCATCTCACGTACGTGGCTCATATGCTTTGCTTTCATAATTTGTTTCTTAAAGTTCAGTACAAAACGCACTTTGAGCTGTCAAAGGAGCGTATGGAAGAAGTATGTTCATAAACAATTAAAAAAAATCGTAAAATCCAGTATCAAACGCACTTTAAGCTGTCAAAGGAGCGTATGGAAGTAGTATGTTCACAAACAATTACAAACATTGTGAAATATAGTATTTGTGAGCTATAAGAAATGTAGATATTAACATTTTTTGCTGAAAAAAGATAGTTGTGTTCCAACATACGCAGACCACCACCGGTTAAGCCCCCTACTGACGACGATAATTGCTTAACGGCAGAGCCAGCATGAGTGAGCGCCCCCATCCAGAGGGCGCCAACACGTCCGTTCCATAACGTACAGAGTTGGTCAGGAAATTTGAGCAATGCTTTCAGAGACGCATCCATTGAGTGGATGAAATTCCACCATGTGGTCCCAGTCTTCCCAACGGAGTTCTTAGCAGAGTCAGCTGTGGCTGGAGCCGATCAGGGCAGAAAACTCCGACAAAGAAATGGCTTTGATGGGAATCGAACCGACGACCTCCCAGTCAGGACTCCGCGACGATAACCACTACGCTACAACGGCTAGTACACATCATTATCCTCCTCACCCGGATACATACAATAATTGTATCCAAAAAGTTTAGAAATTTGCATGTCAGTTATTGATTTTTCTTCACTGTTTAAAATTGATCGTGGAGAAGAAAATCAAAGGCCTTTCTAAAATCTACAGAAAGAACATCAAATTATCTTTTTCCCTCATGGTGTTCAGAATGACAGCGGGTGAAGTAAATATATTATCAACACGAGCTGCTGTGGCACATTTCCTGGGCACTTAGGTTTTGGGGTTCGAGTCACACATTAGAGAGAGATATATATAGTGAGAGACAGACAGACAGGGAGAGAGAGAGAGAGAGAGAGAGAGAGAGAGAGAGAGAGAGAGAAGAGAGAGAGATGAAAAGGATGTTTTCCACAATCAACTCCTGCCAGTTGACAGACTCAAGCATGTCTGATAGGGTGGTGAGAGGGAAGAAAGGTGAAAGGAAGTTTTTTTCCACATTCTCCCCCTTTTCTTGTTGTTGACAGACACCAGCTTGTTTGACAGGGTGGGGAGAGGGAAGTAAGGTGAAAGGAAGTCTTTTCCACATTCCCCTCCATTTCTTCTTGTTGACAGACACCAGCGTGCCTGAGCTACAAGGGGTTTTCAAGACCCCGGATGGTCAGCCGCAACCCTGCGAGGTCACCAGTCTGGGCAATGACATGTACTCCTTCACCTTCGTGGCCCAAGAGACGGGCACACATGAAATCCTGATCACCAACAAGGGTATCCCCGTGTCGTGTAAGTTGTGCTGTTGGGCTGGTTTGAAATGCACACACACACGCACACACACACACACACACACACACACACACACACACACACACACACACACACACACACACATACATGCACGTGCACGTGTTCGCATGCGCACAGGTACACACAGCAAGTGTTGGGACTAGTCCTACGGTAAAACGCAAGAAACAGACAGAATAACAGCCCCTGAGGGCTGTCGCAATAGAATTAACTGGAAATTGGAATGAGGTCTTGAAAGTACTGTACAATTTTGTGCTGAAGCTACAAAATATTGAGCCATGCTGATGACACCAGCATTGAATCTGAATCTCTCAAAATCAACACATGGGAGAAAGAGAGATAGTGATAAGGCATTTCAAGTTATTCTGCGTACGAAGACGTCACCCAGAGGTAAAAGCGATAAGGCTTTGATGTAGATTCAGCAATGTTTTAAACAATTTTTTTAACATCAGCATTGGCAGCAGGCCGGTCTGCAACCTTCGTTTTGCAGACGATATCGACCTCATGGGGGGCAGCAACACCAAGCTCCAGGATCTGACAAACAGACTTGTCTCAAGAGCAAGTGCCTACGGCATGGAGGTCAGCACAGAGAAGTCAAAGGCCATGGTCAACAGCACGACTAACAGCAGTGCCAACATAACCATGAATGGTGAGCCCCTGGAAGAAATGACCAGCTTCAGGTACTTGGGAGCAACCCTGTCGAAAGATGGCACCTGCACAGCAGAAAAGTCCGAATCAGGATCAACTCTGCATCAGCAGCGATGGCCAGACTGAACAGGGTGTGGAAGAGCAACATCAAATTCCACACAAAATTCCGGCTCTACAAGTCACAAGTGGTCCTCATCCTGTTCTATGGCTGCGAGACATGGACACTGATGGCCGAAACTGAAAGAAGAATCCAGGCGTTTGAGATCAGGTGCTTGAGGAAACTACTCCGCATCTCCTACAAAGAACACAAGACCAATGATTATGTGCGGAACCTGGTCACCAACCTAGTCGGACCCCACGAACCACTTCTGGCAACCGTCAAACGACGGAAGATGGCATGGTTTGACCACGTCATTCGTCACAACACCCTCTCCAAAACCATCCTTCAAGGTACCGTTGAAGGAGGGCGCAGACGAGGACGGCAGAGAAAGAGTTGGTCCGAAAATATAAAGGACTGGACCAGAATGACCATGCCAGATCTCCTCACGACAGCTACAAACAGAAGAGCCTGGAGAGAAACGGCGGCTGCCTCATCACGTCCCTCCAACGACCCCAGCGGTCAGGGGAATGACTGACTGACTGACGATCAGTTACAACTGCTGTCCTTTAAACTGCTGACGTATTGTGTGCAAAACTAAAAATAAATATCAAAATGTTTCAAGTTTCTTGATGAAACTCCTAGCAAGCAGAAGAGCAGGTATGAATGAATAACTTACTAAGTAAAAAGTGATAAACATAGAAAGATAGGATGATATGTATGATAGATCATATGTATAAACACATCTTGCCAATATGACTCGTTAAGATTTTGTTATCAATTATGCTGACTTAACCACGTGAGACGACACAAAGGCAGCAGTTTGAAACAATTTTGTTTTCACAGTAACAGTCCCCAAATTCATACGATTATATAATAAATTTGCTTTTGGGGAAAAAATTGGGAGGGGGGGGGGGAGCAAAATAAAAAACGGTATACAGTTGATTCATCAGACTATTTGAAATCGATGTACAACATGGAAAGTCAGCTAAATGACGACGAAAGTCCAGCAATAACATCTGCCCTGATGAGTGGTCAAAGCCTAACATGTTCAAATTTACGCTTTCTTCAATCACAGTGTGCAAGGATTTATATAAAAGGAGTTTGGGGATGTATACGAGTTAATGCCCCTGTTCATCCTAGCCATTCAGCTCCACTTGTGACTACAGTGAAACGATGAGGCCGTGATGAGCAGTGGTGAATTATTTAGTAACCCTTCGTTTTAGATAAGTTTTATGAATCTGGATCTGTTGTTTGATTCAGATCCCCGTGAAACTTGAGTGTGTTTCTCCTTCGGCCACTCACCACTTTTCCATTAAGTTTGGACACCTTTTCCTCTTTTTCGTCTTGTTGTTCTGGTTGTTCTGGTTGTTCTTCTTCTTCTCCATTTCTTTTTTTTTCTTTAGCGAATCTTGCTGAGAGACAGACAAACACACAAACATGGAGAGAAACATATGCAGATGAAAACTTATATCTTCTTGAAGGAGGTAATAATGTGTTTTATGTTTGCAGGCGGTCCTCTTCCATACACTGTGGGAGACATACCCAGGGGGCAATCACACAAGGTCTATGTGGATCCTGATGAGCTGAGCCAGACAGAAGTGAACAAGCCATGTGAGGACTCGGTCTTTCCATCACTTGAAACTTGACAGATTTTAACATCACTACCCTCACTTTAATCTGGGTAACTTCTGACAGCAAAATACGCAAAGAAGATGGGATGGTGGGAAGAAGTGGAGCAGTTGCTGGAGATTAAAAGGGGGTTGGATGGACATGCCTACCACAGTTCAGAAATGGATTATGATACAAAACTGGTGTTAGGTCTATACATACTTTTTCGTTTTGGATTCCACATTTTCGAAAACCTAATATTACGTCGAATTGTGCAACTTCATCGTCACAACAGATTTATCCGTATGAATTCAGGCTGCTGTTCCAGCGGAAAGCCCAGTGCTGTAGGACAGCGCCACCCGTAGTTTTTCTTTTTTTTTTTTGATTGCCTGTTTGTATATTTGTTTACCTATCCCAAAGAATTTTTAATGCAGAATTTTGTCATGGATAGCTCTCATTTCAGTATGGCTTCTTTTATGTAGGCGACGTGAATGTGAACTCGGGACCTTGAAGTATTTTTTTTATTAAACAGGCACGCACACTCATGAACGCATGCACACACGCACACACACACACAGACAGACAGACACACAACAGACAGACAGCAGACAGACAGACACACACACACACACACACACACACACACACACACACACACACACACACGCTCACTCACTCACTCACTCACATATACGCACATACACACACACACGCACGCGCGCACACACACACACACACACACACACACACAACACACACACCACAGATAGTTGTGTGCACATGAAAATTCAAGGATGAAATACAGACACAACGGGATTGCTGAAAATTGAACCAGTCTTCTACAGCCAGTATATCCGTGGTACCAAATGGTCATTGTGTTGTAGTTTGTGGCTGCCTTCGTTCAGCTTATCGCCATCTTTATTGTGGCCACTGTTACATGTAACATAGGACCATCAATATGTTGACGATCTTGCACTGTGCACTATGAGTTTTTATATGTTGAGGAGTGCGCATGTCAAAGTCCATTACAACCAACGGAATTTTTTTTTGGGGGGATGGGGGGGGGGGGGTCTTCTGCGGCTTGCCCGAAGAAGACCTAAGCGGTCGAAACACATTGTGTTTTGTCTTGTGATTCGTTTGTCCACGTTGTTTGGCGGAAGAATTATAAATACTTTTTTAAAATTCGCGCCGCACTTCTTTCCCTCCCCATCTTCTCCCTCCTTCCGTCAGTTCATCTCTCACACCATTTATGTCGGCTCATTCCTACACAAACACCTGGATTTGACCACGCACAATATTAGCAAATTAAGAACATACAAGTTCGAAGAACATTTGCAAGATTTCAGATTGGAATGTCTCCTCTGAATTCACATTTCTTACAGTATATAGCGACCAGTGATAACAATAAACTGTATCCGTTCTGCAAAAACACACCACAAACTGAATTACATTTTGCATTTGTTTGTCCGATGTACCGGGAAATAAGAAACGAATGTATTCAGCCCAAGTACTTCCATACGACGTGTATGCTGAAATTCTGTCTACTCATGTTTGGTAAAAACGAAGGTATTGTTTTACGGTTATCTAAATTTTTTACAAAGCGTTAAACTTACGAATGTAGTCTATTCAATGTAAATGATTCTTGTACTATTGCTACCATGTTATGGGCCGGAGGCCTGACATTAAAGCATATTTTTGACTTTGACTTTGACTTTCACACACAGACACAGACACAGACACACACACACACACACACACACACACACACACACACACACACAAGCACACATTTTGCCCTGTTACATGTGACATACGTGTGAGAGATTAAAAAAGTGTCCCTCTTTTCTTCAGTATGATGCTGTTGAGACCTTTGATGAGACTGCGGAATAAACCTGCTCTCTGCTGTCTGTCTGTCTGTCTGTCTGTCTCTCTTTCTTTATTTCTCTGCTTCCTTGCTTCCTTATAGGTATTGTGCGCGTTTTATGAGTTCAAGACCTTTGACTGATGGAAAGCGATGATTGCACGAAAAATGGATTAATTTGGATGTAAAGCAGTTATTTCATGAAAACCTACTGATTGATATGATCATCTGTAACGAATCTTCTCTCTCTCTCTCTCTCTCTCTCTCTCTCTCTCACCCACTCACTCTCTCACTCACTCACTTTCCCTCCCTTCCTCCTTTCTTTCCATACAGGTATTGTGTGTATTTCGTTTTTTTGTTGTTGTCATCCCTCTTAAAACCATGGTAGCAGTATTTCCAGATTCTTGATTGCGCCTCTTTGTTTGACATGGACCACCACCACAGGTGAATTCAACGTTCACACCCATGAGGCTGGCGGTGGGGAACTGACTGTGGAATTATATGGGCCATCAGATGACGCCCACGTCGACGTCAAGGAAAGAGATGATGGCTCAGTCGGCATGATAATTGTATTCACCACGCCAGGTACACATCGTGCGCTCGTTAACACGTAATCAGTGACGACGAGTGAAGCTTTAATTGTGTGCAGGCGTGTGTGGTGTGGTGTAATGGTGTGTGGGCGAGAACGGTATGATGTGTTATGATGTAAAGAGTAGACTGTGATGCAAAACTGAATCACAATTGATTGTTGATTGAAACGTAAACGTGGTTTTACGAGGCACAAAACCAAAGCGATTATCTGTCGGGTTGTTGACGTTTCTGACAGATAAGATGAAGGTTAAAGTCTTATGGCTTTATGACCGTTGAAGCAGTGAGCTGTTGGAGATTCACCGTGTCTTGGGTACGGCATCATGAAAGATGGGGCCCATCCCTTCCTTCTGCCGCCTGATCCTTCCCTGAACTGAGTCAGGTGCCCTTTTATCGCTGGTCGGACAGAGAGGGGTTTTAAGCCTGATGCATTGGGTCCCAGATAAATTGAACCCACAACTGTTAGCTCCACAGACGAACGCACAAACCATTCGACCACAGGCGCATCTAAGGTTACCGACAACGAAGGCGTGAAGGAGAGTGGGGGGAGGTTGAGTTGAAGAACTTTGCATACTTTCGGTTCAAGACAGTAGCTGTGTGCACACATTTCCAAACTGATCTAAAAGGCATCCCTCCCAAGAGACAGATAAAGTGTAACTGCTCTTGTCATTGTGGGTGTCCAACCCAAAAGGCCGGAGGCTTTCAGTTTCGGTGCATATATTTTAGAAAGAAAAGTTTTTTTGTGTAAGGAAAACACGTCAGTGTTTGTGTTGCCATTGAGGATCTGCTGCAAATGTTAGAATTCCTGAACATTTTATATGACAGCAATTTTGTCGAAAGTATCATTTTCATCAAGCATTGTCTGACTTGTTTTTCATGTGTAAATTGTCGGAGGAAAACCATTTCTAATGCCTCAAATTTGCAAATATATTGCATTATAGACGTCTTGTTTCTCAGGGTTTTTTTTTCCAGTATCGGAATCACTTTGTAAGTTTTAGAAAGCGGTCTGAAGTATGTCCGACTCATTATACCATCAACATTATTTCATATATGTATATATAGAAATATAAAGATAGATAGAAAGATAGATAGATAATCGGAAGACATAGGAGATGACCTTGACATTCTATTATGATTCGTTCAGATAAAAAAAAAACAACTTTGTGGCTGTTATTCAGAATAATGGTGAACTTTGTGAGGTGCTTTTTTGATGAGGCTATCTTCAGTGTTGCAATTTCTGTCAGTCAGACACACATCTTAATGCCACACACACTAGAAGGCGTTCTTTGAGTTCAAAGTCTATAAAATGTCGTTAAGATCGCTTTATTGTTGGAAGTATTTCTCTGTCAGCACTCTGGACGTAAAATTCTGTCTAGTTGTACTTCTTTTGATCAAAATTCTAACGGGTGTTTCTTGAAGGGTGTTCTAAATCTTTCATCCGTGGCCTGAGTTTGTCAGTTTATCAGGATGGCCGATGGTATTGCTGGACTTGTGTTTTCGAAACAGATTTCCTGTTCAGGTAAAGTTATTGATTGGAATGTGTCCATTCTTTCGAGTGTGCAGATGGTTTGTATCACATCTTGGGAAACTTGAGTGTCCACAAGCATGATGCTGGACTGTACATAGTGTCAATGGCGGAATCCAGTATATTGGTACCTGCTTATAACTCAAGATTGATTCCTAGTAGAACTCGATTCCCTCGTTAATCTGTCTGTTCTTTGAGAGGGGACTAGTTTCTATCCTGTAAAGATTTGGTCCAAGATTGCTTGTTTGTGAGGTATGAAGGGCTGAATTCGTTACTGACTTCTTTCATCGTTTCTACCGTAGTTAACAGTTCACTTCTCTTTTCCCTCTGAATTGGTTGCCACACGTTTCTGTCCAAAATTGCATGTTGGCGTACTGCCAAGGAACTCATTTTGAAAGGCATTCATTTCCACTTCGTCCCATGATGAAGCAATGAACAATGGTTGCTGGTATTCTGGGCCTTGACTGACATGCACTGTTGGCTGTGGGTAAGTCAGTCACTGCATATCAGTGTGTTAGAAGGAAATGCTTGATGCTTCCCTTTGCCTTTGGCTCTCTGAGAGTCCACCTTGCCGAACACCCAGTATCTTACAGCTCAATGGTGGAGTAGTAAACATCCTTCCCTGCGTATAGATTTGAAACTGAAACCTAAGATATTTCGGTTTATTTGCAAATGATTCTATCCGTAGGCCTACTTTTCGTCTGAGGGCTCATGTGAAGGTGTTCTCTATCAAAAGGTCTCGACCTTAATACAAGACATGCGATTTATCGTCTGGCATGTTTACAGGGGACTACCATTGTGTCATCAAACTGGATGACGAAGAGATACCCAAATCTCCATTCAGTGTGCGTGTTGCTCCCACCGATGCTGAATACAGCAAAATCACTATGCAACCAGTCCAGCTAACGGGAATAAAGGTAGGTTTGCTGAAATACTACGATAGTGCTGTCTGCAAATCATGAAAAAATCCCGTCCATTTTGATCTGACATGAGAAAACGTATACACTGTTTAGATATAGTACCGGACATTCATTCATAACCATTTCAATTCAAATATGTTACAGGTCAATCTGACCAAGTTTGACGAATCAAAAGCAGTGAACATTAACATTGTGTTCTTCTTTTATGTTACATTGAACGTGTGCTGGAGTATCCTTACAGGCTTTAATGGATTGTGTGTTCGTTAATCTTTTCAAAGTGTCGTTCCGCACCTGTTGATCCTGTCACTGATTATTTGCACATTGATGAAGGCTACTTCATTTGTATTTTGAAACTGCATGACCAAATGCAAAAGCAAAACAAATCGCCATTGAAATAACTAACAAAGAGCACAAAAAAGTCGAAAACGAAAAGAAACTCCAACTGATCATTGGACATGTACTTTGGAGTATAGACTAAAGAATACAGCGGTCCATTACGTTTTTACAATAGATAGAAAAAATACCAGTCTGAAGGTGTTCTATCAGTAGTGACGATAGCAACAGCTATGGGGTATACACACTCAGCTCCTGTACTTGTAATATACTTGGTTTGAGAGAGAGAGAGAGAGAGAAGAGAGAGAGAGAGAGAGAGAGAGAGAGTTTAGACTAAAACAGCAGGTGGCTGGCGGTTTCTGGCGGTACATATAAGCCTGCCTGATTATCCTTCTGATCCAGGTGCTTATGGTCTGTGTTGTTATCAGCATTTCTCAGGCTAGACCACAGGATGGGGCACTAAGGACCTGACTCGGTTGTTTTTAAATTAATCTCCATAGCTCAGACAGAACCGTAAACTCTGTCCCCTCCCCACCGTTGTTTTCAAATAAATTTCCAAAGCCCTTACAGGGTCATAAAATCTGCCCCCCTCCCTCCCCCTTCGTTTTCAAATAAATCCCCAGAGCCCTTAAGGATTACAAACGCTGATCCACTCTTCCCCACCCTCTCTCCTGTTGTTTTCAAGTAAATCTCCCAAGCTGTTACAGGATCACTAAAACCTACCCCCCCCCTCCATTCCCCTCACTCCTCTGTACAGTTTCATGCCAATGGTCGCAAGAAGCATGCCTTAAGGGTCAAGTTTTCCAATAAGGAACAGTGGGGACCTGCATGGTTTTGACTTCCTTGAAGAGAGGTAACCAGCTCATACAGGTACGGATCATGGGTACGTCAATAGATTTCCCCATGAGGCTGAACGTCTTTGCAAAGCCAGATATGAAATACTCACGGGTTCTGGGTTTCCGTCTTTTATTATCATTCCACGTCTTTGTTTAAAACAAACAAACTGTGTGCATCATTAAGGGAACACTATCCATCTGTAATCATACACTTCCACAATGGATGGTCTCTGTCTGACTATGCTCCTTTTCACGCATGGATGGCGGAAGTGTTTTGACTGAAAGATGTTGCCGCATAACGGACTGGCGTGGGGAGGAGGAGAGAGAGAGAGAGAGAGAGAGAGAGAGAGAGAGAGAGAGATCCTGGGTCCTGATGCCAACGCTGTGTTCTGGGCTGAATCAACGTGCCCTGTCTCCAGGGAACTTCAGTGACTATGATCCTGTCCACACGGAATGCAGAATCGACTTGTCTCAGAGAGCAGTCATCACAACGCAGACTAACAAGGAGAGACAGAAATCCCAAATCCTGAAGTCAAGGCCATGTTCTGGGTTTAAACAGCAGGTCCTGTAAGTGAGAAAAGGCAGTGAGAGTTGTCATCAGCAAATGTATTAGCAGATTCACAAAAGCCTTGGATTATTGTAAGGATAAATCAGGATCAGCTTGCATTTCTCTCTGGATACCCTTTTATAGTACAACTGGAATGATTGGAAATGAGAAGAATGCAAAGACAAACATATTTACCAAACTGGTCGCCTGGGCAACCACTTAATGCGCCATGGGATCTGGAATTGGTGACAAAAAAGGAAAACAAATTTCATTAGTTGCGATTAGGCGTATGTGTGGTGTGCCCAAAGTGTGACAAAGCAAATTAAACACAGCTCAAATGAGCTAAGTATGCCTCTTATCCACAACTGAAATTGCATGACTAATGGCCGTTGACACACACACATTATTCCGTTTGTGATATGTCAGAACAGTTTTCGACAATTTCCCGGCGATCAAGTGCGGAGACAGGAGGAATTCTAGTGTTGGGATAAGCATTTCATAAAACTGTTTTCAGTGGAAATGTTCCTTTTTCTCGAACTAACTCGTCAAAACAAATGCGAAAATTAGCAGAAGGAGGTGGGATGAAAATGCTGACATGCAATATAGATGACGTGAACCCACACAGAGTCTCTTGATGCCCCAGAGTCGGAAACTTGGTCAGAATCGCCAAAATCGGCCCGGAGTTAAGAGTTGTCCCCCTCCCTAAATCTGAAAGTGAATGGATTAGCCTTCACTCTCCCTCAAAACATACAATAAAGCCCAGAATAAATGTAAGCCGATCAGTGCGTATCAACAGGAAAAAAAATCAGGAAAGGAAGGAAACGTCATAGGACAATCGGTCAGTGAATGTGTGCTGCTGTCTGATGCAGATGAGACCATCCAGAACTGTCAGATATTCCACCATGCCTCGGAAATAAAATCTCCCCAAGGTGGTTAGGGACCTTCAGACTGCTTTGTACAATGTCGACCACTGCAACTCTCCGCCAAAGGGCAGAACAGATGCAGAGAGCCCGGATCTCATGTTCCCTGATGTTTACTTTGAGGGGAAGTGGTTTCTGGCCATAGACACGAGTCAAACGGATCACCAGCCTTAGCTAAGAGCTTATAATCGGGAATTGATTTCAGTGTTCCTCCGACCCCACCCCCAACCCCGCCCTCCCCCTCCTTCCCTTCTCTTCTTGTCTTTCCTCCCCTTTTTCCAACACCTCTCTGTCCCCTGTGCAGTCATCATGGCCCTGCCCGGAATGATACTCACCTTTTTTCTACATACCTGTCACCACGCCTTCGAAGTGCAAGGTCACATTCTGTAGTGTTCTTCATTCCTCCCCTATTATCAAGGGACTGAAGAGCCGGGCTCCACGACTGTTATTTTGCTACCTCAGTCAAGGATGCCATTACCCCTCCAGTTACACGATCGGAGTTTTGTTCAGCAGAAGGATTGAGAAACAAATGAACACGTGTATTGGCGCGGCTGCTGTTCGTGCCCAGTGTGACAGAGCCTGACTGGCTTTGTGACAGGGAGAGACAGTATTTGCAAAGCTCTAGTGAGTCATTTTTTTCTGTAAAAACAATAAATATCGTACTCAAGCTCACACAGTTATATTACTTGTATTACAGAATAAGTGTTTGTACATTTGTAAACGTGTGTGTGTGTGCGTGTGCGTGTGTGTGTGAGCAGCCAGGCTGTACCACTGAAATAAAATTTGACAAACACGGAGCCGAGGGGAACATCAAAGCCTTTGATACGGACGACAGAGGCCGTGAAATAGAGATCCCTGTGATTCTCAGTGACGGTGAGCAGTCAGGCTATTTCTCTGTCGTTTCTCTTGACCTGTTGACCCTGACGACGCCATCTGTTGGAGAGTCCAAGGTTTTGCCAGCGCCTGTTCATTTTCCGGATGTACCTCCCACAAATCCACACCTGGCAAACACCCAGGACAGAAACAAACGCAATATGATTTACACACACAGTAACACATTTACTCAAGGAGCACGACGCTTCTTTTTTAGTTTACAATGAAGGGGTGTGTGTGTGTGTGTGTGTGTGTGTGTGTGTGTGTGTGTGTGGGAACACATTTACTCAAGGAGCACGACGCTTCTTTTTTAGTTTACAATGAAGGTGTGTGTGTGTGTGTGTGTGGGTGTGTGTGGAGAAAA
This sequence comes from Conus canariensis, assembly GCA_033310375.1. Taxonomy (NCBI): domain Eukaryota; kingdom Metazoa; phylum Mollusca; class Gastropoda; order Neogastropoda; family Conidae; genus Conus; species Conus canariensis. The sequence continues at coordinate 15,877,755 of CM065734.1, read as the reverse complement.
GAGAGAGAGAGAGAGAGAGAGAGAGAGAATGAGTGTGTGTGGGTGGGTGAGAGTGTGTTTCTGATATGACAATGAACTGTCATTGATACTTGTGCTTGTTGTGTGTTCACTCTTCCAGATGAGGTGATAGTGAAGTTCATGCCCGAAACACCAGGGGTCCACCGCGTGAAGTTAACATGCAACGGCTACGTGGTCCAAGGAGCTCCTGTACCGGTCCTGGTGGACACAGAAGAGTGTATCACAGGTATGGAGGATTGCCACAAAACCTACAGGCTGGCTCGGCTGTTGGGAATGGTCAGTTGATTACTTTTTTGAGCTTGTAACGATGAATCGGTTGATACTGGATATGATGGTTGAGAGGTGAACTGCAAATGAACGATCAAATAATGTTGACATTTATCGGTAAAATATCCACAGATTTATCTTGCGAAGCCGCTGCAAAATACTTGAAAATACTTTTATTGTGAGCCATCATCTGTTACAGTATATAAATCTTCTAATACGTAGACACGATGTCCAACAGTATCAACGAATGTCATACATTCTTCTTCTTTTAATCTTAAGTTGGTAGTCTTCTTATCACTCGGTGTCAAAAGACTGTGGACTTGTTAGAAAGATGCACAACTAAGTAAAGGGCTTCCAGAATGTTGATCCCCAGTGTACTTAGTTACAGAAAACAGTGTATATTGAATTCTGACTCTCGATCCCATTGACGGCATTGTCCGAGTCTGGCTGTTAGCGATTGGAGAAGAAAACAAAGGGTGTCACCAGGGGCTAGATCAACATCAAGGGCCGCTACTGAGGCTTGTAATGTTTTACCTGGACAGAAGGGCGGGCTGACAGAATGACGGATCCATCACAGTTGCAAAGATTACGACTGGAATCTATGGAGAGGGCAAGCACTTCACTGACAGTATTTTCAGATACGATGATCAGGAGGAAAGTTGTTTCTTGGATCATGTGAAGGAAACGATGCTCATCTAAAGACTCAAACTCTACTAGACTCTAGAAATTGAATACAAAAAGGTAGAGACCACGTGAATATTTTCTGGGTTGGTATTCTTCAGAGATAGTCGACTCCAGGTTGCTGAGTGTCGGGAACCGTAATCAAGTTCCCGGTCGTTCGATATGTGCTGGATTTTAAAAGAGTGTGTCGACGAAAAAAAAACCCCACCAAACTTATGCCAGCTCTCGAAAAGAGGTGTATTTTTTTAAGCCTTGTCTACCCTCTTGTACCTTGGCCCACCTGGTCACGGAAACCGTGCAGCTAATGCTTGCATACCTTGAATGAAGTGTTAGAAGAACACAAGGTGATTGGTTAATCACCTGCCGGACAGTCCGTTGTCTTGGAGACAGACTAGTCAGTGGTGTCGTTACGTGAAGGGGTTGTGAGGGTGTGTGCCTCAGTCATTTTTTGTATTGAGGGAGATGCCCGTGTTACAGTATAATGTAAAGGCACGAGTCTCTGTCTCTATGTCTATGTCTGTCTGTCTCTGTCTGTCTGTATGTCTGTTTGTCTCTCTCTCTCTCTCTCTCTCTCTCTCTCTCTCTAAATGCGCAGGGTTTGCCTCCCTCTCTCCCCCCCTCTCTCTGTCTCTCTCAATGCGTAGGGTTTGCATCTCTCTCTCTCTCTCTCTCTCTCTCTCTCTCTGTGTCCCTCCACCCCTCCTCCCAAATCTTTCTGACAGGTTTTTTTCCTTCTCATTTTGCGGTTGTCTGGCTCGAAATATGGACGCCCATAACAGATAATGTCTGGCTCCTGCAGACAATCGGTTGACTACCGTTGCAAGAACCAGTCACATCCTTTGTACCAAACCTGACCAAGTGGGAACTGAGAGCAAGATCATCCGGAAAATCCCTAGTAAGTATGACTCGCCGTCATGTCAGAGAGAGAGAGAGAGAGACAGACAGACAGACAGACAGACAGACAGACAGAGTGAGACACACACACACACACACACACACACACACACACACACACACACACACACACACACACACACACATCTGTGCCCCACAAAACCTCTGGTTTTCATATGGCAATAAAATATGTTCTTGTTCTTGTTCACACACACACACACATACACACACACACACACACACACACACACACACACACACACACACACACACACACACACACACAGGGGAGGGAGGGAGGGAGAGAGCGAGAGGGAGAGAGAGAGGGAGAGAGAGAGAAAGACAGACAGCCAGCCTGACAGACAGACAGACGGACAGAGAGAACTCAGAACGTTTAAGTACGTTGGTACTTGGTCTCAATACAAACAAGGCTGGGGAAAAGGGATGGTGGAGGAGGTACTCAAAATGATAAATGAATTATATGGCTGGCAGGTAAAAATTGATACAAAATATTCGTTATTCAGTTTCCACGACCTGAAATTCACAACTTGTCCCAGGAAATTGATGTATTGTTGATTTCCTTTTCTAAAGAGCCGTCTCTCGTTTTTGTCTATAAGGCTGTCTCAACGTTTACAGTCACTATGTGTGATCCTTCCTTGCAACTCTCATGGTTTCTCTAGCGCAGACGGAAGCAAACCACCGAAAGCAAAGAGCCCCGCAGATGACTCTAGCAGAGAGAATCTTTGAGATCAGTAGGAAGCTTAGCCGAGTCCGGTGAAGCATTTCTGTATGAGGCCGCAGCAAAGCTTGTACCAAAGACAGACCAATAGGGGAGGCTGTAAACTACACCTCATCCAGACACAACATTTGGTAAGTTCTCCTGATCAACTGTCGGCTGCCTCACGAGAGATCATGCAGTTAAAGAATGATGACATTCACAGATAAGGTTCCAGATATCTGGTCATTTCAAAATCCCGCCAAACTACAGAGGGGAACCACGGACGCATCACCCTGTTTGTCCTGTCATGCTCCAGTGAGTCACAATAGTTTTTAATCAGGTAAAAATACTGTGCCTACTGCGGTAGAATTTTGTCTGATCTAACGTACTGCGATTCCCTATCATACTGTCCCAGCCTCTCTCTGCGCCCTAGAATTTTGTCTCATCCAAGATACTTATTGTGACTCCCTATAGTAAGATCCCAGCCTCTCTACCTTATTTTCCTTATTTTTCCCATATTTTCATAGTAATCGTCTCTCAAAATAAGGATCGATAATTTTTCTAAACGTAAGTAAAGAGTTTTTTTTTTTTTGTTCAGTCCAGAGCCAGGGACATTGGAAGAAAGTCTCTATGGGGAGGTGGAATTAAAATGATCTTTTAATGAACTTTTCTAGTTCCTTGTTCTGGAAAGATTTGATCTATTTTCCTTGTTCTGGAAAGATTTGATCTATTTTCCTTGTTCTGGAAAGATTTGATCTATTTTCCTTGTTCTGGAAAGATTTGTTCTATAACACCACCATGCCCCACTCCACACACACATACATACATATACATGCAAACACGCATGTAAGCACACTCGCACGCACGCACACACACACACACACACCCCACACACACACACACACACACACACACAACACCATCATCACCACCACCAAATTTGATGAAAAACTATCAGAGAGAGAGAGAGAGAGAGAGAGAGAGAGGGGGGGGGGGGGACAGAACAAAACAGAACAGAATTTTACGAAAAAAAAGGCCAAACCTCCATTTGAAGGGGTGTGAACAAGGACAATGAATATATAATACAAATATGAATTATACTGTCATCCCAACATAAGCATGAGAACTATATCAAATGTAAGACTAAAAACAATTTACCAAAAATAATGGAAAGACGAGAAAAAAATTATTATTTTTGCACATTTATGGACTTAATTCACTAAGTCACATCCATACAAGTAAATTTGATAATGCAAGATACAGCACTTTCCCTTCTCTTAACGGCTTCTTAAAGATATACAGAGAATTTTTTTTAAACGCCTTCTGGCTGTCGTAATGCTAAAAGTAATGTTAATCTGAAATCACTGGGATTATTATAACACTTTGAATGTCATAAATCATGTCTTAAATCATCAAAAGCAGGACAACAACAAAAAAAAACGAAGTGAATTTCATCACCTGTAGCAGATCTACACAATGGGCATTTCATTACATGTACCCTTTCCCTTTTACATCTTGAGCTGTGCACTGATAAATCAGAAATCCCAAATGTAAATCTTGTTAGTATATATCAGATAAACCTGTCAATATCCAAAAGTAACTATGGCACCAGGTAGTGAGATGTCTTGAATTTCGTATGGATTATAAATCTGCCACTGTTATTCATTTGATAGTTCCGGTTTTGCCACCTGCAATCAATTAGTCTTTGTTTGAACCCTCTTATAAAAACATTCATGCATTATACACCATGGTTTTCCCATACATAACAGAAGCTACGAGGATCCAAAACTTCACGAACTTTCGAAGCCCAATTGACTTTTCCCCTATTTGATAAATTTAACAGCATTGTGTTTGGTTTGATTGGCAGTCTACGCTCCGCCATTTGAGTTGATTTTAACTAGTGTCTAATGAAGACACACTAGAGTGAATAAACATTGGGAGTCGATTCAATTCATCATGTACAAGATCATTCGGTATTTGATACTTACCCCTAGGGTATATTTAACACAAATAGTGAGGGCTTTCACTGATAAAGCAACTTATAAACTCCATATGGAAGCATTGACTGAATCTGTTAATCGAAAAGCTTCAAGAGTAATTTAACCGAGCTGTTCTTTGATTAATACAACTTACAAATAATACGAATAGCAGCTCGTTCCATTGTTCGCAAAATCTTGGCATGCGGGCTTAAAGCTCAAGTCTTGTGGAAAACAAGTGGTATCAATATGAATTCACTACACTCATCTTTACACTTTCGTAAAGCTATCTGTCTGTGCTTGCTAGTTATCTCCCTTTTCCTCCCTTTTCTGAAAACCATGATGCTAGATTTTTCCAAATTAACTTTTAAGTTTTAATTGGAAATGAAATGAGGCAGGGAACAGTAAACAATAAACAGTAAACAAGTGGGATAACTTTTGCTCCCATAAGAAAACCTAACACAGAGTAACTTTTATTCAAGACTGGCACAGGCCTCCAAACCTGAATAAAGTCAGACAAATACATAGACGAACAATCTAATAGTGGGGGAAAAAACAAGCGCAGGCCAACAACTCAACTGTCTTCATAGTAATGACTTGTCAAAGATTTGGACTCGGTTTCTCCATCTTCAACCCCCCCCCCCCCCCCCCCCCCTCCTTAAGTCCAAATCTTTGACAAGTCATTACTATGAAGACAGTTGAGTTGTTGGCCTGCGCTTGTTTTTCCCCCACTATTAGATTGTTCGTCTATGTATTTGTCTGACTTTATTCAGGTTTGGAGGGCAGTGCCAGTCTTGAATAAAAGTTACTCTGTGTTAGGTTTTCTTATGGGAGCAAAAGTTATCCCACTTGTTTACTGTTTTAAGTTTTAACTGGCATACAGCTCTATGAAGACTATTAATTTGCGTCTGCAACCCAACCACAGTTTCTGATAATAATGCTAATATCATCAGCAAACAAAAAATAATTCAGTCATATCCATATTGAGACTAACACCATGTATACTACTGTTATAATTTCAAGTGCAAGTTCCTTGATAAATAAAGAAAACAGAAGAGGACGACAAACTTTGGCTTGTTTCACACTGCTTGTACGCTTGATATAACCTGTGTACTGTGTACCACAACGAATCGAGCTTTAACAACCTTATACATACTTCTAATATGTTTGTAACTTTTTCCTTTAATTCCATTTTTTATCAAAATATGCCTCAGTAGTTTTCATGAAATTGTGTCGAATGCTTTCTCGAAATCGATGAAAACTGCACATAGTTTTCTATCCAATAAAAATTGTTCTTGAATGACTACTAATAATGTGAGTATGTGATCGGTTGTGGATTAATTTTCTTTAAACCAGCTTGGAATGGTGTTCTGATCAACCCATTCATGTAATCTTGAATTAATTACAGAGCTGTATATTTTGCTGCTTTTGTCTGAAAGAGAAATTCTTCAGTAATTATTTGGATCGTGAATGTGACTTTTTTTTTTAAACAATGGAAGAAGTAGAAAGAAACTCGTGGAGAGCGTGGCAGCAGAGAGTCCTCAGAAGAGAAGCCCCCTTCAAGCAAGTGTTTCGGCCCTTATCTCCTGACACTCTAGGGGGGTTGGGCCACACCCGGTTCATGACTCCAGATGTCCCTCTGCTGCCCCTTTTTTTTTTCCCATCTTGGGACGAGCCATGGCTGGGATTCGAACCCATGACCCTCTGGACATGCTCATTTTCCACTTAATGACTCGCGCTTTAACCACTGAGCCACAGGGACACCTGATATTTGTAGGGAAATTAAGCCTTATGAAGTTCACTTTTGTTCCTCCTTGACCAGATCCAGCTTGAACACCTCTCTGCCGCTTCTGCCATTGCTTTCAGGGCTCTGGTTTTTTCCTTCCCTGCAACTGAGAGCTGTTTCATGAGGCTGTATGCAGACGTTCCTACAAACCCCCTAGCTCCAATTTCTGCAGTGAGGACTTTGACCTGATAGCCTTCTCTCCTCAGGCTGTTTGCCAGATCAGCATACTTTTCAGTCTTGTAGATTTGAGCTGCCTCCATTCTGTTCTCATATGGCACCGTGAGCTCGATCATGATCAGCTGCTTGGTTGACTTAGAGTGGACTACTATGTCTGGTCTCATGCCACTCTTGCTGATGATCTCTGGGTGACTCTTCCATTCTGGGAGGTCTGCAGTGCACTCCCAGTCATCTGCCCCGTCCAGCAGACTCTGCCTGCATGTTTCGAGTGGCACTGTTGTTCTTGGCCATGATTTGCTGCCTCCTGCCGTGAAGAATGTTGCGGGTGCTTTTGGAGTCCTGATTTTCCCTTTTGTGGTGTTGGTACTAGCCCAGACTACTTGTACAATTTCTTTGAGCACTTGGTTGTGCCTCCATGTGTACCTTCCTTGAGCCAGGGCTACTTTACATGAGCTTAGGACATGCTCCACTGTTTGTTTTTCATGGCAGAGGGGGCATGCAGGATCGTCTGTTTTCCCCCACTTCACCAGGTTTGCATTTGAGGGCAGAAGGTCATATGCAGATCTGAGAATGAAGCTGATCCTGAGAGGGGCCATGTGCCAAATGTCATTCCAAGTGAGACTTCTTTGGAGTGCATTCTCCCACGTTGTCCATTGCCCTTGCTGGCTCTGCTGGACTGCTTTTTGGAGTCTTTTTTGGTCTTCTTCTTTTCTCATCTCCTGAATCATCATGTCTCTTTTGGCTTTTCCTTTGGCCTTTGACCACCATTCAGTTTTGGTCACCCCCAGTCCCTGTCTGTTGGTCTGTGTGTGTCCTGTTATTTCTCTGATCTTGAGACTTTCTTTTGCAGAATCCATCGCCTCTTGAACTTTCCATTTTCTGCCTGTCTTCAGCTGGGGCTTAATTGCTTCTACCACCTTGTCTCCTGAGTCCTCCAGCATGCTTTGAAGTCTGATCTTCCCTGCTTTGTATTCCTCCAGGATGGATTTCAGGGGTAGTTTCAGCTTTGCTTGGCGACAGTACAGCGCTATGTCAGTCAGACAGGGTGGGACACCAAGCCATTTCCTTGTGAACTTGTTGATTTTGGCTTCCATTGCCTCCACTATGCTGGTGCAGATGTCGTATATCATCAGAGGCCATAGCAGCTTTGGTATCAGCATGAACTGCAGACACCAGACCTTGTATTTGCCAGGGAGCCCACACTGGTCAATGGTCTCCAAGCCTTCCTCCGCCATCTGCTTGGTTTCTTTTGCTCTTTGTGTGTCTTTCAGCGTATCATCATACCATCTTCCAAGGCTCTTGACTGGTTCTTCTGTGACTGTTGGAATGGCCTGGTTGGCAACACTGAAGACCACAGATCCGGCCACTTTTCCTTTCCTCAGTGAGAGACTCCGTGATTTCTTTGGCTTGAACTTCATTCTGGATGAGGCAACTATGTCGTCCAGCCTCTCCAGCACATGACGTGTCTCGTCTTCTCTGGATGAAATCACTGTAGTGTCATCCATGAAGGCCTTGAGAGGAGGCATCTTGTATCCATCGCCAAGGTCTGTTTGTCTCGCGTTGTTTGTTGCTGCTTTCAAGATGAGTTCCATTGCCAGCACGAACAGTATTGGGGAAATTGCACAGCCCATTGCAATACCCACTTCCAAGTTGATCCAGTCTGTTGTGTACTCCTTGGTAGAGAACCGCATTGAGAAGCCATTGAAGTACTTCTTGAGCATGTCGCGGATGTTCTTTGGCACATGGTACATCTCAAGAGCCAACTGTATCATCTCATGGGGCACAGATCCATATGCGTTTGCCAGATCAAGCCACACTACGTCCAGGTCTCTCTTTTCTGTTTTTGCTTTTTGGATTGCGTCCCAGATCATTGTGGCGTGTTCTACACAGCCCGCCACGCCTGGGATGCCACCTTTCTGGACTGACACATCCAAGTACTTGTTTTCCATCAGGTACTTGGTCAGCCTTGCTGCCATGACAGAGAAGAAGATTTTCCCTTCGACGTTCAGTAGTGATATTGGCCTGAACTGGCTAATATCACTTGAGTTTTGCTCTTTGGGGATGTACACACCATCTGCCGTCATCCACTGGCCGCTGATCTTCTGGTTTCTCCAAGCCGATCGCAGCAGCCTGTGGAGCCACTCCAGCACCTTGGGACATTTCTTGTAAAGCTGGTAAGGTATTCCGTTTGGCCCTGGTGATGATTTGGCTCTGGCTTTGTCGACCACCTTCTTGATTTCCGCCAACGTTGGAGGCTTGCCATTGAACTGTTCCTCAGGGTTGGTTGGCCACACCAGACCTTGAATGTCGAGTGGTGCTTTGCTCTGTGGGTCAGAGTATGTTTTCCTCAGATGCTGCTCAAGAACTCCTTTGTCCACACTTAGGGTCCCAGATTTTGGCTGCTCAAACAGTGTTCTGGCAAACTGGAAGGGGTCTCTGAAGAAGCGCTCTTGTGTCTTCTTCTTTTTGCTCTTCCTCTTCCTCGCAGATTCCGCTTTGCTGAGGGCACTGTGTTTTTCTTTCAGGTCTTTCCACAGTTTTTCCAAGCCTTGTTTTTCAGCTGGCAGTGCGGTCTTCATTTGCATCTTGAGGTTTTTCTTTTGGACCCTGATCTTGTCCATCTTTTCTTGGCGTCTGGATTTCTTTGGAGGTGTTTTCTCTTTGGGTAATTTTGCTCCATAGGCGTCTCTACATGTGGCATACACAATGTCCCCATATGTGGCTAGTTTGTGTTCCAGGGTGCTTTTCCCTATCAGTGCATCGAGTCTTTGGACGATTTTTGCATCCAGTTTCTCCCAATCTTCAGTTTCGTTTGCTCGTGGCAGGTTGAGTTTCAGGCGCCTGGCATCGAGGGCCTGTGCAAATTCCTCATCCGAACCAACAGCGTGGATGTCCTAGATCAGGATAATGACCTGTATCAAATAGTACACTGAATTATTTTACCAAGAAATTGATGACATCATCACCTGATTTTTAAAAAAATAGCTCTCCTGTCATGCCATCTGGTCCGTCTGCTTTCTTGCTTTTTAACTTTCTCATTGAGAGTATGACTTCCTTTGAAATAGTCCGATTCAGAAAGTTAACATTTCTGCATTATATTCATGTTCATCACTTCGATTTTCTTGATGATTGTTATAAGTATCCAAAAAGTTATCCGAAATATCAGTAGCACTTGTACAGATAACTTTATTACTATCTGTTTCATATTTTTTAACCCCTTTGAAATGTTGAAACCATTCCTGCAATGTGATCTTGTTGGGTTGAATTATTCTTAGTGGAAACTCTAGTCATATTATGCCAGAATTCTTTCTGGTCATTGATATACACGATCAGTAGTTTGAGTATAATTTTGTTATATTCTTTTCTTGATCAGTAGTTCAAGTATAATTTTGTTATATGCTTTTCTCTTTCTTTATAACGCTTTTTTCGTATTCTCTTCCTGCTTTGCAAAAAGCTGCTGTATTATCTTCTTCGGATGAGATCTCCTTTGGGAGCAATTTTGTATCCTTTCTGGATGATTTCCTACATGTTCTTAAAAGTTTTCTAACATTCCACTTGGAAGTTCTGCTTTCATCATCATACCACTTTTCTGACCTTTTCTAATATATAAATTTACTTCTGCATTTTCTCCATACATACTCATTTTGATAGTCCATAGACTCTAGCCATGAAGATATTACTGCATCTCATTTTTCCAAGTTGTTTTAGTTTTATCTTCAGCCGCGCCACTCTTCCACCATTCTTTCTTTCCCTGACCTGTGATCAAGACTTGTCGGGTAAGCCACCCCTCATAAGTCTGGCTGTGTATGGTGTTGGAAACTGCTTCCATCAGTTGGTGAGTGATGTTCTCACAGGTTGGTGAGTGATGTTCTCACCAGTCGTGTATGGCCCCACTCCTCTCTTGTGTTGAGTCTCAACTTGACAGCTTCAGTGATTTGTCTTCCCAAAGCAGTTTCTTGGTAACTTGTTATCACCATGCTGTACTGGGGGGGGGGGGGGGTCACTGTTGCTGTGTGTCTGTGCTGTGTGTCGCCACAACACTGAATCATGGTCTCTCTTTGCCAGGGCTGTCATGTGTTGTTGGCCTCGATAGTGTCCAGTGCGTGCTGTCTCTCCAACATACACGCAGCTGCACTCACTACATCTTATCTCATATGTCACACCTTCTCTTCTACAATTCCCCCTTCCTCCTCCACACACCATGCAATTCTCTTCTGTGCTGCATCTAGGTCGTTTGTATGGATCTGATTTGTGTAAGATGCTCTTGACCGTCTTCCCTGATCTTTCCACAACTTTTATCTTCAGGTTTGTATTCTTTATTACATCCTGGTATCTCTTCCTCAGCTGAGAGTGTGGGGTTGATGGTACAAAGATCACTGTCTTGTTCCCTCTTTTCTTGTACCAGTCTTCTTTCTTTGCTCTTCTCTTCTTCTTTCGGTCTGTTCTTTGCCAGTGTTTGGGTCTGTACAGTGGCTGTTCTCCATTCCTATCTTTCTCTTTTATAGAGTTGTACGCATTCAGTGCCGATCTCCACACCTCTTCCCTGAACCTTTCATCATAGTGGGAGAACTGTAGTCTTTTCATGTATTCGTTCACATGCATTGTGGTAATGCTCCACGGGAGGTCAGGGCTGCATCTCAGCAGGATGCGTAAGATTTCTTGTGTAATCACAGTTCTCTTGTCTTTCCATGGCATTGCCGATCTTGCGTCTACAACCGCTCTGGTTGCCACCTCTTTGTAATATTACTCATGCATTATTTGGAGCAAGCGAACCCCACATTATGAACGACACAACCGTCACAGAGGAAGAGCATGTGAAGTGCCAGAAGGAGGTCAATGCCCACGCCATCATGTGGACCCGGATACTCAAAGCAGGAGAGGATGCAGGAAATAGCGCAGAAAGCAGAATTGAAGGAAACATAACAGTAGCAGCAGGAAGCCATGGTTTAGCACCACTCTACACATTACGGAAAGACACAAGGTCTACGAAGATAAAGAGATAGGCCCCCCAGTTAGGCCTGTGTGTGGAGGAAATGCAGCTTACAACAACAAGGTCTCCCACCTGATCAGCTCACTCCTAAAGCATGTGTGGAAAGACTGCGACACAGCTTGCGAGAGCACAGAGGAGATCCTTGCTGAGATCAGAGACCTTAACCAACGAAGAATTGAGAACGATGTAGTGATAGGTTCGTTGGATGTCAAAGCATTGTACCCAAGCCTAGACGTAGGATTCACAGCTGAGATTGTGGCCAAGAGTTTAGGGAGAGTCAGTTTGAGATAAAAGGAATTGACTACAGAGAGTTAGGTCTGTACCTAGCTATAAGCAAAACTGAACAAGAACTTGAAAACCTCGGGCTATTAGAATATTGCCCAAGGAGAAAGACAAGGTTTGGCAGACCACCAGTCATCACAGGCAGAGCTACGACCTCCAACAAAGATGAAGAAAGATACAGACCGTGGAAACCCCCAGCCAAAGAGCCCAACAAAATTGTTAAGAAGACAATGATGTCAGAAGCACTCAAGGTGGCCATAGAGTTCATCATGAAGAACCACATATACAGGTTCAATGACACAACCAAGAAGCAGTCACAAGGGGGCCCTATAGGCTTGGAACTAACAGGAGAGTTGGCAGCGATCTTCATGATGTGGTGGGACAGAGAGCTGTTAAGAAGAGTCCACATGCTAGGATTGGAAGTGGTGCTTTACAAGAGGTATGTGGACGACATCAACCTGGCGGTCAAGACACCAAGAGAGAAGAAGAAACTAACCAAAGATAGAGATGGAGATTACAGGTTGGAAACAGATCATAACCCTCAAGAGATGGAAGATGACGTGTCGTACATTAGTATCGTTCGAGAGGTAGGGAATGGAATCCACCCATCGATTCAGCTGGAAATGGACTGTCCCTCACTGCACGATGACCAGAAACTTCCCCTGCTGGACATCAAAGTATGGATCAGAAAACAACCTGAAAGAGAGAATGGAGCGAACTACGATGAAGGAAAGGGAGGAAAAGGAGGACAAAGCCAAATAATGCATGAGTACTGTTACAAAGAGGTGGCAACCAGAGTGGATGTACATGCAAGATCGGCAATGCCATGGAAAGACAAGAGAACTGTGATTACACAAGAAATCTTACGCATCCTGTTGAGATGCAGCCCTGACCTCCCGTGGAGCATTACCACAATGCATGTGAACGAATACATGAAAAGACTACAGTTCTCCCACTATGATGAAAGGTTCAGGGAAGAGGTGTGGAGATCGGCACTGAATGCGTACAACTCTATAAAAAGAAAGATAGGAATGGAGAACAGCCACTGTACAGACACAAACACTGGCAAAGAACAGACCGAAAGAAGAAGAGAAGAGCAAAGAAAGAAGACTGGTACAAGAAAGGAGGGAACAAGACAGTGATCTTTGTACCATCAACCCCACACTCTCAGCTGAGGAAGAGATACCAGGATGTAATAAAGAATACAAACCTGAAGATAAAAGTTGTGGAAAGATCAGGGAAGACAGTCAAGAGCATCTTACAAAAATCAGATCCATACAAACGACCTAGATGCAGCACAGAAGAGAATTGCATGGTGTGTGGAGGAGGAAGGGGGAATTGTAGAAGAGAAGGTGTGACATATGAGATAAGATGTAGTGAGTGCAGCTGCGTGTATGTTGGAGAGACAGCACGCACTGGACACTATCGAGGCCAACAACACATGACAGCCCTGGCAAAGAGAGACCATGATTCAGTGGTGGTGACACACAGCACAGACACACAGCAACAGTGACACCCCCCCCCCCCCCCAGTACAGCATGGTGATAACAAGTTACCAAGAAACTGCTTTGGGAAGACAAATCACTGAAGCTGTCAAGATTAACAACACACCACCTGAGTTGAGACTCAACACAAGAGAGGAGTGGGGCCATACACGACTGGTGAGAACATCACTCACCAACCTGTGAGAACATCACTCACCAACTGATGGAAGCAGTTTCCAACACCATACACAGCCAGACTTATGAGGGGTGGCTTACCCGACAAGTCTTGATCACAGGTCAGGGAAAGAAAGAATGGTGGAAGAGTGGCGCGGCTGAAGATAAAACTAAAACAACTTGGAAAAATGAGATCCATACATACTGTTTGCGCTCTTATACATTCATCAAATAAATGTGGTGCCTGATTTATGTCAGCATCCATAAAAAATGCTGGCTTCGTTACGTTTTTTTCTTTTGTATTCCTTGAATGCATGCAATTATAAACCTGTTCAGCAGAGAGAGAGAGAGAGAGAGAAGACAGAGAGAGAGGAGACAGACAGACAGACAGACCGACAGACAGACAGAGAAAGGGAAAAAGACAAAAAAGACAAAGGTGTGAGGATGGGGATGGAGGAGATTAGAGAAGTGGATGGGTGGGAGGGGGGAGGGGGTGGTAATGGAAATTTTGTTCACCTTCTTTCCTTTTTGAAAAAACAATTTTTGGTCAACAGACACCTGCGAGTCGGATCTCAAAGGGTTTTTTACGACCCCGACTGGTGAGCAAATCCAATGCAAGGTCACACAAGTGAGCGAAGACCTGTACAGCTTCAGCTTTGTGCCTCCGGAGACGGGCACATACGTTGTACTCCTCACCAACAAGGGTATCCCTGTGTCTGGTAAGTCGCCGGTACAGGCCGTTTGTAGGTGAAACGTTTCCGTTTGCATACCTCTTTGATCTTAGTGGCTGAAGTGACAGTAAAACGGCAGCCTGTTACCGACAGGCATCTCACCATGTTTTGGAGTCGGGGCACGAGAGTTTGAAGGAGTAAAGATAGGGTCCTAAGGATAGGTTCGTACACATTGTTTCAGAACTTGCGGATTCTTACTTCTGATTAATGTGGGGCTGCGTAATTCTTTTTTGAAAAAGAAAAGTGGAGTTATTTTGACAAAGCATATACAAACGCGCGGTTACACAGAGCCCATAAAAACCCTAAGACTGTTTTAAATTCTTAAATATTATGACTTGCGCTTTGAAGTGGCTGCATTGAAAAGTGTGGATAATACGAGATCAGATGTGTCTCACACACACACACACACACACCCACTCTCCTCTCTCTCTCTCTCTGTCTGTCTCTGTCTCTGTCTCTGTGAATTCATTTCCATGCAATACATATATCTTTCGATTTGTGAATTCATTTCCATGCAATACATATATCTTTGATTTTATATTTGCTCTTCAATTCATTCAAAAAGTGATTGAGATTAGGTTTGATCTTATAGATTTTGCATTTTTATACAAAGTATATAGCAAACATGATAATTTGGTCAAACCTTTCGTCTGTTTTGTTCGTTTATTATTACCAAACAATACCAGTTCTACATTGAAATTGATGCTTAAACAGTTATCACATTTTAAACTTATTATTCTCTCTAGTTTGCACCAGAAACTGTGAACATAATAACAAACCATAAGTTGTGTTGTATTAAATCTTTCTCTGTCTCGCAAAATGAACATTTATCACTATTAGTTACACCCATTTTCTTTCAAATACGATTTGTGACAAAAATGTTATGGCATATTCTAATCTGAAACCATCTGAGTTTTATTTCTTCAGTATTTCTAATTTGTGTTAAGATCTTTTCCCAGTCTATCGCAAATTCTAGTTTGTACTCTCAAAGAGCAAACGCGTTAATATCAAATATCGTTAACTCATTAACTCTTCCTAGAGAGCATTGTAATAAACTTTTGAACCTTTGTTTACGCTTGATATGATTTGTAGTGCTTTTGTCATTTAATCAGTTTTAATTAAAGCGAGTTCTGTTGGTTTTTTTTTTTCCATAGCTTATTTACGGGTAGACAAACAAACTTAGTAATATGGGCAGAAACATGACCTCCTGAACGAATGAAATGTTGTTACGTGGTTTGCAGGCGGTCCTCTTCCATACACTGTGGGAGACATACCCAAGGGGCAGTCACACAAGGTCTATGTGGATCCTGATGAGCTGAGGCAGACAGAAGTCAACAAGTCATGTGAGGAATTAGTCTTTCTGTCATTGAAACCTGTTTTGATTTGAACACCATCACCCCTACCCAGTCCTATGTTTACTGTGACAGTGAAATATGCAAATAGAAGTGAGAGGTAGAAAGGACGAGGGATGGTTGATGGAGGAGAAGGAAGTGGGTGGTCTTGCCATCTCTACTTGGTCTGGTATGGAATTCGGAATGGCGTTTTACTTTAGTTGACTTTTCTGAATGGAATTCATGATTTCGAAAGCCTGAAATGCATTGTATGCTGTTGTTCTATGCGAAATTTGGACTACGGTGGGGGGATCGGGGGAAAGGAGGGGAGGGGCGTGTACAGCGCCACCCGAATATTATTTTTTGGTCTTTGCATCTGTTCACTATTTAAATGGATATTTGGGAAGAATTTTGCCTTCAATATCCTGGGCGCATGCTGTATGCTTGGCTTGAGTATACTGACTCGATCCCCCCCCCCCCCCCAAACAAAAAAAAAAAAGACAATTGAAAATAAACGCATATTAACACATTCAAGGATAGAAGACAAAGACAGTTGCAACAGGATTTCTAGAAACCAAAAGGACTCCCCTTCTTGACATTCACTGGCCAAACGATATGTCAAGTTTGGGTAAACAGCAGCTGTGGAGTGGAACGTGCAGGCGCTACTCACCTCTTCCTGATGGCTCACAGTGTACAGCATGCTCTTTGCTCATTTACACGTGCCTTTGATGATACGAGGGGCCTGATTCTGGACTTCACTTTGAAGTGTTTTTTTGTCTGTCTGCGGGATTCCCTTTACACAGGTCGACAAGGCTGTGGAGCTTAATTCGAGCTGTGGCTTGACTGATCTCTTGTAGACGTTTTTCAGTATCCCATCAAGGATTGCCAAGTTACATCTTGTCTTTGTGTCTTCCTTTACAATGTACAGTGTCCAGGTCGCCGTTTTGTTTCCAGTGAGTCGAAGATAAGTCGTGTCATTTTCCTGCATCAGAGGAGTTTCACCCAACGTGATGTTTGCCAGCTTTCCGCGTTAGAGACAGTAGGAAGAGAGTGGTTAAAGACTTGTCTGTATCGAAAGCAACATGCCGGTCCTCTGCCCAGCTACTCAGCCTGTTTATCGTATGCTGCGTAGAATGCTCCTCTGATTGCCCTGAGCAGCTAGGACACAAGATTGTACATGAAAAGCAGGAAGGGTGTTGGAGAGAGTATCCCGCCTTGTGGAACAATAAAAAGCGGCAGCTTTTTTTTTTTTTTTTTTTTTTTGCTGTGGGTCTTGTCCAGAGAGACTCTTGCTTTCCGATTATAGCGGTAGAACTTGATCAAGCTGTACAGTTGCAAGCACAGTGTGTTGCAGGGAAAAAAAACTCATACCTCTGATATCAGCTTGGCCTGCAATACACACCTCAGAATCCGTTTCTTCAGGCTTCGGCAGAAGATTTAGCGACAGTGTTGTAAATACTCTGAGCGCAATGAGCAGTTTGCACCATGGCTAGGAGACGACTGCAGACACTTTACTCTGAACAGAAATTGCGTTTTGGCGATTCCGTCACAAGGTTCAGACAGAACGGAAAGAGTGGAAACCGATTTGTAACCACCCCAGATATGACCTAGCATGAAGGGGAAGTAAATCCTATGGTCTCCAAGGACTGCGAGTATTATCTCCCATTTATTTTTAAAGCTTTTTTTTTTTTTTTTTTGCTAGATGCAAGAATGCTTTTATGCAAAATAAGATGCAAGGTTCTCGTTTTAACAGGTAAATATGATTGTTAAGCTGTAGCAGAAAAAAAGAAAGCGCTTTTTCATCATTCCGTCAGGATGAATCGATTAGTTTGGTCAAATCTGTATCACCTCTCTCTCTCTCTGTTGAAGGTGTGAGGAGGGAGTGAGAGGGTCAAGACGTGGTGGAAAAGGGAGGTGGAGGTGGAAGAGGAGGTTCAGGGGCTGGAGGAGATGGCAGTTAGTTTCTGTCGGTTTCCTCACAGGGGTTGAGGATGTAGAGAAAGGGGAAGGGTCGGGGTGGACGGAGGAGGGGTGAGGAAGGGGATGAGGGGAGGTCAAGGTTTGGTGTTAGGAGGGGGATAAAGTCGAGTGAAAAGGGGTGTTGGTGGATTTGGGGGGTGGGGGGGAGGGGAAGTGGAGTGAAGACAGACAGTAGTGATGGGTTCTTGATCTCTGATACGAACACACAGAAAAGGAAAACAGGATGAAAGGTGGAGGGGTGAAGAAGGTGGGGGAATGACAGAGCCGAGGGAGAAGTGAGAAGGAACAGGGGGCGGGGGGGGGGGGGGGGGGGGGGGAGTGGAGGAAGGCACTGGTGAGAGTTTCATTCATTCTTTGACATTTGACCTCTCTCTCTCTCTCTCTCGGGGGCACGACGGGTAATGGCGTCTGGATAGCAGCTCATGTGAAGTGGTGCGGACATTTCTGCTTTCTGTTGACTTATTTAGGACTGTGCGAATTAGGTATCTGGAACGACAGGTCAGTAACAGTGAAGTGAATGTGAAGGCTGTGAAAAATGGTGGACCTAGCGACCTGGAGGGCCGCTGTTGGAACTTTTTGTGCAAAATTTCAATCTGGGTCAAGTTTGACTCAAAATGTGTTCCCAGGTGAGCGATGACACAGGTAATGCACCACATCTGTCGTCAGCCGATGTTGTCGTGGGTTTTGTTGTGTGCCTCGGTATCGTGGTCTTGATGGTCAGTTTCTGTTGGAACATTCACAGTGTGGTATCTCCTGATGATAGGTGGGTGAAAGTGCAAGTAAGCAAACAAGGAACTATGTTGTGGCAGGAGGAAGGGTTGTGTGTCGACGCCTGTCCGTGTCAGTTTGCCACGCACG
This sequence comes from Conus canariensis, assembly GCA_033310375.1. NCBI lineage: Eukaryota > Metazoa > Mollusca > Gastropoda > Neogastropoda > Conidae > Conus > Conus canariensis. Next base: position 15,859,408 of record CM065734.1, on the reverse strand, counting down.
TGCTGCCGGCGTTGTTCTCGGCTTGCTGTGCTGCGCAGGCAGTGTTCTTGCTGTGTAGGCTGCTCCTCAGTGGTGACATTGAGTCAAACCCTGGCCCCAACCCTGACCAACACAGTCACGCTATGGAGGAGACTGACAATATGACGAAGTCAGAGACAGGAAAAGAAGACATGATAGACAGACTGATGAAAGCCATGCACCGACAGTTCCAAGAGCAAACACAACTACTAAGAAACGATCTTGGGAGAAATTAAAGACGACCTGAGCGAAGTAAAGCATCAATGCGAAGAGATTAATCGACGATGTGATAGACTAGAAAAGGATTACAGGCCTTTGACAGAGACAGTGACAGATATGACAGTAGAAATTCAAGAGCTGTTTGCTATGTCAGATGAAGGGAAAAAAGAATTTCATCAACTTTCCGAAACAATTACAATGAGACAAGACGTTGACAAACTAAAGTTTGACACGGACAGATTGGAAGATTATTCTCGGAGGGACAATCTACGTTTCTTTGGGATCCCTCAAGTGCAGCCTAATGAAACATGTGACATGTGTGCCATTGCAGTAGTCAGCGTCCTAAATAGTGTTGACGATCGTAAGCACTGGACTGACGACCAAATTGTACGAGCACACCGGACAGGTCATGCACGTGACGGCCAGCCACCCCAATGATGGTCAAGTTCAGTAGATGGAAAGACAAAATGTCGATCATCTCTGACAGTGACACGAGACAAACACTGAGGGAACGGGGTGTGAAGGGTGCCAACGATCTGACCAGAGCGCAGGCCCAGATCGTCGCCAGTGCCAGAAAGGAAGGGAAACAGGCATTCTTCTCGAAAGGAAAGCTTGTGTTGGCCCCAAACTTCCAGACTCCCGCACATATGCCGAAGTTGCCGGCAGTAGTAAGGGCGACACACCGCAACGTGTCACTCGAGCTGCGAGAGAGGGGTGTGTACCATTACCACTCAATCAACGACAGGCGTCCCCTCGCCGCCAGGACAACACCTCCATGCAGCACGAGAAGGGCAGCGGCAGTCCTTCCTCCCCCCTACCCCGTGGCATGCGTGCCACCCAGGTTGAGGCCTGGCGTGACAGTAGCATTGAGGGTGGAGGACAGGTGTTCAAAGGAAACGACATGGAGGGTGGACAACGTGCGTCAGCCAATGACGGCAGGTATTCCCCGTGCTGTGACACGGGGGGCAGTCGTGGCAGTGACGCACGTGCAGCTTGCAGCGGACTCGTGTCAGGCAGGCAGACGGGCTTGCATGCGTATCTTGGAAACCAGCCCCGCAAGGCCCCAGCAGTCTCAACGAAGGGTGGGGGTCAGGCGGTAGTGGAAGAAGGGAGAGGAATTTACGTTCAAGCGTTTCAAAAAAGCCATAGGACAGGTTCGACCATCCAAACCAGTGGACGTTTTTGAATTATAATGTTGAGAATTTGTACAGCAAATTAAAAGATGTTTCATTTATTAATTATGTGAATATGTTTGACTTTGTTTGCCTCACTGAAACATTTCTTGATCTTTCATTTGATTTTAGTAACGTGTTTACGAATTACATAAAGTTTCATGCGCCAGCGAAAAAGTTCTCTTTTCATGGCAGGAATTCGGAGGAGTATTACTGTTAGTAAACAAGCAACTAGAAAAGAATGTAACTGAAATAAAGTTAGAGTGTGATAATGCTATTGCCATTAAAGTTGACAACAATGTATTTGGAACAAATAAAGATGTTTTAATTGCCTACTATGTTGTTCCGGAAGGAGGCCCTTTGTACAGTGATAAAATGGTTAAAGATGGTATTATAATTTTAGAAGAAACATTGTTACAACATTTTGAAAAAGGTGAAGTTTATTTTATGATTATGGGGAATCTTAATGCCAGAACAGGCCAGAAACAAGCTGATTACGAAAGTATGGTTAACTATGAGTGGGAGGGGGAGTGTGTAGAAATGGATGAAGAAAATTCACGTTTTTCCAAAGATGACATTGTTAATAATTTCGGTAAATCATTATTAGATTTCTGTTTCTTGTTTGATTTGATTATTCTGAATGGTTTCTGTGATGGTGATAAAGAAGGAGAGTATACTTTTGTGCCCCCCAATGGATGCAGCGTGATCGATTATTTTTTGATCCATGGTGATTTATTGTCGAATGTTGATTTGCAAGTTGGTGATTGTGTAGATTCGTGGCACCTACCACTGGAAGTGTCATGGAGAAATGTGTGTAATGAAGTAAAGATCGGGGATGAGAGTCAACAGGGAGAAGAAAAAATAATTTGGTCAGAGGAAAATGTTAATGTATATAAGAATGAGCTTGACAGTGACGCATTTCAAGACTGTGTGTGCAGAAAGCTTCACAGACACTGTCTACTAATGTTGATGATGGGTTAAACCAGTTCGCTAATGCTTTGTGTGGAGCTGCTACCTGCATGGTGCGAACAGTGGGACAGAGCAGAAAGAAACATAATGACTGGTTTGATGCGGATTGTGAACAAAAAAAGCAGGAGGTCAAAAGGTTACTCAAGAGATTTCAAAGATGTAAAACGGCTAAAGATAAGAAAGAAAAAAGAGAAGCCTGTGTGATATCACGAAGAGAATATGTCAAGTTAAGAAAATCAAAAGAAACAGAGTTTGAAGAAAACAGGTTACAGAAGTTGAGAGACTCAGTAAATGATTCGAGGGCATTTTGGTCAATTATACGATCTGTTAAAAAACGTCTTATATATAACAGAATCTCTATTCAACAATGGCATAATCATTTCTTTAATGTTTTCCATGAATCAGTCAATGATATAATTCAAGAAGAAAACTTAGGGGAAGAGGAAGAGGAAGTTGAACCATTGTTCGATAATTCTATAAGTAAAGAAGAGGTTATTGCTGGTATTAAACATCTAAAATCGGGGAAAAGTGCAGGACCGGATAAAATTGTTGGAGAAATGTTGAAACATGCTAATGAGGCAGTAATTGATTTTCTTATTCAACTATTTAACCAACTTTTTCAATATGGAATGGGCGAAATCTATAATCATTCCAATACACAAGAAAGGAGATATTAACAACCCTGATAACTATCGTGGAGTTTCACTCACTAGTATTCTAAGTAAAGTTTATACTTTTATTCTGAACAGACGATTGACAAAATGGGCTGAAAATAAAGGAAAGATAATGGAAGAACAAGCAGGTTTTAGAGCTAATTATAGCACGACGGATCATATATTCATGTTATATTCACTTGTACAAAAATACTTACTTGGCAACAAGAAACTGTATGCAGCATTTGTAGACTTTAGGAAGGCCTTCGATTTGGTTAATCGAAATGTGTTGTGGAATGTATTGCGTAACAGTAGTGTAAATGGTAAACTGTACACGGCTGTTAGAGGTGTTTATAACTTGGTGCTTGCATGTGTCCGTGTGAAAGGCGTGTATTCAGATTATTTTGAATGCCCGAATGGTGTGAAGCAAGGATGTCTCCTAAGTCCCCTGTTGTTTTCCTTCTTCATAAACGAATTAGCAGTAGAATTATCAAGAAATGGTAAACATGGTATTCAGTTGATTCCTGGAGCTATCGAATTGTTTTTATTACTCTTTGCTGATGATGTTATTCTTCTTTCTGGGACTGCTATAGGATTACAAAACCAGTTAAGAAATTTGAAACATGAAGCAGATCGCTTAGGTTTGACGGTGAATTTAAATAAAACAAATATCATGGTATTCAAAATGGATGGTCACTTATCTGTGGATGAAAAATGGTTTTATGGAAACGCCGAAGTTAATATCGTTAACTCATATAAATATTTGGGAATGGTTTTTTCTACAAAATTAAGTCTGAATTTTACATGGGAAGAATCTTGCAGAAAAGGCAAAAAAGGCGTCATGGAAATTTTGAAATCTTTAAGAAAACTTAACAGTATTGATTGTAGCTTATTTTGGAAACTATTATAACATATGCAGCTGAAGTGTGGGGATTAAGCGGAAAATTGCCAATTGAAAAAGTACATACCTATGCCATAAAACGTTTTCTACACGTGCCAATCCATTCGTTCAAATACATTGTTGTATGGGGAAACGGGCAGATACCCACTATATATAAGAACATTCGTTAAGTGTATAAAGTATTGGCTGAAATTATTAAGACTTCCACAGTCACGTTTATGTAGGCAAGCGTATGACATGCTGCTTATGCAGCTAGAGTTAGATCAAGAAAATTGGGCTTACAGAGTAAAGAAAGTTCTGTTGGAACATGGTTTTGTCATTGTATGGATATTTCAAGAGGTAGGAAATGAACAGCAATTTGTTGCGGAATTTAAAGACAGACTTATTTGTTCCTTTAAACAGAACTGGCATTCAGATATGGAAAGTAAAGAAAAATACAGTTGGTTTTTTTTTTTCATTTAAAAACGTATTTCAACCCGAAATATTTTTTTTAAGTAACACATAAATGGCATAGAGTTAATTATGCAAGATTTAGGCTACGTACACTTGGATTTAATGCGAATAAGAGATGGTACCAATCCGGATCGTCCTCAGAACCACCATGCCCTACTGTAGATTCAGTATTGATGATGAAGAACACTTTTTATTCCAGTGTTCAGCATACGACGAGTTGCGGCAAAAATGTATATTTGCAAATTTAGACGTGACTAAGAGGAAAGACGTTGCTTCACTGTTAATGTCCGACGATGAGACTGTAATTAGACCAGTTGCTAAATTTATTGCTGAAGCACAAAAAATACGACAGACACAGGTAATGACAAAACCAGACAAGGCAAATGTTTAATGATGACTTAGAACTATGTGAGTTTTTGGAAATCACGTCAGTACGACATCTTAGTTTTTGTGGATGGTTGAGACCTTGTACCATACGCATTTTTCTTTATCTCTTTTTCCTATAATGTAAGCATTTTTTTGTTTGTTTTCACTTTTGGTTATGTTTTCGTTATGTTGCATGATGCTGTGCAAGAGAATTGCGGAATGATATTGTTGCTAACCTTGAATCTTTATCTGTTTATTTAAAGATCAATTACTCTGTCAATAAAACGGAGACATTATTACTACCCCCCTTGTCAGTAGACCTTTCAGGTAATGACAATAAAATGTCAAAGTGTCTCTCTCTCTCTCTCTCTCTCTCTTCTCTCTCTCTCTCTCTGTGAAGAACTTTTCAAAACTTTTGTTTAAAAACCCATCGTTCTCTCCCCCCCCCCCCCCTCTCTCTCTCTCGGAAGTTCTATGTTAATTTCGTTTAAAACCCATCGTTGCATGGGTTCCAAATTCTCCACTGTACCTCAGTTTGACACTGGCTACTACCTACCCATGGGCCATCTGTTCACAGGTGAATTCAACGTCAATGCTCACGAGGCTGGAGGTGGAGAACTGACTATAGACGTACTTGGACCCGCAGAGGACGCTCGGGTCGACGTCCAGCAGAGAGAAGATGGCTCCATCGGTGTGACAATTGTATTTTCCCAGGAAGGTACGGACACCGAGTCTTGAAAAAAATGAAAACGACTTTAACTGACTTTTTGTGCAGTAGAGTGTGTGAAACGTTTATTACAGTAGCATGCAAGATGTGGTGAGGTGTGGTCGGACGTGGTATGATGTGTTATGGTGTAGTATGCTGTATGTGTTGTGATTTACAGAAACGGAATCACAGTTGCTTGTCGGGTTATACACAGGTATAGCTCATGAGACCCAAATAAGTCCGAGGACAAAAGACAGTGGAGTATGGATAAGGTTCTCGGTGCTTCTAACAGTAGTTGTGTACAAAGATTTCGAAATTTACCTCAGGAACATTCACACCTTGAGATAAATGAAATGTTACCGGTCTTATCATAATCTGGCTGTGTGGTCACAGGAATCAGACGGATAAACTGAAAGCTCTCAGCTGGATCGTGCACAATTCCATGGACAAATGTAGTTTGGAGAGGGGAAAATACATAGTTCTTTATGTTGCCGTGGGAAGCTGTGGATCTGGCGATTTGCATTTTCTGTTCAGAACTTTTTTTCATTTTTTGTGTGAATTTCGACTGAAACAGACTGCAGCGTTTACTGGAAACAGTCAAACACACACTGAAAACGAAAAGAAGATTCAAACTAACGCTTACTTTGATATAAAATCCGAAACAGACAAGCAAATTTTCGAAAATGAAAATGTTTTCGTTAGACGTAGCAAACAACAGACGTAAAAATGCACGAAACAACACCCCCAGATCACAGTCAGTGTGAAGAAATAAATTTGATCTATTTCGTCAAAGCGATCTATTTCCCTAAATATGTTTGGTCTGTTTTTAATGGGATACGTTGGAGAAAAATCGTCATGGTCTACCTCAGACTTGTAAATGCACTGTTTGAAGACCTCTTGTTTTTAAGTGTTGCCATGGTGTTGACATCACATTGTTCTTAACAATCTAGGAATTTTGAAACAGATCTGAAACAAGTCTGACTCGTTTAGTGCCTCCCATATTATTATTGCCTTAACTCAGATGCTGAACAGGAAAACCACGACACTGTCCAGTGGTTGTTCAGGAGAATAATGAACTTACATAAATGGATTGTTTGATGAAATTATTGTCAAAGCAGAAATTCCTCTCAACTGGTGGCAGACCTTCATGTTTGATACAGCCTGAAATTTTCTTGAAGAATACGGAGATTTCACTGAGATCGATTTATTGCTATAAGTTCTCTGTCAGCACTTTAAATGCGAAAATTGATCACAATTTTGTGTAGTCTTTCTTAACGTGGCTTCTTGGTGTGTGTCTTCAATCTTGTCACAATATCAGAGTGGCTGGCCACCGATTTTATGTCTCCACTTAATGATTTTGGGGCTGACTAAAATTGCTGGGTCTGTTTTCTTTCTTCGAGGTGAAATGATTAACCACTAGGTCCATTCTGTTTAGTTTACCGATGTTTCTTTCACATCTTGGAATAGTTGAGTATCCCCAGGATGGCTGCTGGATCAGTTTCAACCGCAAAGTGCAGAATGCTAGCACCTGATTATGATTTGTACTTTACGATTCCTTGCAGGACTCAGTCTGCTTGCAATCCTGACTGTTCTTTGAAAGGGGGACGATTCTCATCCTCTGACGACTGCAGTCTAAGACCGCCTGTGGGCTTCTGCAGAGGGTGAAAGGTTGAGTCTGTTACTGACGACGTCTTCCGTCCTTCTTTCAATTGTATCACCGGGGATGACGATTGATTGTTCTGTTGCCTCTCTTTTTTCTGCCTTATTTCTTGTTCACCATTTTGCGCAAACGAGTAATCGCTTTTTAATCTCCCGTTTAAATCAATAATTTTGTGCTGACCTCTGCCAAGCTTTAATCTTTCTCAAATTCTGGAAAAAAAATCTTTAAAGAGAGAGATCTAAAGGACACATATGTCTTTCTTTGTAATAGATTATTTTCAGGCCATCCATTTTTTTAAAAACACCAGTTCAGTTCAATGGTTATACTTAAAGTCTCCTCGTCACAAACGATGTTAATCGATTTTTAAAACGTTCACCTACTTAGAAGCTTCTTGCTTGCCGGAAATTAAACCTTTGCTGTGGCACTTTAAATGGACTGTCAGTCTAAAAAAACCTTTTTCTCCGATTTCTATTTCCTTCCCACCCTTAAAGCATAGCCAGCCGTAGGCCTAACACATGTCTTCCGCTGCTCATAAATCACAGGCACTGTGAGCTAGTTTTCAAAATGATGTTTGTAATGTTGTTCTTGCTTGGATTCCGGGTACGTTGGCACTCAAAGAAACCAGGTTTCTGACCCACTTACCGAAAATATCTCACATTAAAACGCATGCACGCACGCACGCACGCACGCACGCACACACGCACACACACACACACACACACACACACACACACACACACACACACACACACACACACACACACACACACACATCAGACCAATTTGTTTTACATATCTTTGACCGTAAAGTCAGGTATGTGCTACAGACTACAACAAAAAAGAAGAGAACACATACAATGAGCTCTTTCAACTCTGTCCAGAAGAGACAGTTACATACGCCTGTGACGCCTGTCTTTTAAATTAAAGGAAGCGCTGAGTTGGATGCCGTGTAATGATCCGTTCGCCAGACAATATCTTTTCACTGAGAGTTGACATTTACACATCAAGTACAAGCATTGTACTGCAGAGTTTCATATACCTTTTTTTTTCCAAGATAATCCATCTGGTGTGTTATTTGAATGAAACTATATTTGATTGACCCTTGAGATTTTTCCGTTTCCATATTCAATTTGATCTGGATATTTCACCGGGTTTTTTATGTGATCTGGTTTGAGCTTAGTTTCAATCCCGAACATAGCGTCCATGGCTGGCTGGGCTTTAAATTACATCGTCCTACATGATACAGGAATAGACCTGTTCTGGAAGTTCGCGACAGAAATACAAAAGGAGACACTGGCTGTCTGCATTGGCTACAAGCGCACCGTTTCACACCCAGGTTTCCGCATGTTCTCTCTCTGGTTGAACTGTTAAGCTGACTGATGGGCCAAAATTGCTTTGACTGTGCCCACCAGCAGCGTCTGTCCTATTAAAAAAACAGCGGGGTCAGGCTTGCTGAACGCGAGCTCTATGGATTAACTCTCTTGCAGATTCACGAACGCCAGCTATTGCTTTGCTGATGGTTATTTTAAGCTTGACTGCCACCAACAATACGTCATGTCGATGTCGGCATAGGAAAGGTTCTAGTTTTGATCTGTGAGCTTGGACCTCGAGAGAGTCAGTTAGGTGGTGTTTTTCGCCATATGGCTGTTCGTAAACTCGAAAAGGTGTAGTCTTTTTTTCATCAGGTTTCTTCCAAAAGTCCCCCCCCCCCCTTTCCTAACCCCCCCCCCCCCCCACTCTTTCTTCCCCATCCGACTTCCCTGCCACACTTCCCACAGACCCTTCTCTCTCTCACAGTGCAGTGTCTTCAGCTCTGATGATGCACATCTGAAAATTCTGGGGTAATACTAAAGATATTGTGTCCGTTGACTAGAGAAGCATATTTGTCATTTGCATGTACACAGTGTGATAGAGTGTGGAGCTACCTGGTCTCACAGTGACAGTGCGCTGTTTGTGAAGGCCAGTGTTTGGTTAAAAAGACATCCCTTTCACATTTGCCGAGTAACAAAGCAACTGACATTGGCCACAGGTATGCAGGGCTTCGACGGTCCCAAATACTGTTGATTGTATGAATGTCTGTGTGTTATGAGGGAAGGTATGACGGTTCCGTTTGCCTCTGGCTCTCCAGGTATCCAAATCACGGCAGGATCAGTATGTGTCCGTTCGATGGTAAACATCTAGCTCTGGTTAGAACTGAAACTTAAAGAACTGTTTTTGTCTTCGAGCGCTCATTAGAAGAAGAATTCATCTGCAGGTCTGTTTTCAATCCAAACGCACATTTAATAGAAAATGTGTAATGTCAGTTTGAAGTATTTTGGAAAATGGAAAACGAAGTCTGATACCAATTCTGAAGCTCGATCTCTCTGTGTCAAACACAGGCTCGCCATTAATGCAAGGCATAGGGATTAATCCGGTGGCATGTTTTCCAGGGAACTACCAGTGCTCCATAAGACTGGACGGTAACGAGATACCCAACTCTCCGTTCAAAGTGTGTGTCGCCCCACCTGATGCTGAGTACCACAAAATCACGCTGCCTCAATGCCAGCTGACTGGAATGGAGGTAGGTGACCTGCACAGCGTGGCAGTTTTGCTGTTACAGTGTGGGGTGATCTCTTTCTCTTTGTATTCGTAACAGAAAACGTGTACATTAAATGTCAAAGTGCACTGAATCGTAATGCATCTGAATCAGATATAAAGTTAGATGAATCAAATGCAGTAAACATTACAGTCGTGTGCTTCTTAATCTTAACATTGAATGTGTGTACCCGTGTAACCTTGTACGCTGTTACCAGTTCTGTGCTCGTTGATGAATGCAGAATGGTTCATGTAGCTGCTGATTGTTTCATTACTTACCTATTCATTGATTTATAAAAGCTCGTGAGGTTGTATTTTCAAACCATAATACGAATGCAAAAGTATGATGAACAATACAAACATGAAGAGGAAAAAGAAAAAAAAAACCGAATAACAAGCAAATCCTAAAACAAAGAAATAGGAAGCATTGAATAACTGTGGGGCACAATACTTAGGAGGATAGACCTAATAACGGTGGTCCAGTATATTCTGAACATAAATAGATCTCAAACTGCTCGTAGCTGTGTCCGACTAGGCCTACATGAGAAAAAAAAATGAGATTGTATGCAACAAGAGATGACGACGGTAGCAGCGATGGTTCTCGCACTTGTCTTTCCCGTTCTGTTTTAGATTTCTTCATGTTATTTTAATATCACATTGGATTTGCTTCAGTTGAAATGAAATTATGTATTCATATGCGTACAGTTTTCGTCAAGTGTGTATAAGTTTTTCTAATTCTGTAAAAAACACACACTTCTGTATCAGAAATTGGAGGGGTGGTGGTGGTGGTGGAAGCCGAAAAGAAAGAAGTGGGAAAGGGGAGGTGAGGACAGAGGGGTTGTTGTCTTTATCTCCCTTTCTGTGTTTCTTTTTCTTTTCACTACTCTGACAAGCAGTGTCATGCGGACTGGTCACCAAACAGCCTGCAACTTTGACTGGTAATTAAAGCATGACTGATGGTAAAGCAGTACTGTAGACAGTAGCTCCTCCCCCTTCAAATAGACCTTGGATGATCAGTCTCAGAACAGCACTGCAACTCGGCTCGCCCCCCCCCCCCCCCTCTCTTCCCCACCCCCACCTGCCCATGCACTCACCCAGCATTCCTGATACTGACAAGGCTTTTTTACCACTCTCTCAAGGCAAGCGGTTTGATGAACAATACTTCAGCTTCAACAACTTTAAATGATACAGCTTCCCACTGCGAATTGCATGAAACATAGGATGTAATACCTTGCACTGTTGAGGTGTGTTACAATGTTTGAACCACACGCTTAACGGACAATGACTCCGAATGGGCTCATCGCCTATTAGTTGTTTTTCCTGTTGCCCTCTCGTCCTACTCTTCCTCCGTCCATCCTCCAATCTTTTCTCCACCTCCTCGACCCCCCCCCCCCCCCTTCTCTTGTCCTTCCCTTCTCCCAGCACTTATTCACCAAACCTGTCCCTTCCCCTCTCACTCCCTCAGTACCATCGTCATCTCACCCAGAATGACACTCACTCTTTTTCTCCATCCCTGCACCCACACCTAAATTGTGCCAACGAACTGTCGTTTCAGTCATGAGTGTTCCTCAGTCCCCCTCTGGTTATCAAAAGAACTGATGAAGAGCTAGGACGTGATTGCTGCAACGTGAACTTTTGTCCAGTTCTTCAGTGTTCCTCGTTCCACCACCTTTATCAAAGAAGACCGATAAAGAGTTAGGCTCGGATGCTGCAGAGTAAACTGTCGTCCCATTCTTAACCTTTCTTCTGTCTTCTGTCTCATCTTCCTCCTCTACTTCTTCTTCTTCTTCTTCACCCGCTGTCATCAACAGTACCGATAAAATGCCAGACTCGAAACTTTTACGCCGCTATCCCACTTAAGGATCCCATTACCCCTTTATCAACAGTTTTTTTTTTTTTGCAATTGAGAAACTGAAAGATAGTGGGACCAATTACGGACAGACTAGCCGTGTGACCAGGGGAATCTGTCAGTCAGTACTACACATTTAATTACAATCTGTACATGTTCCTTTTCTTTTTTTTTTTCTTTTAGTGAAAGAGTGATCATGATATGTGATATTCTAGCTTAAGAGATTGCCCTGTTTACAGAAACAATACTGATGTTTGCACATATGTATGCATACTTGCGTGCGCGCGTGTGTATGTGTGTGTGTGTGGCGTGTGCGTGTGCGTGTGTGTGTTTGTGTGTGTGCGTGTGTGTGTGTGTGTGTGTGTGTGTGTGCACGCGCGCGTGCATGTGTGTGTGCCTGTGCTCGTGTGCGTGTGTGTGAGCAGCCAGGCAGTCTTACCGAGATAAAGTTTGACCGGAACGGAGCCCAGGGGACCATTCAAGCTTTCGAGGTGGACATCAACGGACAAGAAGAAGAGCTCCTTGTTGATGTCAATGATGGTGAGTACTCAGGCAACTTGTCTGCAGTGTCTGTCGGTCCTGACGACACCATCTGTTGTCAGTTCCTGCATTTCTAAACAGCCAGTGTTCTTCCTGCCGCTCTCGTTAAAGGCTCCCATGGAGGTGCTGAGGGTGCTTTCAGTATCAGTTGTATGTCTGCCTTCTGGAAGTTCTGTGCAAGAAACCTTTTTTTTGTCACTTTCTTTGATCGTGCTTTTAATTCTAATGTGTCCTTCTTTTCTACCGTTTTCTGTTGTGGTCCTTTCTCCGAGTCTGTTTTACAATATACATAAGCACACACACACACACACACACACACACACACACACACACACACACACACACACACACACACACACGCACGCACTCATGCACACACGCAGGCGCGTGCGTGCGTGCATGTGTGTGTTTGTGTGACTTGTTTGTCCTTTGCGGGCGAATATGACCACGACTTCTGCTATCACTGGGTGATGGTGTGTGTCCGAAGATGGCTTATCAGGCCGTCTTCGCATTAAATAGTCTGTAGCAATGTGGACAGGGCAGACTTGGAGGTGAGCCAGGCTGAAAGGTGGTGCTTGCTCTGATTTAACGAAACTAACGTTTTAGCTCCTGTGCCTCCACTCGCCTCGTTTCAAAGTCTTTCACTCCGGATTTGATGATGGTGCTCCACGTTGAGCGATCTTGCGCAGCTTCTTCCCAGGAGGAAGGGGCGATGCTAGAGCGTATTAGCATTGCATGCATGCTTTCCATGTGGGCCTTCTGAAACACCTCTGTACCTGGTACTTTGTCCTGCCATTTGATGTGCAGCAAGGTTCATATGGAAAGAGTTCAGCTGCCTGGCATGTCGACTGTACACCGGCCAAGTTTACACTTTGAGCTTGGTCTGCTGACTTATTCCTCGTCTCTCCCACACCTTGTCTTGTCTTGGAGTATGCCGAAGGATGCACTAGCCCTAGCAATCCTACACGCTACTTACTCGTCGATGTTAGTAGTTCATGATAATGTACTACCAATATAGACAAACTTGTCTGCCACTGTAAGTTTCTGGCCATTGATTGTGATATTTGGCTCTATGTTGGGGGTTACAGGAGGTAGTTGATGCAGTACTTAAGTCTACTTCGTGTTGATTGTGAGACCGAAGTTGTCACAGGCTTTTGCAAACCGGTCCATATTCTCTTGCATGTCAGTCTGTGTGGCAGCATTCAGTGCACAGTCATCAGTGGAGAGAAAGTCATGGGCGGTGTCTTCCTGGACTCTGGTTTTGGCTTGTAGCCTCCTCAAGTTGAAGAGCTTTCCATCAGTTCAGTATTCAAAGCAAATTTTGATGTCACCAACTCGGAAAGCATCTGTCAGCATGGAAGAAAACATCATAGTGAAGAGAGTGGGGCTAGCACGCAGCCCTGCATTACGCCATTTAAAACGGGGAATGGCTGCGAGTACTCTCCATCAAGGTGGGCTCTATGGAGTCTGTGTTTCTCATCGAGCAGTGATTGGATACGATCGTCATTTTCCATCGAACGAGTCCTGATGCTTTCGTGTGATGGGACCCATCACATCTGAGGCAGCAGCACAGACTGTATCGCAAAATATCTCCCAGTCTGACTCAACATCATGGGAATTGAACCTTGAGGTTTTCAATTTGCTGTCGAGTTCTTGCACCAATCTCTGCTTGACGGGGTTGCATTTAAACTTGGAGACGTTCAGTCGCTTTGGCACCTGCGTTCATTGAGGTCCTCTGGATGGCAGTATCTTGATGTTAAATTTGAGATCAGCAAGCGATGATTGGTCCAGCACTCTGCACCACACATGGCTTTGGTAACTGACAGCTTGCCTGTACCTTTGCCTGACGATAACATACAATCCAGCAGATGCCAGTGCTTGGAGCGAGGGTGCATCCATGTTGTCTTGTTACGATTAGGAAGGCGAAAGACCGAACTGGTTGATGAGGTCATGTGCAGCGCAGGTTTCCAGCAGTAGAAGGCCTGCTGTTTGCAGCTGCCAACGCCATTTTTTCCCTAGAACTTCATCCCAAGACGTGTGATTTGTGCCGACTCTTGATGCTGAGATCACCGAGGATGATTACTTTATGTGCTCTGGGTATGGCAGAAATGGTCTCTTTCGGGTTCTCAGAATCTTTCTTACACTTCGTCAGGGTTTGTCATAGTGGGGGCGTAGGCGCTGACTAGCGTGGCATACCACTTTACTGGGAGTGGAAGTCGGACTGTCATCAAGCAATCGTTGATGCCCATGGATGGCGCAGCCAGCTTCTTGCTCAGGTTGGGTTTGATGGCGAATCCAACTCCTGTCTCACGGCGCTCTTCTTGTTTACCTCCGATCCAGAAGATTGTGCACCCAGCATGTATCTCTGTCAGCTGGCCTTCTTCTGCAAGCCGAGTCTCACTGAGGGCAGCAATCTGCACTTTGTATCTTGCCACCTACCTGGCGATGAGAGCAGTCCTCCTCTCTCGTCTGTCGGCTCCACCCGAGTCATTAAAGTGCGCACATTCCATGTGCTTAGAGTGAGCGGGGTCATGTTAGTAGATTTTCTTGATTTTTTTCTTACTGCTTAAGTGGGATCCCCGCAAGCCGCGGTATGCAGGCAGTTGAAGTAGGCAATTTTTGAGGCACCTTTTCTAGCCTCTTCCCAGGATTACGAAGTAGAGGTGGGTGGGTGGAGCGGGGGTTGGGGGAAAGCAGTGCATTCCTAAATAGGACTGCTCCGTCGCTAAGGTGTTTGCCAAATTCCAGTGCTGCTTCTTCACTGAAAAGCGACCCTATGGCTTGAACTGCCAACGTGAAGGCTTGTGGGTACGACTGCCACTGTATCCATACTGTCGCTTCGCCATGTCCTCATCGCTTCAGAACTTGACGAAGAATGATGGTGGTGAGTGGTGAGGTGATAGACGGTGAAGTCGTGACTTGCGCGTGAATAGGATTATAGTGAGAGAGAGAGAGAGGCAGGGTCGTCAACCTCACTTTCTCGTCCCTGCCCATCTGAATCCAGTGGCAAGACAGAGTCAAGATGGCTGGAGACGAGCCGAGATGCAGAGGATGACCATGCTATCGCTGTGAGGACGTAAAACTCAGCCTTTACTTGGATGGCCAGCAGTATCCTCCGTGTCTCACTGAGCAGTGTTCGCGCTCCACAAAGCTGTGCTGGATCTGCCTTCTTGCCCGTTGAACCATCTAGTGGTTTCTTCCGCGCAGTCTGCCGAAACCAGTCTCCGCATGCATAGGTAGACAAGCCCTAACTCAGCGACGGTTGGAGACCCGTCGGCTACCCTCACCTACTTTTGCCAGCCAGTCGAAGCCGTTGCATGGGGTGTCGCCGCTGTTGAATGCAAACAACTAGGAGGAGACACAGGTGAGAGCTGAGCGCCAGGTGGGGATCACACCGGACGAACCACCCTGAGAGGGCGCCTGTTCTCCTTGTACTACTCCTCCCTGGTAACTTCCTCACACACACACACACACACACACACACACACACTCACACACACACACATCTATATATATATATATATATATATATATATATATATATACTGTGATGTGTCTCTATTTGACGCCAAGAGCACAGACACATTCAGCCGTGTCTCCCTGATGAGTCCGATCCAGCGGACGAAAGGCCTAGGAGCAGGCGATACATATAGATCTGCCTTCAAGAGGAATTGTGATGGTTCCCTCATGCAGCTAGTGAAGGGTTTTCATATTTACAATATACATTTTCTTCATCATCAACACCCCCCCCCCCCCACTTTTTTTTTTTTTTTTAATTTTATTTCAAATTTCAAATATTTGCCAAGTCATTATTATAATGATGGAAGAATTGTTAACCTGCACTTGTTTTCCTCCACTACTTAATTGTTCAGATATATATATAGAGAGAGAGAGAGATAGAGAGAGAGAGAGAGAGAGATTTATACATACATACGTACACACACACACACACACACACACATACACACATATTATATATATATATATATATATATATATATGTGTGTGTGTGTGTCTGTGTGTCTGTGTGTGTGTGTGTGCAGAGAGAGAGAGTTTTTTGACCGACCGCAGTTTATAACATGCCTTGTTTTTGTTTTGGGGTTTTCTTTTTATTCTTTTTTTTTTTTCGTTGCAATCTGGCCAGTGGTAGAAAGAGTGAAAATGTCCAGATTAGACACGAGCTTTCGTTCTGCTGTGTCTGTTTGCCTTTATGGCCCTTTTACATGCATATTTTATCACTGTTAATTCTTTTATACTGATTTTTTTCTTCTGCATGAAAACTGGGAGTGGGAATGAAGCAGAACGGCTGGCGTTTTCAGCACAGCTCAATATCTTATCCGCCTTCACAATGTCAGTGATTTAGCTACCGTGTTATTCACTGATGAATATATACACATTGTCTTATAGCTGGCTTCTTTGACAGGATAGGATGTTTGTTTGATTTTTTCTTTTATGTTGACATCCCTGGAAAGGCCCTGTGTGGTCGGTTGGGCTGTGACACTCAAGGTGTGATGTGTTTTCTCATTTCATCGCAGTGAATAGCTATCAGTTTTAGAGGAGCATCGTTAAAGTTGATGCAGAAACGCTGCATGGACGCCAAGCCTTTTGGTAGCGTCAGAGTCACTGTGGCACCGAAAGCGATAAAAGAATTCCCCATCAAATTACGCTCACAAAGGCATACTGTCAATGTTTATGTCCGTCTGTGTCATATCAGATGATGAGTTGGGGTCCATCTAGTTCACGCCAGGCTTTGATTCAACATTCATATCTTTTGAGGAGTAGGAAGAATGGAATGAAGGGGTGCGTATGTCTGTTTCAGGTCTGGCAGTAGTGAACTGACGTTTTTACATTGCATGTTGTGTTTTTCACTCTTCAAGACCAGATCGTAGTCAAATTCCAGCCTGAGGGATCGGGGATCCACCATGTGAAGCTACTGTGTGACGGCTACATTGTTCAAGGAGCCCCAATACAGGTCTTGGTGGGCACTGAAGACAGCATGAGGGAAATGTCTAAGTTGAAAGTGATGTGGCTGGATGATATCAACAAGACCTTCGAGCCAGGTTAGCATTTAGGAATGGCCAGTTGACTGTTTTGGTCCGGTGAGGATGAGTTTGGCGGCGAAAGAGATGATGTTGGTGAGGTTGATGAGCAAATGAACTATCAAACTTGATGACATTCCTCATGAGCACGTTCACACGTATTTTGCAAAGTCAGTAACAAGTTGAAACATTTTCATTCTGAACCACACTGTGTTACAGACAGATGGACAGGTAGATAGACAGGCATTCAGAGTTACACACGTACATCGTCTGTCTTTAGATATAAACTTTTTATTAGAAACAATGCCGATTTTAACAATGAAAGCTGAATGTTATTATTTTTTCCAGTCTGAAATTAGTGGTCTTCTTCTCACTCATGTCAAAGATATGAACCTATTAAGACTCTGCTTGGGAAGGGGAGGGGGTCATTAAGAAAACAAACACAAATGTCAATCAAAATACACAACATCACTACCTTCGTTTCTCTAATTCTCAAATCCTTGACCGCCATCACCTGTCTCACTTCTGTCCTTCCGTGTTCTACCTCCCCGCCATACTTCTTCATACAAAAGTTAGTCTCTATCTTGGAATGGACTCGTCATCAACCTTGAGCATTGAGTGGATAGACGTTTTATTTTGTTGTTACGTGTAACTGAGTTTGATGTCAGAATATATACGTCAAACGAAGAGTTTATATTGATTTCGAAAGGTGTCCTTGAAAGGGAGATAAAACTACACATTCAAGTCAATGCTACGAAATTGAAAACTGTACGTCGTTTTGGACATTGTTGAGAATATATTATGCTTTCTTGTTACAGGAGGTATGGCATGACGTGAACCTGTTCAGTCAAAACCTGAATGCTGTACACATTGCTCAAGTATTGTTACCTGTTTTCAGTAATGTGCACCAGAGTTTGAAGTGTCATAGCCAGTCCAGTCCTTCATGATGCCCATTCAGAGCGTCGATCTTTCCTCTTGGGTATCCACTGTCAGTTGTTTCCTGTGAGGTGTTTTGGACAGGGAGTCATGGCAAGATACATGCCGTACAAGGCAAGCTTGTAAATTCTGATAGATATGGGAGAAATTCTTGTGAGCCGAATAGGCATCGATCTGCTGCAACACGTAGTCTTCTATTTTGTCCGGATCAGAAGAGAAGATGAAGCTGTCTCAACCATTTATTTTCCAAAACCTGGCATATGCTGTAAATCTGCTGCAGTGAAGGATTCTCGCATCCAAGTAGGATAGATGCCATCAGTTTTATATTCATTCAAAGCTGTCATGTCTTCAAAGTGATTTTGAATTTTGTCAATATTGCCACTGTAAGCTGCTGTCTTTGCTCATAACGGATCCAAGGTACTTGAAGTGGTCCACGTATTCCAGTCTATGTCCGCTCAGTGTAGTGCAATGTAGTGTTTGTTTTCTGAAACTGTAGGTCAGTGTTGATTTTTCGTTAAGCTGACATCCGTTTTTTTTTTCTATACTTTCACCAGTCTGTGAACAAATTCTTGTTCACTTTTTTTTCCTAACAAATCGACTTTCATTTGCAGAAAGTCAACAGCATTTATGGACGCTTCCTACATCATATTTTCCAAGACACTGAACTGAATAGGAGTAAAGAGACAGCCTTTGTTCATTTCTATAGTTGTTTACAAGAAGTCTCAAAGAAGAAGTTATACAGAACTGTGATCACATTGTTATAGAGTGCTGCAATGATTCAGGTGACAATGTTGCCGAAGATTTCCCCATCACCTGCCATAAATCTTCATGCCAATCATTATCATAAACATTTTTCAATTCTATGAAAAGGCCATGTCTTGAAAACAGTTAGACAGACCAAAAAATGTTCAGAGTGGTCGACATGTCTATAGCAAGGAAGGCTATAAACTAGGTGCTAAACGTCAAGCTGACATTGAAGATGCTTCTTGATCAACCGTCTGACGTTGAAGATGTGATCAAATGAGTGTCTTCTCAACCCTAACCGTACATGTTCTTCCGTAAGAATTTTCTGACCTGTCTTCGTTTTGAGTCTGTTCAGGAGGTTCCTCACTTTTCTGGGAGTGGTTTATCTAGTTGACGATCCGGTAATTCTGACTTTCTCAGGGTTCATCGCTTGCACTAAACTGTTGTTTTGGATTGTGTCTATACCTTTGACGACTGTATTGTTATCCTCTATTCTTTGTCGTGTTGTTGTCGTTGCCATAACTCTTTGCCCTCCAGGCTGCAGTAGTTTTGGTGCCTCAGTATCCGCTGTCTGTAGATACCTTCATGTTTCTCTGTTCTTTGACGTGTTTTTTTTTTCTTCTAATGTTCCTGTTTGTCACTGCATGCTGGTGCTCAGCAGCTTCCCAGTCCCCTTTCTTTGTCGGTCTTTCTCTTCAATCAATTTTTTTCTTGTATAACTCCCAGCAAGCCATCAGTGACCTACCGTTTGTGCTAGTGGGCACGTCTTGTTTTGCTGCTTAATGAACTTCTTCTGTAATGTTGTCAGTGACATTGCAAACACCGTTCTCGAGCAGGCTCTGCAGATTTTATCATATTCACCCCACAATGCCACCAACCCCCTCCTTTTCCACCTCCAGTCTCCTTTCCTCTGTTCCCCTCTCAGTACGTGAGCGAAAGATTCGCCCAGCTGTTCCTGTTTTTATCCGTCGTTTTGCAGACAGGTTAAAGTTCCTTAGCCTGATGGTTTTGGGGAGAGTGAACTGCTCATCATGCCTGGGGCACGGTATTAAGGGACGGGGGTGGGTGGGTGAGGGGTGGTGGTGGTGGTGGGGAGGAAGGATCCCAGCCTTCCTTCTTCCGCCGCCTCAGCCTTCCCCAAGCCGAATCAGGTACCCACTGCCTGCTGGTGAACAGAGGGTTTCTCTGGCTGTAAGAATCCGTGTCTTTCAAACCACTGCCTGCTGGTGAACAGAGGGTTTCTCTGGCTGTAAGAATCCGTGTCTTTCAAACCACTGCCTGCTGGGTGAACAGAGGGTTTCTCTGGCTGTAAGAATCCGTGTCTTTCAAACCACTGCCAGCTGGGTGAACAGAGGGGTTTCTCTGGCTGTAAGAATCCGTGTCTTTCAAACCACTGCCTGCTGGGTGAACAGAGGGGTTTCTCTGGCTGTAAGAATCCGTGTCTTTCAAACCACTGCCTGCTGGGTGAACAGAGGGGTTTCTCTGGCTGTAAGAATCCGTGTCTTTCAAACCACTGCCTGCTGGGTGAACAGAGGGGTTTCTCTGGCTGTAAGAATCCGTGTCTTTCAAACCTTTGACTGCTGGGTAAACAGAGGGGTTTCTCTGGCTGTAAGAACCCATGTCTTTCAAACCATTGACTGCAGGGTAAACAGAGAGGTTTCTCTGGCTGTAAGAATCCATGTCTTTCAAACCACTGGCTGCTAGGTGAACAGAGGGGTTTCTCTCGCTGTAAGAACCCATGTCTTTCAGACCACTGACTGCTGGGTGAACAGAGGGGTTTTTCTGGCTGTAAGAATCTGTCTTTCAAACCACTGACTGCTGGGTGAACAGAGGGGTTTCTCTGGCTGTAAGAACCCATGTCTTTCAAACCACTGACTGCTGGTGAACAGAGGGGTTTCTCTGGCTGTAAGAACCCATGTCTTTCAAACCACTGACTGCTGGGTGAACAGAGGGGTTTCTCTGGCTGTAAGAACCCATGTCTTTCAAACCACTGACTGCTGGGTAAACAGAGGGTTTCTCTGGCTGTAAGAAGCCATGTCTTTCAAACCACTGACTGCTGGGTAAACAGAGGGGTTTCTCTGGCTGTAAGAATCCATGTCTTTCAAACCACTGACTGCTGGGTAAACAGAGGGGTTTCTCTGGCTGTTAGAATCCATGTCTTTCAGACCACTGACTGCTGGGTGAACAAAGGGGTTTCTCTGGCTGTAAGAATCCATGTCTTTCAAACCACTGACTGCTGGGTGAACAGAGGGGTTTCTCTGGCTGTAAGAATCCATGTCTTTCAAACCACTGCTGGGTGAACAGAGGGGTTTCTCTGGCTGTAAGAACTTATGACTTTCAAACCACTGACTGCTGGGTGAACAGAGGGTTTCTCTGGCTGTAAGAATCCATGTCTTTCAAACCACTGACTGCTGGGTGAACAGAGGGTTTCTCTGGCTGTAAGAATCCATGTCTTTCAAACCACTGACTGCTGGGTGAACAGAGGGATTTCGCTGGCTGTAAGAATCCATGTCTTTCAAACCACTGACTGCTAGGTAAACAGAGGGGTTTCTCTGGCTGTAAGAACCCATGTCTTTCAAACCACCGACCGCTGGGTGAACAGAGGGGTTTCTCTGGCTGTAAGAATCCATGTCTTTCAAACCACTGACTGCTGGTTGAACAGAGGGGTTTCTCTCTGGCTGTAAGAATCCATGTCTTTCAAACCACTGACTGTTGGGTGAACAGAGGGGTTTCTCTGGCTGTAAGAATCCGTGTCTTTTAAATCACTGACTCTTGGGTGAACAGAAGGGTTTCTCTCTGGCTGTAAGAATCCATGTCTTTCAAACCACTGACCGTTGGGTGAAGAGAATTGTTTCTCTGGCTGTAAGAACCCATGTCTTTCAAACCACTGACTGCTGGGTGAACTGAGGGGTTTCTCTGGCTGTAAGAACCCGTGTCTTTCAAACCACCGACTGCTGGGTGAACAGAGGGGTGTCTCTGGCTGTAAGAACCCATGTCTTTCAAACCACTGACTGCTGGGTGAACAGAGGGGTTTCTCTGGCTGCAAGAATCCGTGTCTTTCAAACCACTGACTGTTGGGTGAACAGAGGGGTTTCTCTGGCTGTAAGAATCTATGTCTTTCAAACTTCCAACCGTCGGCTGTGGAGCCTTGCACTCTGGCCATTCGGCTATTCCTACCGCCCCCCCCCCCCCCCCGCGCCCCGTCCCCCCTCCCCACCACACCCCGCCCTTCTCCCCCACCTCACCCACCACTCTCCCTCACACTCCTGTAAGGAAACAGACGGACAAACTAATCTAACTGGAAAAAAACAAAACAAAACAATACCCTCTTTCTCCTTCGCAGGCCAGCTGTTCACAAGGCAGATAGAGAACCAGGGACCTAAACATAATAACCCCCCCCCCCCCCCCAAAAAAAAAAAAAAAAAAAAATTGCGTTATCCGTTCACGTGTGCGGGTGCTGTGTCCCACAGGCGATGAAGTCTCGTTCGTTCTCGGCCTGGACAAGACGAAGGACTGGTACGTGCGCATCGACACGGAGGGCCCCGAGGAGCCGGAGTTCTCGTGCGAAGGGACGGTGGACGGTATGAAAGGGCACATCCTGGTCCCCGGCGTTCCTGGCGTCTACCTCATCTGTTTCTACGTCAATCGGGCCAAAGTGGGCGGGAGCCCGTTCCAGCTGAAAGTGGAAGGTGAGTGTAGGGTGGCTGGTTTCGTTCTGCATGGTGATTCTCCTTTGTCTCTTGTCTTTGTCTCTGCTGTTTCTCTGTCTCTCTCTGTCTCTCTCTCTCTCTCTGACTCTCTCTGTCTCTGTCTGTCTGTCTCTCTGACACAAGTGAGTGGAGGGATGAGTGATCTTGGGCTGGCAAGTCGGCTGTTGGTTTGTGAATGTTTATGTGACTGCATACTCAGGGAAGAGGGGTTGGGGAGGTGGGAAGAGGTATGCGAACGTGTGTGAGAACGGCTATGTGGTATGTGAACAGTTTGATTCGATTGTGGTTGTGTGTGTGTGTGTGTGTGTGTGTGTGTGTGTGTGTGTGTGTGTGTGTGCGTGCGTGTGTGTGTGTACGTGTGTGTGTGTGTGTGTGTGTGCGTGTGCGACGCGCGCAAATGTGTGTGTATAACATTCCTTCTCTCACTATTTGAATTATGACTTCATATTACTTTATTTTGTTTTAATCTAGCCCACTCCATTGTGATGGGATAGAGGCCTAAACAACGAAAACATTGTCATAGTCTCTGTCACTCTCTGCGTCTCTCTCTCTCTTTCTACCTCTGTCTCTGTCTGTCTGTCTCTCTGTCTCTGTCTGTATGTGTGTGCGCATGCGCATGTGTGCGTTCATATTTCTCATGTCTCTTGAAGTAAGGGAAGGGAGTTGAGACAGAGAGGACGAGAATGAGATGAAAGTCTGCATGGCAAAATGAAAGTGACGGGGGAAGAATTTGATGGAATGGGATTTTGAAAGATTGCTCTGTGTGTGTGTGTGTGTGTGTGTGTGTGTGTGTGTGTGTGTGTGTGTGTGTACTATTCATTTTATGGTTTCCGTGGGATTTTATCTGTTGAAACCTGATTTAAAGACATCTTTGCTTTTGTACATCAGAATAAATTGCTATGAAATGAATATGATTAAAAATACACTGGCACCATACATGCCAATTTCTTTTTATATTCATACTCGTTTCGGGGCCGGAATAGCTCAGTTGGTAGAGCGCCGGACCCGTGATCCTGGGGTTGCGGGTTCGAATTTCGGTACAGGAGGATTTTTCCCTCGGAGTTAACATTGGTTCTGACTCCATTCCCCATACAGTCCCTCGAATGAGACTATAAACCGAGGTTCCGTGTGTGAACGCACGCACAACATCTTGCACACATGTAAAATCCCATCACCAACTTTCGGAAGAGAAGGCCAGTTTGGCCGTTGGTATGGATGACACGTTACACATAGCATGCACCCTCCCCGAAGATGGAGTATGGCTGCCTTCATGGCGGGATAAAAAACGGTCATACACACAAAACTCCACTGCCTGTCTATACAGGCAGTGTTCGCAGGAGTATCAGCCTGCGTACGCAGAAAGAAAGAAAGAATATTCGTTTCAAATTTGCAGTGCGTACAGAAACGATCACACACGCACGCACGTGTGCGCGCATGCACGCACACGCACACACACACGTGCATATGATATTCGTACAAAAGGCATAGTTTATATTTGTACAATAACCATAGGATTCCAGATAGAACTAGGTATTTGGCTTGATTTATTCATACACATACTGTATAAACTTCTTTGTATGAGCAGAAACATTACAATGAAAGAAAAGAATGCTGTTTCTTCTTGAAGACCAGATGGGTATACCTTAAGAAGCTATATCTATATTCACTCCACAGCATTTGTTTTACTCATAAAGTGTAAACAAAGTGAGTCGATGTAATCAACTGCTTCGGTTGTAATTTCGGGAAACGCTGCCGTAATGTGCTCCATAGAAGACGGCTTCATCTGTCATACAGTGTCAAATTCGTGATGATAATAATAATAATAAAAAGAGTATGGTTGGAGAGTCGGAAAGTCTCTGCCGCGTTTTCTTAAGGACTTCAATACTTGCCCAACCGTAATGGCTTCTCATAAGTTTTCCACGCGTCATTCGATTCGCTGCGTTGAACGCCTTGAAGATGAATCCAGGAGTGATAAGACGCCCTTGTCACAAGCAGAACAGGTAAAATGTCTCTTTTATTCATTGATATTTCTTTCAGTAGCAGTGAAGGAACATAAGTCTTACAACATGTTAATATGGTAATCACAGAATGGTAGAAGTAAGCTTGTAGCTTACCAGCAGCATAGAAGAATTGCGCTATCAACACGAGGCTTTTTAACTAATAATAGCACTAGAGGTAGTTTAATGGAATAAAGATGGTAGCATTAGTCAGCAGTGTTCGCAGATAAATGGGACACGCTGTTTTCACTGTTCGCTCGTAAGGTAGAGAAGAGAGTCCAAAGCAGCGCCCCAAATCTTACTGATAAATTGGAACAAAAAAAAAGCAGAAAACGACGGAGGCCACATCAGTCAATGCCTTCATATTTAGGCAAGACCGAAGGCAAGTGCAAGGCAGCTGAAATTTCAGAATTACAGCTATGTGGGGATTCAGCTCCAGAGGACAAGAACTGTTCTCTTCTTACAGAACAAACAGAAGTGAAGGGAATGTGGACAGAGCACTGCCAGCACCTGATAGCACTGTACCGGACCGTGCAATCAACACCAGAAGCGATTCAAGGGACACCCGTATCTGTCAAGAAGTGGAGAAAGCTGTTATCACATAAGAGGAAGACTTGTCACCAGGAGTTGATATTGTATCGACAGAGCGACTGAATACTGAGTGCCAGAATTAATCAAGGCTCTGACTGCTGTCCATCTCCATCAGGGAACTAGGGAGAAGAGAGAGAGAGAGAGAGAGAGAGAGAGAGAGAGAGAGAGAGAGAGAGAGAAGAGAAACCGGTGGACAGACAACATTGAAGAATGGACGAGGAAACCATGGTTATTTTCATTGAGACCCAGGCCTTGGCGCGCAACCAACAGAGCTGGGGGAACCTGATGAACAGTGCAGTACGATACCCCACTGACTCTTCTCGGATTTCAGGAAGAAGGAGACAGAGTCACTAACCATTTCTGCCAACTGGTATGCCTCTTCCCCACCCACAACCCTCACGCTCTCCCAGTCACTTCATCGTACATGCCCACCGTGTATTACATAGAAACGGCAAACTCACTACAGATATTGCCTACACCAGTTTTGCCACAAACATGATCACATGTTCCCTCCTTCCACATCTTCATTCACAATTAAAAAAAAAAAAATCCTCACTAATGTACGTTTAATCTCCGGTTTTATTTCACCAACCCTGTACTGTCATTACCAACGGTGAACACAGGAATATCCGAATGACCATTTGGAAAGCTCCTTTCATTTTTTTTTTCTTGTCTGTTTGTTTTGTTTGCTTTTTGATCGGCGGTCTCTGAACAGCTAAGGCGTATTCTACATGTCATAACGTTGCCAAAAAAAAATTTTTCCCCCGTTCCTGCTCTACGCCACTGTCTAGGCAAGAGAAGCTTTTGTAACATTATACCTACAATCTATGTGGACTGATAATTGAAAATATCGATTGATATGTGTTCAAAATGAGCCGGAAGGATATAGGGAAAAAGTACAATACTGATACTGACCTTTTATAGACTGTACAGAATGGAATGTTTACTGTTTACTGACATGTCATAAAAGATATGTCGCCGAGAGATGTTAATGATATGTCTTATGTTGTATCCGACAACAGGGAATGATTTCAAGGCAGCTGAGTTGACAACGAACCGGCTGAATCGGCAAACTAAAGAAATCAACGCATTGCCTAGGGCTAAGTTCAGTGTCAGGTAAAATCAATTCAGTTGTCGAAAATTGTCAGGTGCAGGATTATTCAAAATCTACATTGTTCATTTCAAACTTTCTTTAGCCGAAAAACACGATGTTAAGAAACCTGCAAGGGGGCAATCTGTAGTAGAGACCACCTTCAGTGAGAGTGACCCGCCGTTTCCATAGGATAAACGGCACTGGTGAGCACGCCCAATGCAATTATGCCCCGTTAGTCAGCTGAACAGTTCAACCAGAGAGAGAGAGAGAGAGTGCTATAACATAGGTGCAAAACGGTTCGCTTGTCATGCAGACTGTCAATATAGGATTATAATCCTAGCGTGCGCTTCAGTTCAAACATTTGGCTCTCTAGATGTATGTTGCTTGATCCATACACAGAGAAAAGGTAATTCTGTTTATAACAAAACAGCAAGCATTCTCTTCCCTTTATTTTCCTTCCGTTAGTGCGTACAGGCATATTGCATATATGCAACAACATTGCTGCTATGACTCTTTGCCGAGTATTGGAAAGTCATCTTCACTCGTTGATTCCAGTATTGTTCGAACATTTGGATGTACCTTGCCTCGTTTGTTACAGTGTTAAGAGCAATATTCAGTTCATCTTTTCAATGTTGTCTTCAGCTTTAGAGAGACAGTGGCCGTCTTCGTCCTGAATGTGCAGACTTGACTTTGCTTCTGTTCTGTCAGCTCTTGTATAGTCATAAAAACTGTCATTGTGTCGTGGTGTAGGTTTTAGACAGTTCCTTCACACTGTTGAATTTCCATCATGTTATTTCTTGGACCTCTGTTGTTGTTGCAGTCGTTTGGTCAGCCTGTAGATTCTGCTTTTTCCGCACTGATTTTCAGCTCGAGAGTTATCTTCTTGATCTAATTACTTGTGCAGACTTTGCCCACACTTTTCATCTCCAAAAATGTGCCCACATTTTCATCTCCAAAAATGGCCCACCCCACCCTATCTTCCCGTCTCCGAACATTAAAAAAGTATTATTTAGAAAGAGAGGGTGTTAGTTACCGCCAATGACATTGACAAACAAAGCACATGACAAGACACGATGCATTTCAACCACTTGGGTCTTCTTCAGGCGAAAAAATAAATCACATTTAACATTTAAGACAGTACAAACAAAGAACGAAAATGATATTGTTGATAATAGTTGTGAAGAACGCAGACTCCTTTGGGCAACGGTGTGTAGATTGTTGACAATACAATCGGTGCAGACTAAGCAGTGCTGACTGTCGCCATGAACAGCACAGTCGACTGCCGTTTTCAGGCAAACAGGCTCGTTGGATTTGTCGTGAACCTAAGCAATAGGACCATGAGATTCGTAACAAATCCCCCACGAGAAGAGGATCCTCGTATGCCTCATTTTTACCCCTTAGCCGCTGTTGGTGAAGAGAATAGGCCAGAAAATATGTATTGTCTTCATCACCGCTGTTTGTTTTCATTTTTCTGTTCTGTTCTGGTTTTTTTTTTTTGTTGTTGTTCAATAAGAAGAGCTTTTTTTGCACAGTTTGTGACTGTGCCTGCTGAATGGAGTTTTTTTTCTTTAACACACACTGCTTCCAGAGACCAGAACGTTGAACACTGGTTTGACCCTCTCTAGCTGCTGTTGGCGTATTATGGGATTATAAGATGTCAGGGACTGTCCTCATTAGACAGTGAAATTCCCCATGCTGTCGAGTATGTATCTACGCAGAAAAGAGATGCATGTATTTTTGTTATTTCTTCCTTGGACAGGAAGACGGATCAGGAGGAAGTGGAGGAGGCGAATAAAACGAAGACGAAGACGACATGGAAAAAGAATGTCGATAAGCCGTTTGTGTAGGGGAAAAGTGGTGTGCAGTATAAGCTAAACCTACGTTCTCTCACTGGAACCCTACAGACCAGCCAGTTCTGCGATCTGGGCATTCAAAGTGATAAAACGAACAGTTCATAGAAAGGATCGATATTGATAGTAAACAAATTCTGGAATCCCACAAAGTAGAGCTTTTATACCGCGACCACACCTTATTCTCCTGCCGTTTTCTTCTTTTTCTTCTTCTCCTTGTTTCTGTTTGAACTGGCATTGATGTCTGTCTCTTATAAAGCTATTAAAAGGAGAGGAACAGCAGGAAGTGTGTCTGTAATCTGAGAGTATCGTTTGCCTGATGGGAGTTGGTGATAATTACATGTAGACCTGAGTGACATAAGTTAATTATTGGTGAGATTCATGACTTGCATATACATACTACATTTTTTGCTGTTCACAGTGGAAAACGATGTGAATGAAGTTTAATTCAAAGCGACAAATCCATGTATACTCACAGAGAGAGGGGAGAGAGGGGTGGTGCGAGAGAGAGAGAGAGAGAGGTTAGGTGAAGGACAAAGAATTCGCCCCAAAAGACGTCACTTCATTAAATGATAGCTTCAATGAACATCGCCTTAGCTGACGTCGCCCCAGAGAACCGTCGCCTCAACAACAACAACGACAACAACAACAAAATCGCCCCAACAGTCATCCAGATTTAATTTACATTTGATCCCTTTTTTTGCATGGAGGATCACATTGTTTGAACTTAATTATGGCATGTGATCCTTTGCATAGATGTGTGGCATCAGCGTCTTGAAACGATGTCCAGTATGACTATCATGATGGTGCAAGTCCGCACGGGCGATGTACATGAGGTGATGGACTCGTAGAGGTGATGGGGTCCTCTGCAAAGGAGGTGGTCTGGAAAGACAATTCATTACATCGTTCAGGTGAAGGTCACGTGAGGTGTAAGGGGAGTTGAGGATAACCAAAGAATGATGGGTTATTGCTCATCAATTTTTTTGTGCTGTGTTCTTGTTAACATGGAGAAGAAAAATCTCACTTTCTATACTTGTTTTGGCGGAGAGCAGAAAAAACAACTGACCACACTCTGCACACATAAGTTAGCTTTTCCATTTGCTGCTTAACAAACAGCGGTTTTCCTTCCACAATAACGAGAAGCCAATCACCGAGTCAGATTAACGCCATCTTGTTAACACACATGAAGCACGTGGCATCGCGAATAATACTACTTCAGGAAAATGATAAGTACGGTGGTCATTTGTCCCAGCCCCCACCTTCCTCCTTCCTCTCTTCCCGTTCACACAGGGAGGGGAGGCAGAAACTGCCCTTTTTATGCTTCCTTTCTCAAGACAAAATATTGGTGTACACAGTCTGTCTGTAGCTGGACACTGGAGGTAACGAAGTGTTTGTGTGTGTTATATCCCAGGAGACGGACCTACATCAAAGGACATGACCAGACGAGAGGTTTCCGAAAATGTGACCCGGACTGTGGCTTCCACCAAGTGTTACACTGTGTTCGATAGCCAGAGCCTACCAGACGCTGACCAGGTGTGTGTCACGGACCTGTCAACCCAGACCGTCACTTCCACCAAGAGTCACAATGGATTCGATAGCCAGAGCCTACCTGACGCTGACCAGGTGTGTGTCACGGACCTGTCAACCCAGACCGTCGCTTCCACCAAGAGTCACAATGGATTGGATAGCCAGAGCCTACCTGACGCTGACCAGGTATCTGTCATGGACCTGTCAATCCAGACTGCCGCTTCCACCAAGAGTCACTCTGTGTTCGATAGCCAGAGGCTACCTGACGCCGGCCAGATGTGTGTCACGGACCTGTCAGCCGGACTGTTGCTTTCACCAAGAGTCATACTGGATTCGATAGCAAGAGGCCGTTTGACGACAGTCAGGTGTGTGTCACGGACCTGTCAACCCAGACTGTCGCTTTCACCGGGACTGGTCACACTGTGTTCGATAGCCAGAGGCTGCCCAACGCCGAACAGGTGTATGTCACGGACCTGTCAGAGATGGGTCTCGTGGGCGAGAACAGTGTCTTCAGAGTTGATACCGAAAAAGCAGGTCAGCATAGTATGTGTCTTTTCATGTGGTCAGCGTGTGTTTGTCTATGTATGTGTGTATATGAGAGAGAGAGAGAGAGAGAGAGAGAGTAGGAGCAGGTCAGCATGGTATGTGTCTGTCCATGTACTCTGTGTGTGTGTGTGTGTGTGTGTGTGTGTGTGTGTGTGTGAGAGAGAGAGAAAGAGGGAGAGAGGGAGAGGGAGAGTATAATCAAGTCATGTTCGAAATCACTTATCCTCGGAGGCCACATCAGGGCTGCAAGCATGAGGACACATAGTGGAGATATGTACACCATGAAATAGGTTGAGGTTCTGTAGCAGAATGGGCCATAGGGAAAGTGAACATAGGAAAGGGATGGGGGGGGGGGGGGGTAACATGTCAGGGGCACAGCATCATGGAAGGTGGAGCATGTGTGCCCATCCCTCTCCTTCCCCTGCCTTTAACCTTCCCTGAACTGAATCAGATTCCCATTTGCTGTTAGGTGGACATGGACTGATGGAGTGTTTTCAAGCCGAAAAGATCCGGCTCCATTTTTGGTTTGAGAATCAACTCCACAGACAAACGCTCCAGCTGTTTGACGAGGGGTCCCACAAAGGCCGTGACTAAAATCAGATTTAAAAAATGTATATCCTGTTACACAACCATCAGGTCCAACCGTATCTCCAAAATGAAACAGTTGTCACCAACTACGTGCTAGTACGTGCCAGTTAGGTAAAATAAACGCTTCAGCTTCCATTCTGCCGCGCCCACTGATATTTTAAGGCCCCAACAGCCGATTGGTTGTGGGAACTTCAGCTTCTTATTTGGAGACTTTTCTCCTTGTTATGATGAATGAGGTTGCGGATGATGCTCTTACTATAGCCGTTTGATTTGGGTTCAGTCTGTCACAGCTACTAGTACATTGCAAGCTTCATTCGGAAAGATACCCGAAATATAGACACCTGCAGCGCTAGTTAGGGAACTTGAGCAATGCCCTCAGAGATGTATCTGTTTACTGATTACTGTGTGCTATCAGTCTTCTCATTTAATCCTGCTGCACGCACAACAACACTGTGTAGGGCTTGGCTGCCCCTCCCCCCCTCTTTTTCCCCCCTCTCCCTTTCGCCCCGCCCCTCCACTTCTCCATTCCACTTTAGGTTTGAACGCACGACACTCTCTCCCCTCTCCCCAACCCTTTCTTACATACCGCTCATCTGCTTTTCGTAAAACTGACCACTGCGCCCCGACAAGTGATTCGCCATTAATTAAATAAAAAATAATTAATTTTCTTCTTTGGTCTGTCTTTGAAGCTTAGCCGGCTTTCAGGCTGAAGCAGTGTTTTCGGATCATTTTCCATCGATGTGTATGTGGACGTGTTTTGTTCAGGTATGGGTCTCCTGATGGTCGGGGTCGAAGGGCCGATGGGGGTGGCGGTGGAGTGCACGGTGCATTTCAACAGTGAGGGGGCAAACAAGCACATGGTGACCTACAAGGCCGCTGAGCCGGGCCGGTACCGCATCCATGTGCAGTGGGGCACGATCAGCATCCCTGGCAGCCCCTTTGTTGTGGACATCCAGTGACCGCTCCGCGAGGCCATGCTCCTGCTCACAGTGTCCACTGGAAATTTTGCTGGATGGCTTTTGTTGTTCTTCTTGTGTCAGTCGCCAACCATTATCACAGAACATGATTTTTTTTGTTATTACATTGGTAACACATATACACACAGCCACAGAGACAGACACACAGACTCACACACACACACATATATAATATATATATATATATAGACACCAACAAGTGTGTCTATATATATATATATATATATATATATATGTTGTGTGGTGTGTGTGCGTATGTGTGTACACCCAACAAGTATATATGTATATAGAAAAATAAAGTAGTGACTGCTGTACTCGTCTCAAATAAATAAAGGGAAAAGGTGGCAAAAAGAGTACCTGGAGAGGGGATGGCCGACGTTTCGTGTCGTAGACACTTCAACAGGGAATGACAGCAGAGGGAAGATGTTGATGGTGGTTGACTTGAGTCACTGAGCGCAGTTCATGGTCTGAAGGGGTGGAAAGGGCAGAGGTGGGAGTGTTGGGCAATATTGAATGTAGGGGTGATCATGATTCACAATAGAAATGGGCAGCAAAGGAGAGACAAAGGAAGGGGGAGGGGGGGGAAAGCGCACAAAGATGGACTTCTCGCTGGGGGGGAGCGACAACCCTGGTAGACCTATCGTCTCTTATTTTTCTGTGTTTTACACCAAAGACTGCAACCATGTCTTCAACTTCAAAGTTCTTTGCCCTGGCCCTGTCAACCTTCCAGGCCCTCCCCACCATCCCCCAGTCCCTTGCTGTCTCCTACCTGAAGTGCACCCTGACCAAGACCAGATATACAAGCCACGTTGTGTTCCTGAGAACTTGCTTGCAACAAAGGCTGATTCCCAATGGCTTTCTACTTAATTTCCATGTGTCACCCCAGCCCAAGGCATTTCAACATCAAATGTCTTGCATCCTTCGCTCCACCAGCTTCAAACTGATGAACTCTACAGTACAGAACTACTGCATGGCACTCCAGCGACTTGACCGCCTAAAATCCCACCTTAGATATCAGCTTTACACCCTGTGCAATAAACACACGTCTATGTTGATTATCGAAACAACCCGGAATGCAAACCGCCAACTGCATGCTACTTTACAAGCAACCAAAGCTTCTAAACTGCAGAACCTCACTAAGGAACAGCCCACACAAGCAAGTGCCAACCAGTCACCAGTGGAAAAATTGGTGACAACTATTCCAGATGATCTGTACTTGACTGACCCCCAACGTCAACTTCTTGCAAAGGGACTAAAGTTTGTTCCCCTTCAACCAAAGGCCCACCAGACAGACATGCTATATGACTGTGAACGATACTTCCGCCGACTTCGACTGGCGGTTTTTTTTGAGAGCTGCTCACTACCCACAGCACCTAGTGCCACTAACAATCTAGCACAACTGTTCCCCTATGAAAGGAGTGATTGGACCCCCAAGGATGGACGGTATCCTGCTCTTGACTATTATATTGACAAGTGTAAACACGACATTGATAAATTAAACTTGCCCCCTGTGAGAAAATCCAACCTCACCCAAGCAGAGTTTCAGGCCCTGAAAGAACTGAAACAGAGACCCGACATCATCATCAAAAGAGCAGACAAGGGAGGGGCAGCAGTGGTTTGGCGAAAAGACTTTATGAAGAAGAAGCCAAACGCCAGCTCTCTGACTCAACTTATGCTCCCATCAAAACCCCAACAACCAAACAAGACAACGCACTGGTCCGGAAGACCATTAAAGAAGCGGTTTCCAAAGGTCATCTCCCTCAAGAAGCAACAAGGACTATAGTCAAAGAACCTCGCACTGCAAAATTCTACCTACTACCGAAGATCCACAAGAGCGGCAACCCTGGTAGACCTATCGTCTCAGCCTGCTCCTGCCCAACTGCTCAACTGTCACAGTTTCTTGATTGGTTGTTCCAACCCCTCGTCCACAACCTGCCAACCTATGTGAAAGACACCACCATGCCCTGTAGATTTTCTATGATTACACCTTCCCGCCTGACAGTGAACATCAGTTCCTCTTCACAATGGATGTGACATCATTATATACTAATATCCCGCACAAAGATGGACTTCTCGCTGTTAAACACTACCTGAAACAAAGCGACTTTGACTTTGACCCAACCACCATCCTGCGCCTGACTGAACTTGTTTTAACTCTGAATTCTTTCGAATTTGGAAACGAGGCCTACCAACAAATCAAAGGAGTTGCTACGGGCACGCGCATGGGCCCATCATATGCCTGCCTCTTTATGGGGCACATTGAGACACAGATCTTTGCTCAATACCCTGGACGTCTACCTGAAGTCTTCAAAAGATTCATAGACGACTGTTTCGGAATCAGCACTCTACCCAGACAGGAACTCCAATGCTTCATTGACTACGCTAATGCCTTTCACCCTTCAGTCCAATTCACATACGAAATCTCGGACTCTTCCCTCTCATTTTTGGACATCAAAATCACTGATGCCTACTCTTACCTCCTGTTCTCATCAAGCCATCCTCCTGCCATGAAAGAAAGCATCCCATATTCTCAATTTCTTCGACTTCGCAGACTATGTAGCACCGATGATAATTACACCAAAGAAGCAGTGGCCATGACTACCTTCTTCACTACTAGAGGCTACCCACAAGCTACAGTTCAGATGGCCCTTGAACGAGCACAGTCCATCCCCAGACACCAGCTCCTACAAGACAAGGAAAAGATGACTACAGACAATGACCGATGCATTGCCACTCTGACCTACCACCCACACAATCTATCTGTGAAAAACGTTCTGCTCCACAACTTCACTATTCTGAAGGAGGATCCAGCTCTCCAAAACATTTTCAGTCTACCACCTATGGTGGCATTCAAAAGGGACAAAAACCTTGGTGACCACCTGATGCACTCTACCTTCCACCCTTCATCCCCCCCAACCCAACCAGGCAATTTCCAGTGCAAGAAACCCAAATGCAAAACCTGTGACTTTCTTAATCCGACAATTACTGTGAAAGGCCCATCCGGACACAGCTTCCACATGAGGTCCAACTTCACCTGCCAGACTCAGAATATAGTCTATGTTCTTAGTTGTACCCTGTGTCCCAAGATGTATGTGGGTGAAACATACAGATCTCTAAACGAACGTTTTAAAGAACATAGAGACAGCATCCTCACAGGAAAAGACACTCCTGTGGCAAACCACTTCAATTCGGACCATCACCATCTTTCCCACATCAGAGTGGCAGCCCTTTGGAGAAATGGTCGTCAAGAAGGGAACTACAGAAAATACATGGAAAGCCAGTTAATACAGCGCCTTGGCACCTTGAGCCTACATGGGCTCAACGTCAGGGAATGATACCTCACCCCAAACCATCAGCCCTCCTCTTCCCCCCCCCCCTCCTTCTTTCTTCCTCCCCTCCTTCCCCCCCCCCTTCCCCCCCCTTCTTCCCCCCCCTCCCCCTTCCTTTGTCTCTCCTTTGCTGCCCATTTCTATTGTGAATCATGATCACCCCTACATTCAATATTGCCCAACACTCCCACCTCTGCCCTTTCCACCCCTTCAGACCATGAACTGCGCTCAGTGACTCAAGTCAACCACCATCAACATCTTCCCTCTGCTGCCATTCCCTGTTGAAGTGTCTACGACACGAAACGTCGGCCATCCCCTCTCCAGGTACTCTTTTTGCCACCTTTTCCCTTTATTTATATATGTATATATATATATATATATATGCATTGGGGGGGGGGGGGGGGGGGGGGGGGGGAGTGCGGCGGGTGACAACGTATAGAACATCTTATTCCCAATGCACCAAGCCTGTCTATACACAATTAAACAACTAAGAAGTCTCTCCCACCCCCTTTTTTTCTCCGTCCCTAGTTTTGCTGTATTGGGTGTGTTATTTTAATCTTGAATATGATTTAAGTTTTAAGACGTTTTTCTTCCATAATTCCATGATACCAATGTTAGTATGTGCCTGAGTAGAGGTATTTAAGTATTAGATTCAAACTGCACGTTTTTGCATCGAATGGGTCATAATCTGAAGAAGCATTCCAAGAAGACAGAGAGTATTTTTTTCCACTACGTATATGTTCACGCCATATGTTGTTCCCTCCACTATGTATAGTTCATGCCTTGTGTTGAAATATAACGATGTTTTGCTAATAACGTTTTGCTGGACACGCCTCCCACCATCTTGCATTTCGGCGTTGCATACTCACGAACTGCGTTGATACCATCGTCGTCCTTTTTCAATGCACACTCAGAACATGTTTTTCTATCAAAGCACAACTGCCTTTTCAGTAATATAGAGCTGCCTTCCTAGTAATATGGTTCTTCTTAGTAGCATACCGCTGCTTTCCTGATAGTGGTATACACTAAGCTTGCTAGTAACTCGCGCCATTTTTTCTAGTTACATGCATTGCCTTTTTTAAAGTATGATGCAACTGTCTTTATGTACTATGCAATGGTCTTTGTCGTAAGACATCTTCAAAGTAATGTAGTCTTTCTAGTGGCATACAATTGTCTTCCCAGTGACATTCAAAGGTCTTCCCAGCAACATACAGCTGTCTCTCATGAAACGCAGAACATGTTTTTTGTTGTTGTAACAAGTAGTTGTCTTTATTAGTAGCATACAACTCCCTTTCCAGCAAAACGAAGTTGTCTTCCTAACGAGACAGGAATGTCTTCCTAGTTTTATACAATTGTCTTCCTAGTAACGTATACATGTTTCCCAGTAACATATAACCGTCCTCTTAGCAGCATATAGCTGTCTTCCTAGCAGCATACAGTTGTATCCCAACTTACATACAGCAGTACTTTTCTTACTAAAACGTACTTGTGTTGGTAATTGCTCTGGTAATGCACGGTTATTTAGCCTGCCTACGAACGTTAGAGTTGAGTGTGGATTTATTCGGCGTATCAATGCTCTGTCAAAATAATAGGCATCTAGAAAAAAAAAAAAGCCTTGGAATCACAAAAAATGAACACGACAGCAACACCCCCCCCCCCCCCCCCCCCTTCCCTACATCATTGTTTTGCAAAGGTGTACACCCTTCGAGTTTCCTTTCAAATTTGAAATACGTATTATTACCATTATTATCATGGTTATGATTATCATTAGTGGTACTTACATAGCTGTCTTCGGTTTGAAACGAAGATCTATGCGCTTTACAATCCACGCCATCATTTACACAACGGCCTGCCTGCCTGGGTAGAGCCGACCGAAGAGGTGTCTGCTGGTGCTACATTCCAATAAAAATTACCTTGCAGTCAGTCAATATTATCACTTGGCTGGATGGCGATTAAGAAGAGGAATCTCATTGGGTTTGTTTTGGTGTTATAAATGCCTTTTCTGTGACCTGTCACATCAAAATATAGTAAAAAAAAAAAAAAAAAAAAAATGACATAGGACAGGACCCTTTGTCGCATCCACTGAGCTTTTCTGAGCTTTTTTTGTTGTTGTTGTAAGGGTTATTATTAATCAACTGTACAGATGTTCACCACATCCTCACACCCACAGTACTGAAATAAACACTGAAGTGGATAAACAAAAATAAACGAATAAAAAATCAATAAATCAAACAAACTAAGAAAAAACATCTTCCATGTTTATGTGGGTAAGTTCTGTTTTAACTTAAGCTTTGTGCACTTTTAATCATGTTTTACTTCTGTCCTCAGTTGTGACGCTTACACCTAATTTTCGATTTTTGTCTTAGTTTAGCATGCACTTGTCAGTGATAAGTTCAGTTTGAAATAAAACATTGGAAAACCTCCACCTTTTGTCGTTGACGAGAGAACTGATGATAGTACCGATGAGCCGCACGTGAAATGTTGTGGCTTTATTAATAGTAGTACTTCACTTTTTCTTGCGAGCAGCGTGTTGTGCATGAAAGGCA
Organism: Conus canariensis; assembly: GCA_033310375.1. Taxonomy (NCBI): domain Eukaryota; kingdom Metazoa; phylum Mollusca; class Gastropoda; order Neogastropoda; family Conidae; genus Conus; species Conus canariensis. The sequence continues at coordinate 15,821,855 of CM065734.1, read as the reverse complement.
GAATCTTTGGGGCTGTATGATCAGAATGCCTCGTAATTGGGTCTTGAACAATACACGTAGCGTTGTTGGGGCGAGAAGAGTGACAGTAATGCTTAGCCAGATGCCCTTCACATAGAGTACGCAACTGTTGCTCTTCTTCGTGTTGTTTTCCTTCCAAGCCCCCCCCCCCCCCCCCCCCCCCTTGCTTCCCACTCCCTCCCTGATCGCTGTCTTTTTGTCTCTCTCCCTCCCTCTCTCTCTCACTCTCTCTCTCTTTGTCACACATTTTCTGTCTGCCTTCTGTCTATTCTTTGTTTGTATGTTTGTCTCTTTCTCTTGCACTGTCGGCCTGTCTGTCTGTCTGTCTCTCTCTCTTGAAAGATTTTAAAGTTTCTGTAATTCTTTTTGTACAATAGCTGCTGATAAAACGCATTTGAAATTGAACATAGACAGGCACCTGAAAATCATTACAACAAAATTTAGACTTGGCGTTTCAGAAGTCGCTGTCAATAAGTTTCGTTACAAACAACACACACCTGTTGATTTAATTTGTCCATTGTGTAAACAAGCGACAGAAGATGAGGTGCATTTTGTTTTGTGCTGTCCCGTTCTAAAGGATTTAAGAGTAAGGTATATATACTCAGAGGCATAAAAAACGCGAAAAAATTGAGACAGTGCACGATTGTTCACATTGTGAACAGGACGTAAGCAATGTCGCTGTCACGTGCAACATTAGCAGTACGTGGTGTCTTGGCCGGTTGTAACCTCGTAACAGTGGGTGAATGTTGCCGGGTCAGCGTTTTTGGCACGAGGAGTGCATTTGCCATGTGGACTACCTACGCCACGTGCATCAATGAGAATTGCAACTCAGTGTGGCCCCGATTGTGGGGCTATAAATTTCCAAACCCCAAAAAGTTCAAATTATCCCTTCCAGCGGCGCCAACATAATGCCGAGACTTTCTCGTCAAGATTGTTGCATAGCAATGGGGCAACTGCAGGCCGGGGTTCCAATGAGGCAGGTCGCTATCGCATTCGGAGTCCACATTTCCACCATCTATCGCCTTCTGGACCGCTTTCAAGCAAGAAACACCACTGATGACAGACCGAGGAGCGGCAGACCGAGGGTCACCACAGCAGCCCAAGACCGCCATCTTCTGCGTTAGCATCGACGGGAGCCTTACCAAACCGCTGCCAACACAGCCAGGAACACCGTCAGCAACCATGGCAGGCCAATCAGCAGCAGGACCGTGCGTCGCCGACTGAACACAGTTGGTCTCCAATGCAGGCGTCCAGCCCGGCGACCTATCCTGACACTCCAGCATCGCCAGAAAACCCTATGCAGTGGGCACAGATCCACGTGCATTGGCGCCATCGGGACTGGGGCCGAGTCCTCTTCAGTGATGAAAGCCGGTTCTGCGTCGACCCAGGCGATGGCTGCATCCGGATCTGGAGAAGAGCGGGGGAACACTTCACGGATGCCATCACCGAAAGGGACCCATGGGGTGGTGAAAGCATCATGATCTGGGGGGCTATCGGCATGAATTGCCGTATTGGGCCAGTCATCTTCCAGAATGTGGGTCCAGGACGTGGTTACGGGGTCACTGCTGTTCAGTACATCGACCAAGTCCTGAGGCCCCACATCCTGCCGCATTTCCAGCGGCATCCACAGAACCTGTTTCAGCAGGACAACGCAAGGCCGCACACTGCCCGTGCTACGCAGAACTTCCTGAGGCAGAACAACATCAATCTCCTGCCTCACGCAGCCTGTTCTCCCGACCTTATCCCAATAGAGCATTTCTGGGATGCCCTTCAGAGGCAGTTGAACCAGCTCAACCCCAGACCCCAGACAGCAGCTCAGCTTGCTGTCGCTGTGGGCCAGGTGTGGTGGCAAGTCCCCCAGAGGCAGACCAACACTCCAGTGCGCTCGATGTACCGCAGGTGCACAGCTGTGATCAATGCTCGAGGTGGTCACACCAGATACTGACATTCTGCTGTTAACACAGGGTCAAGGTCAAGTTCATGTGACCTTATTTTCTACCAGAATGAACTTTGAAAGGACACTTTTGCGGTGTTTGATTGCTTTTTCTCGCTTTCTATTACCAGTTCAAAGGAATCGTTGGCCAAATTACATCAAAATTTCTATACAGTTTGTTTTCGCGTTTTTTATGCCTCTGACTATACATCTAAAGTACTATAAATATCCGAGTCTTTTTCGTCTTGGTTTACTTATAGCGTAAAATAATGAAAGAACAACTAAAAATCTGTCCATTTATCTATATAAAGCGTTTAAGCTACATTCTGTGTTTGTTTCTTCATATATCAGTTTTGATCAGTTAGAGTGTATTACATTTCTTTTGGAACGATTTTTTGTTGCACCCCCTTCAATAGGGGCAATGGCCTATTATTGAATAAAATATCCATATCCATTATCGCTCTCTCTCTCTCTCTCACACACACATACACACACACACACACACACAACAGCAACAACAACAGTATCATTCTCAGAAAAGTAATCTACCAGTAGGTCAGTGTGTGTGTGGCTTGTGTGTGCGTGCGCACGCGCGCGTGTGTGTGTGAAAAGAGAGAGAGACAGACAGACGGACAGACAAGAGAGACAGAGGGAGAGACGGGGAGAAGAGGGAGAGACGGGGAGGTGGGGGGGGGGGGGGGGGGGGGGGAGGAAAAAAGGTTGCATGCGAAGTCTGGACGGGGAGGGGGGAAGAGGGACAACATTGGTATCCAAAATTGACCTACCCCTGATTACTGTATGTAAGAAGAGGGAGGGGTGAGCAGAGGCACTTTAATTCAATTTGTGTTTGTGTTTTGGTAGGCATGTGTGTGTGTGAGTGTGTGTGTGTGTGTGATCCACAGTGTGGAGGACGCAGCGCATAATCCACAATGTGTTGGATGCAGCGCATAATCCACAATGTGTAGGACGCAGCGCATAATCCCCAATGTGGAGGATGCAGCGTATAATCCACAGTGTGGAGGACGCAGCGCATAATCCCCAATGTGGAGGACGCAGCGCATAATCCACAGTGTGTAGGACGCAGGGCGTAATCCACCATGTGGAGGACTCGGCGCATAATCCACAGTGTGTAGGACGCAGCGCATAATCCACAATGTGGTGGACACAACGCATAAGCCACAGTGTGTAGGACGCAGCGCATAATCCACAGTGTGTAGGACGGAGCGCATAATCCACAATGTGGAGGACGCAGCGCATAATCCACAGTGTGTAGGACAGAGCGCATAATCCACAATGTGGAGGACGCAGTGCATAATCCACCGTGTGTAGGACGGAGCGCATAATCCACAATGTGGAGGACGCAGTGCATAATCCACCGCGTGTAGGACAGAGCGCATAATCCACAATGTGGAGGACGCAGTGCATAATCCACAGTGTGTAGGACGGAGTGCATAATCCACAGTGTGGAGGACGCAGCGCTTAATCCACAGTGTGTAGGACGCAGCGCATAATCCACAGTGTGGGGGATGCAGCGCATAATCCATAGTGTGGGTACACAGCGCATAATCCACCGTGTGTAGGACGCAGCGCATAATCCACGGTGTGGGGGATGAACCGCGTAATCCACAGAGTGGAGGACGCAGCGCATAATCCATAGTGTGGGGGACGTAGCGCATAATCCATAGTGTGGGGGACGAACGGCATGATCCATAGTGTGGGATACACAGCGCATGATCCACAGTGTGAATACGCAGTTCATAAGCCGCGGTGTGGGGGATGCAGCACATAATCCAGACTGTGGGGGTCGAAGTGCAGAATCCAGTGTTGGATATGCAGGACGTACTCCACAGTTCGGAGGACGAAGCACATAATCCACAGTGTTGGAGTCGCAGCGCAGAAGCCAGTGTTGGGTATGCAACACGTAATCCACAGCTTGGGGGGACGCAAAGCATGATCAGCAGTGTAGAAGCACAGCACATAATCCACAGTGTGGATGTTGCAATGCCCGTATTTGTTTTCCTGACGTCATCTTTCAGTGACTCCCTTTTTACACAAACTTTTCTTCTTTTTTTTTTTCTCTTTAATTGGTCGGAGAACTCTAGCTAAGCTGCTTTTAGATTCCAGAAAAAAAAGAACGGGTCTGGTCCCACCTTCAGCGGGCGCGAGTATTTTTTGTGATATTGTTTAATAATTATCGGTGTGTTTTTTTTTCCCTCGCCAGGCAATGGGCAAGTCAGAGGGCGTGCCCAGTCCGCTTTCCCTACCATCAGTGAAACTGGAATGGTGCAGCACCCCAACTTCGTGGTGGCGCAAGGATACTGCACTGCCACCAGCATGGGGCAGCCGCCGAAGTTCATACCGCTGCGGGCAGGCTCCTTTTCCAGTACTACGACGACGACCACAGTCAAGCGGTACCAAATGCCTGCCGTCCATGTCCAGAGCGGTGGCCAGGTTTTCCACACAGAAAAGAGGTGTGTGTGTGTGTGCGTGCGTGTGTGTGTGTGTGTGCGCGTGCACGCGCGTTCGTTTGTGCCTCTGTGTGTGCGTGTGTGTGCGTGTGTGTGTGTGTGTGCGCGAGTGTGCGAACGCACAAGCGCATGCACGTTTGTGTGTGTGTGTGTGTGTGTGTGTGTGTGTGTGTGTGTGAATGCACGTGCACAATGAGATACTGATTGTATAGGCATGCATGTATGCATGCATGTTTGCGAGTGTGCTTTTACACGTGCGTGCGTGTGTGTGTGTGTGTGTTCCATCATGAATATTAATTTGTGTCAAAAACATTGTCTATTTTTCTGTCCTTTTTTCTCCTCTCTCTTCTTCTTTTCTTTCCGTCGCCCTCATCCTGAGATTTGTCGGCCAGTTTGTCTTCTGTCAGTGACGAAACTTTAAGGTGGACTACGGCTATAAAAACTAACCCTTTGGACTTGGGCGCAGAGCAAAGCATTTGCTGTGATTAATGACATGCAGTACTACAAAGTTTTCTGCTGAACATCTGGAGAAGCACTGAGGTTGGATGCAGTGTGTGATCTGTGTTGAGCGAGGACCCGTTAAGATGATAGGACCAGTGGCAAACTGTCAATCACAATAATAGAAAAGGGAGAGTCTGTTGTCTGCGCGGTGCTACCGCAAGCTTTCAAGTTGGGAGGTCACTGAGCATGGTTGTGATTCAGCCAGGTTGTCAGGACTGGTAGTTCCCTATGATGAACCCTGCAGCTCAGTGCTAGATCTGTTCGAGGCAGTCATTGTCATCCTGGAGGTAAGGGTCCCAAGTGACAGCTGCATACTTCAGCACTGACTCATCAATGGAGGATATTCTCTAGCACATCCGTCAAATTCCTCGGTAAGAAAAGTCAGGATGATATTAGCATTCCTGGCTGCTGGTGATGTGGGTGTGCCATTTTTTTTTTCCGTTTAGGTCTTGTGAAATGTCTGTCATTCCCAGGTGGGGCACGCTGGCGACTTCTTGAAGGCTCAATGGTAGGTGAGCTTCCACAGGCACGCACGCATCCATGAGCTAGCTACGTGTATATGGATACTTTTTTTTTTTTAACAATTTCATTCTGAAGGAGAGCATTTGACAGTTCAATGAAGTGTTCTTCTGTGTGTGTGTGTGTGTGTGCGTGCGTGCATGCACTCAGTAAGGTGCTTTTATACAGAAGCGTTCATTTCAAGGTATGCACCATTGAGCTTCCTCAACCACTGAAAGGTAAGAATGTGTAAAACGGATGTGACCAGAGTGTAGACTGCAACTGAATCGCACCAGTGTGTGTTCAGTTTACACACACAAACATGCAGGCACTCATGTACACAAGCATACATGTGCTCGTGCACACATTCTGACTGTCCATAACTGTTCTGATCTATGAGGGACCCCACATTCTGATGACAGTAATTGCCTGCTGGCTGAGGGAGCTGCCAATCGGCAGGAAGATGGCCCTCCAGTGACGGTCCTCACAGATCTGCTGACATGAGGCAAACTCATGAAAGTGATTGGAACAAAGGGGACATCGAAACTGTGATCACCAAGAAAACAGGGGCATAAGGGACCACACCAACTGATGCGTTGTTATGATTATGAATGGTGGTGGGGTGCGTTGCGATATCATTGTACTGACACCCCCCACACACACACACTTTCTGGTCACGATGTATCCCAAAGTCAGCTAGGATAAGAGACAGCTGAGCCGTTAGCGAATCTGAGAAACACTCGGAGACACGCGAGCCAGGTGGGCGACAGTGACCTTGTAGTCCTGCTCTTCTCACAATGCACACGACCACTCTGGATATAAGCTTGCCACAGATACAGTTCACGACATGATGATTCTGATGGGATTCATGACATGATAATTCTGATGGCAATCTAGTCGGCGTCCACACTGCTTTCCTGGGGTTGATTTGTAAGTTGACCGATGTGGTGACAACCCTGATGTGACCCTTTGCAGACGGCAGGGCTATAAACAACATTACCTTACCTTACCTCCAGGGTGTTGGGTGTTGATTGCCAGGCGGTGGGAAGGAGTGGAGGAAGTAAAGGGGGGGGGGGGGGGGGGGGAGTACCCACAAGTTTGAAGAAAGAAAAAAAACATCTGTCAAAAAAAAGTCCTTGGAAATCGTTCATGTTTTCTGGGAAATTATTCACTTTTTTAAACTTAAGAATTGTCATCATTTGATTGATTGTTTTTCTTTTGATATCATAACTTGCTTTGAAATGCTATTACAGTAAAGGTATCAATCAGTCAGAAAGAAAGAGCGCATCAGCACACGTGTGATTGTGTGTACAAGTGTGTGTATGTGAGCGCCCACATGCATGCACATATTGATCTTCGATCTACACATATGTGAATGTCTTTGAAAACTTTCTTCCTGAAGGAGTGCATTTGACCATTCAATGTTCTTCTGAGCGTGCATATGTGCATTGTGCATGCCTGTGTGTGTGTGTGTGTGTGTGTGTGTGTGTGTGTGTGTGTGTGTGTGTATGCAGGTGTTAGTTTCCTGCTGGCTGGACTGTCGGGGATGAAGAATTCCCTGCAACACTTGAGGTGATGTTGGAGAGGGGCAGCCAATACGACGTCACTCAGAAATGCCTCATGCAGGCCACATAAACAGTCTATGTGCATTGAAGGAAGATGGACTGGGGCATCCTGAACATCTCCCTGTTCTGAATACCAACTGAATATATGCTAACAGTATGTATCTGCTCACAGCCTGCTAAGAAATGTGAAGATTTCACCGAGACCTGAAGTTGTCACCCACCTAAAATCTTTCTAGACAGCTTGCTGCCCCAGAAAACATCCTTCCACAATATACAACAACATCAGGCAGAGTTTGCAAGCAAACGCTTATTGGAGATACTACTACCTATGTCATACATGGGCAGCAATCCCTTGATGTTTATCATAAGAGTACAAAAAGGTGAGAAAACAAAGAAAAAAGAAAAGAAAAAAAGTCTTTTTAACTTTTTGGGAAAATAGGTCATGTTTACATCTTTTTTTTTTTTTTATCATCATAACTATTTTTGACTGGAATATACATTTTATAGAGCCTTGAGCTACCAGCATAGATTATTATACTTGTAAATATAATTTACATTTTAACTTAATCATATGTCCTACAGTCTTAAGCTACCAGCATATATTTAGGTAATTGTTTAAACGATTTCTATTTTAACTGAATTACATATACTAGAGTCTTCAGCTACCCACATAGATCAGTATACTTGTCTATAACATTTTCTACATGAATGCTCCTCATTGGACATCTTTGCTATCACAATGGCTCTGCATGGAAATTGGATGATTCTTTCCAGGTAGCATTCTTTGAATCCACCAAGTTATATTCACAGCCTGTGTTACAATGTAAAGATGTCTTGCTAATAACATCTTTGCAAACATAAAAACAAATTATTTTCAGGGCGACTGATTCAGGAAAATTCAGTTTGTCGTCATCTTCGCTGACTTTATGCCTGATGTTTACTGCAGCATTGGTTTTCTTTTTGTCCTTGTCCCCCGAGTCACTTTCAGCAAGTGATTGTTTTGAATTTTTTGTTAAGCCCAAATAAAACATTTGAAAACCCCAACATTGTTTTTGAGATAATCTCATGACAATGCGTAATGTGTGAAATGTTTGTGGTTTTACTAGTACTTCACCCTGCGAACACTCATTACATATCCGAAAGTGTCTCTGTAAAAGCACTACCAGAATCTTGGATGCCTGAGTAATAAGCAGCAACTGCTTCGCTGTTGCGACAAAGAGTGTGGACCCTCTAAAGTGCAGAGTGAAAACGACCAATATCTTCCTCACAATAACTGATCCAGAGTGTATGTTTGACAATAATGTCGCCCTATTTTGAGATAACGAAAAGCTCAGAGTTGGGTGATTTGTTTGTTTGCTGTCTTATCTTTGTCCCTTCAGTGGCATCACCACCATGCTGCTGCCAGTCACCCAGCACCCAGCCACACACAAGATTGTCCTGTGGCAGAGGCAGCACCACCACGCTGCTCCTGCCAGTCACCCAGCACCCAGCCACACACAAGATTGTCCTGTGGCAGAGGCAGCACCACCACGCTGCTCCTGCCAGTCACCCAGCCACACACAAGATTGTCCTTGGCAGAGGCAGCACCACCACGCTGCTCCTGCCAGTCACCCAGCACCCAGCCACACACAAGATTGTCCTGTGGCAGAGGCAGCACCACCACGCTGCTCCAGCCAGTCGCCCAGCCACACACAAGATTGTCCTGTGGCAGCACCACAAATTCACAGAAATGGCAGATGCAGCACAAGCAATCGATAGAAAGCCGTCATGACAGAATTCATCTATGGCGATGCTACATTGCCGCCGATTCCTGTTGCTCGTGTTTCCTGGTGCCTGGTTTTAACCCAGCACGCACAAGACCCCAGTTATGAGCCCCATACTGTTGAGTGCCATCTCTTAGTCATAGAGCCAGCGTAAGCGACAGTCCCCCGTTTGAAGGGGCCACCATGTCCTAAGCTGGTCATACAACTTTCACACAAACTTAAAATGAGCCTGAATCTGGACAGGGAATTAAAAAGATAGGTCATCGTGAGAGAAGGGCATATAGGGCCACATCATCCGAGACTTTTTTCAAAAAATGATGATCTGTGAGAATGAGGATATTCAGTGGTGCTCCATTCTGGTCAGACAACAGGGCATCCCTCTAGACGGGCTAGCCAGTGCTGCTTTGGCAGAACTCCATGGTTCCTACATGCTGTCAGCAAAGGTTTTTATTCTCAAACTTTAATGCTAATCCCTCCACCCACCCCAACTTTTTTGTTCTTTTTATCTTTGCAAAGTCCTTGCCGAAATGATGAATTGTTTGCTTGCCCATGTTTTCCCTGCCATTTCTTTGTTCCATATCAAAATCAAATGAGGAACACTGTTTACAGTTGCAGAAATATCCACTTAACACCAGAGCTTGTGATGGTATCTGTCGGTATATGTACATACATTCTGGATCAGAATGTTCAAAAGCATCTCCTTCATTTACACGCAATCATCTCAAAAGTGCCCACTTATCAACAAAGGCCCAATTGTCATTTATATTTGCACAATTTTACACACAATGAATTTAACTAACATACATACACACAAAATAAAACTTGAAGACATTCAACAAGTAAAATGGCACTACACCAAACAATATCAAAATAGGGTGACTAAGAGAAGAAATGGCTGGTCACATTTTTAGTTTGTACACTCTAAGATCACATTCCATGACAAACACTTGAAAAGGGCTACCTTCACAAAATTTGACGCAATGTTCCTTTCTGACTGAGTGGAGCAGCTAACTTATTTCATGATGTATCTCAGAATACAGTAAAATATATTTAATTTTGATAAAAGTCTAAACCGAGTGTACCTGAAAATATCCTAAAAGTATACAAAAAAGGTAAAATGCATTTGCACTTTGCATATGGACGCACTTTTGAGATTTAAAAAACAAAGAAATGAAAACTCCACAAAAAAAAAACAAAAAAAAAAAACAACCAACCAACTGTATGTATTAAACAACAGGCTTACGTTACAAAACATATATCCTGTGAACAAATATAGACCAAAAATGACCATCTAACCCACTTTAATATCTGACTGCACGTCCAGTATGCCCACAATCAAAATTGACCAAAGGCAGGTCGAATAATTTTTGGCAGTACAAATCATGTCGAACATTCTTTTAGTTCAACCATTTATTGCCAGTCATCTAACAAATATCACCACTCACCGTGTCCCTTTCTACAAATGCTTTCTGGATAAATCCACTCATCTTCTTTTCCAGTGGTAACACAATCATTCACTGTTTTAACTGTGGTTGAGGATGTGAAGTAAAAGCTTTTTGTTGACACTGATGAGTTTTTTTTTTTTAAACTTAACAGATAAATATCAATTTAGAGATTATAAACAAAAATTACGAGGGAAAAATTAATTGTATGTCCTCATGTAGGTAGTTCACTCATAAAGATCCTTTCTCAATCATGGATGAAGATGAACCATCAAAAATCAGTTCATTCTGCCTTGATTTATCATACAGATGCTTTCATAAACATTGACAATTTGCAACACACTTACTTCCATCTTCCAATCCTTTGTAACTAATTGGCGCTGCTGAAATGAAGATAACGTCTGTGCAGGAGCACAGAATCTTTCGTGTAACAAAATTGTGAAAAGCAGCGCCTCAGTGTGATAATTATCAGCTGAGAAAAGGCAGGTACCATATCCGATCCCCAAACTGGGATGTACACTGCCTTGCCGTCTCCTACTGAACACCAGCTGTGGTTCATGTATGGGTCTGTCAAATGAGATGGATTAAAACAAAAAAAAAACTTGAGATGAGAATTGTACTTTCTTGCGAAGATGCTTCCACAAATCCATTTGTCCATGAAAACAAAATGTTTCTGCAAACATTTTGTCGTGTGGGCATGTAATAAAGTTACACAACAATCATTCACAAAGTGTGTTTAAAGTATCCCCTCACAATGTTTTCTTTATTCCAAGATTCTACTTTTAGTCTCGTCAACCAAAAGAATTGGTCCAATTCTTTTCTGTTGATAGGATGATGAAAGTCTGTGGACATCTCCAGCTGTGGTTGCTCACAGCTAATCCCTGTATTGTACACATGAAGCTGGTACAACTTCCAGACTGCAGTTCTGGGATAGCCAGATTAAGTTCATGAAGCCCCCATAAAATTCTCACAAAAAATGCTAGCTTCTTTATGTATGTAAAAAGGCATCCATCCTTGACGATATCAGGAATGATGACTAGGTTCAGGTTACAAATTCAACATCTCCCCCCCCCCTCCAAACATAATCGTGTGACTTTTTTCCCCTGTTCAGACCACCTCCTACCCAGCATTACTGAATGTGCTAAGGACTGACGGGACTTTTCCAGAGTGATGGGGGAGCCGGAACAAATGGGATGGGAGTAATCCATTGAGAAGACACAGAAGATGAAACCACAAACAGAAAAAAAAGCTGTGAATGTTGGGTACCGTGAGTGCCATTCAGGAGACATTCATGGAGGCCTGCTGGGCGGGTGAGGTGTCCGTCTTCAGCACCTCCCTCAGGGCCATGGTGGCATAGCCCGACAGGCCCAGACTGAACGACAACTGCACCGCTTTCAGCTGACCCTCTGCAAACACACACCACCTTCAATACACTTGCATGCACTTTCTGTGCACTGATCTTGAACATGCTCTTTTTTTTTTTTTTTTTTTTTTAAAGAGACATCCCGAACTAGGGATAAAAATTTGCTAATAACAAGAGAGGCTATCCGCCATTCTGACTCGGGGTGCATGAATACACAGCTTTAGCAGTTTGGAAAGGGAGAATGAAGGGGGAAAGAAAGTAAAATGAAATGTCGGGTAGGTGGGAGGTATGCAGATGTTTGTAAAAAAGATGCATTCTAACAGCTACACAGTCACAGTGTAACATGCCTCAAACAGTGGATCAAGCCTGATTCATATTGTTTAAAGGCCAGCTGACCATAGGAGGCTGTGTCTGTACAGTAACATGCATGTAACGTCAAAAAAAAAAAAAAAGCATCAATAGACCAGTTTCTTTCAAACACATTCAAAATGCATTAAAGCTGAATCTTTTTTTTCCATAAAAAGTTTGTAATTAAATCAAATGAAAAATATTCATCTCTCTTAAAAACAAAAAAAAATCACATCCCTGAGCAATGTTTTCGTGAAGTGTAAGTCTCATGGTCATGCAAAATCCAACACTCTGAGCACATGATTCACGGTGAGTAGCTCATCACATGGTATGAACTATGAGCCACCTCACCTTATAAAGGGTAACACGTGTTTCTAAAGCAAGTTGTCTGTGTCTAATTGGCACAAGCATGTTTCTTCTTTAAGGCCACAAGTAGCAGGTGGGTAAAAATTCTTTCTGGTTTGGGCAGATCTGAAAAAGTCTTTCACCTCTTGGTGAGGGTAATTGTAAAACATTGGTAACAGCTTTTCTCCATTCATAGCATCAATACCCACTCACAATTTGAAGTGTTTAGCAGCAAGAAACAAATGTAACGAGGTACATATCTTGAGGAAAAAAAAAAGTATTAATGTGTCATTTAACTCATGCTTGCCGATATCTGGGTCAGTTTGGGGAATAATAGGTCCTTTCAAGCTAATGATTTCCTCCCCTCAAATTCACAGCTGTGTGACCCATTCTGCATGAATGTATAAATACTGTGTACATGAAAATAGTATGTCATGTATCTCAGTGCTATAACAAAATGCTTCTCAGTTTGACTCGGTTAGTTTTCCTTGACCAATCTGACTTTGGGGTGAGGAGAAAAATGTTCATGCACTTGCTGACCTGCAAGGTCCTAATTTCAACTGATGAAAAATCACTGGAAATCATTGCATCAATAGCAAATCCCAAGATCTATCTCTATCTTACATCTGCTTTGGAAGTTTGAAACAAAAATGAACTGCAGATCTGACAGACACAAAAAAGTAAGAGTTTGTTCTAAATTACGATTATTAAATGTGTAATTGACCTGAAACCAGCAGATCCAAACAGAGAATGAATATCATAACTGCTATGGATTTAAACATTGCCACCGATTACTTTTTCAAACCAAAAAACCCTGCACACACACACACAACTGTTTACTTCCAAAAAAAAAAGCGTGCGCACACACACACCCACCCACACACAGACATACACGCACACGCCACACAAAGACATACACGCACGCACACACACACACACATATATATACACAAACCTGGAAGAGATTCTGGTTCCTCGACCCCATTCATGCGGTCAACGTCGCTCAGAGACAAAGAAGCAGTTACGTCGTCGTAGCGAAAGATCTTCCACTCTACGTCGGTTGGCCGTATAACAATGGGTCGGTAATTGCCAGGCAGTGAGAAGTCCCTTAGCAGAAAAAAGTTAAAGCACTGATACGTACCTGTATTCACAATAACAGCTACCTACAAAAACAGATCTTGTTTTTTGTTGATGGTGGTGATGAAATCTACGGAAAAGAAATTGTAGGTAAACTGGGAAACACTTGTGGCACTTTCTCTTTACCAACAATTTTCAAATCAACAGTATGTACATCAGTATAACTACAGTTAAGTCACAACAATTGACAACATACCTTACATTCCTTAACAAATCCATTCTTTACTCTGTTATATGTACATGCCTAAAATTAACATTTAATTTTTGTAAGTTGAGCCTCTGAGCTCGGAACCCTAGGAGCTTATCAGGCCCCTGAATTGAGCTTTTGAAAGAGTGCTGGCCAGTTTCAGGTTCCTGTCTTTAAATGTTCTTTTTCTAATGCTTTGCACTTCAATGAATGGTGATGCACTGTATATGACTGAACTCGGCGATAAACTGTCCATGAAATTATGTAAATGATTTAATAATTCAAACAAACGAAAACAACATCGTTACTTGAAAATGAAAATTTGCTAGTAAAAATGACATTACAACCATTTTCTATGTTAAAGAGTGATTTTCTATGCGTGGCATATGCTGATAAAATGCAGATAAACCATTTTCCTGTCATTAACTAAACAAAAACTCTTAATCCAAGATAAAATTTAAAAGTAGTATCAGATTTAATTAACTGAATCAGTTATCATGTCTTGCTAGGTTGAAGTAAGAATCAGTCTGCACATTATTTGAGCTTCCCTGACAACAGGACTGAAATGAAAAAGCAAAATAAATATATAATTAAAGATTAAAAAACACCATTGAAGGAAAAGAATAAATCACTAACACAAGTACATTTGTTAGATGGCAAAACTATCACAGCATTGAAATGGGCCAGGCCACACTTTAACTGCTTGCATAGTTGTTTTTTTTTCTTTCTTTTAATTCCACAATATTAATAAAATACAGACTCTTGAATCATGCAAAATTCATATCTGAAATAGATTTTCAAAATTCACTTGCCTTACTATTTTAACATGTAATGGCATTCAATACAAAAACAGTGGTCTAACAAACAGTTCCGTGCATTAACAGATTCCACATCTCCAACCACAGACCATGATTCAAAAGCCAGCTATGTCATCATTGCTTATCACCCCAAATGACAGCAGACAATTATTAAATTTCAATCTAAAACGTCCATTCAAACTCAGTAATCTTGTCCTTTTCACTGTTTCTGTGTAAATCTTTTTCACACTGCTGTTTCACATTTGAATGATACGGCTCTTCAATTGGCAAGCAATGAGTTTCAACCTGAATAAACTGGCTTTGTCAATGTCAGTCTCCAGCAAAGTTTACAACAAACCAATTCATTTCTGCACGAAAGTCATCATGAAACACTTGTTAACTTCACTGCTAGCTATTTTCCTGAACAGACCTGCTCATTCTGTTAGATTCATGCCGGTAATGCAGCTGTCTCTGCCTGACAGAACTTTGGCATCACCATTTCAAAAAACAACCACACTCTTATTTTCTTGAAAATCCTCCAATCAAATAAATTCTCACTCGAAATGCAGGATAATTTCCTGTTGAAATGTTGCTGAATGATCGCTGGTTCCTGTTGAAACGTTGCTAAATGACTGCTGGTCGTGTTTCTCATTTGAATAATAACATATGTGCTAAAGGTACACGCATTTCCCTAACTGATAGGAGGGGAGCCGGAGAGGAGTTACACACCCACACATTTCCTGAAGCCTTGGGCACATTATGCACTGGTACGTTTTTTTAATTGATAAGGATTAAATCTATATGCACACTGAGCAGCATCAGCCTGTGTATAGCATGTGGAATAGTTCAACCTTTCACTATCACCACCTCCAAGAAGTTTGACCAATAATGCATGTATAGAAGCTTTTAGTAAAAACATCAAAGTCTAAAACCTGGATATAAACAGCCACTCACTTCTGCTTCCGCCGCATGTTGTCTATGTCCAAGCCATCTTTTTCCAACATCTCTTTGTACCATGAACGAACTGAAAGCATAAACATGTGACCATGGATTCAATGAAAAGACACTCTACAGTCTTTCTGCAAACAAATATATGGACTACACAACCATACGTTCTCACAAAAAACAGTACAAGCACACACAAAACTGCAAGTATGCACAGGATGTGAACACTGTCGGGCTGTTAAGGGTACTCACTCCTACAGCCAGTGTGGAGGTCAAGGCCCACTGCACTATGTATCATTTGTCTTTCGAATCTGCAGATCCAAACTGCTCATGTAAGGGAATGAAAATCACAAGATACAGATATGAATTCGTTGTTTCCTTCTTGCTTTCAACAAAGATGACTTTTTAGCCATTTATTCATTCTCTCATAACTCCCAATATCCTCCCAAATCAATGATACCCATCTGAAAGTAAAAAAGATTGTAGATCAAAGCCAGCTGTCTCTTTTACGTCGCATGGTATTCAGGTAAATATGGTAATGACATGGTATCTATACTGGCCATGATTGGTTGCTGTGCATGTTGTATGACACTACTTCATCAGTGAACTGGACTGAACTATTCCACACCTGTGGCATCAAACTTCCAACAGATCATTTCAGCTCTGGGATGGGTACTGTGGCTATAAAGAGCACCAGTGAACTCATCTCTTTTTCTTGTTGTTGTTGTGAAAGACTGTTTCTCTCACCTTCGTTGTTTGGATAGAGGACGTCAAAGCCAGGCAGAGGTAAGACGATGTCGTAGATGGAATACTGGGACACTGTCGTCTCATCCAGTACAATAGGATGGACTTTGTATGGTTTGACGGGCGTCTTGTTTGCGTCCTGATCTTCTGCGTCTGAGATCGAAAGTCAGAACATGAGTCAAGACTGATCAGCAGCACTGAAAGAATGTAAACATATATGTATGTAGGGGGAACAAGGATAAAGCGAAAAAGAAGTAACGGTGGTGGGGTCAGGGGGGGGGGGGGGGGGAAACCAAAAGCCCTGATGGGGCCACGGTAACACCCCTGGTGGGGGTCAGAGGTAAAAGCTCCTGGACATGACCATTTTTCATATTTCAGTATCTAAAGATCCTTTCAGGTGACGAGAAATGCGTAGAATATGGTC
Source organism: Conus canariensis (assembly GCA_033310375.1). Taxonomy (NCBI): domain Eukaryota; kingdom Metazoa; phylum Mollusca; class Gastropoda; order Neogastropoda; family Conidae; genus Conus; species Conus canariensis. The sequence continues at coordinate 15,805,377 of CM065734.1, read as the reverse complement.
AGTGAATAACCTTACTTCTTTTTCATTTTCTTTTTTTTTTGTGCATAAGGTATGTACCATTTTACATTACTTCAGTTCAAACAACAAAGTCATACAGCTGTACAAATGAAAAAACATTACACTCCAAATCACGTTTTGAAATAATGATTAGGTGCCACCTGGTAATGTGATGACGATGATGGATGACAAACTGGAGTCTCCCACTCTGGTCTTCATTTCACCGTTAAGAGGGTCCTTACCACATGAGTTTCAGTTTCAGTTTCATCAAGGAGGCGTCATGCGTGCAGACTAGTCCATATACACTATACCACATCCACTAAGATTTGAGACCACACTGCGCAGGATTTTAAGCTGATGGATAAATGAATTAACAACTAAGATGAGAGAACTGAAGAAGAGGGTCTCGTGGCTACAATTAACAGTTGTCTGATCTACGCATTAGCCCAATGCGCTGGTCAGACTTGAGTGCCTACCTAACACTGGTTGTGTTTTTAATGTTTTTTTTTTTTATGTATGTGTGTGAATAATGTACCACATGATAAATCCGCTATTGTCTTCATATCTTCCTAAAGCCATTTCCAGTGCCACCTGTTTTTAAAAGAGGAATTGAGTTCTGTGGCCAAATTTTCCTACCTTCTGTAATTTGAAGGAACCTTCTGACAACTTTGTACCTGAAGTAAGAACACAGCACCAAGGTGCACAAAAGTCCTGTGATAAGTGATTACTTTTTTTTCCAATCTGACAAAAATGAGGAAAAAGGTTTTGATCTGTCATTCATGACTCACAACAGATGAAAAAGTAGAAGAGAAAAAAAAGTGTCCAACCATCTTTCTTTCTCCTTTGTCCTTTGGCAAAACATGTAACACATCTTTCTCTGAAGAACATCGCATTCTTCATTTCTTTATTCAAACTTGTGGAAACTGACAGCTGTTGCATTTTCAAAGTTTGCAAACAAGCTTTACAAAAAAAATCATTTATCATTTAAAGTTGCGTACAACAACAAGAAGCTGGTTTTCTAAGAAGCATAAGAAAGAGGTTCTACTTGGTACTGTGATGTTATAGTTCATCACTGATACTGGTGCTAATCACCAGGTAAATGAAACACACCTGCATCTGGCTCCTCAGTGTCTTCTGCATCTGTGGCTGCACCAGGGGGCAGCACCAAGTCTCCGATGACGGGTTTCAGACCAAAGGTCTTGATGCGTCTAGAGGCCATGGTGTTCCAGATCAGGCTCTGGTAGCTGTGAGGGTACAGGAGACGGTTGTTGCGGGCCAGCTGGAACAAAGGACAACAGCTGGCACATGTGCTGGACACAACAGACATGGGGTCTGATCACTGGATTCTCAATCTTGCTGACACGGGTTCAGACGTTGAAGGGTGGGGTGGATTTTAACAAACTGGCCATTGTGTGTACAGATCTGCAACGGCCTTGACCCTTCATAGATGTACATGCAAGCAGGTCAGGAACGCATGCTACTGTAAATAATGGTAATAAGCTCTTTGTGTAGGTACATGCATTATTTTCAGTTACATCCTGTAAAAGTAGTCTTCATTTTTATGAAAATATAGATCCTCCATTACATGAATATTTTTGTTTTCTTTTCATGAACTTTGGATCAGAGAAGGAAATGGGAAGCTGTGGAAGAAACACTGTGTAACTGAAAAAAAAAAGAAAAAAAGTTGATAATCACATCACAGTTGTTACTTATCTCATATACCTTCAATGAGCCAAACTATATTGCTGTGAGTAAAGACTGGATGCACAGGATACTTAGCCTTTTAGCTGGTGGTAAGGAGTTTGGGAGTATCCCGAACAGCGCTGAAAACAACAGATGGTTCCTACAATGCTAACATTCCACTGTCTGGTCCATAAAGCAAAGCCCTGACAGAAATGGTGTTGGTTCTTTTAAGGAATCCCGGCACGATCAATGGCCCACCTAAAGCACACAGTTCACTGTCCCGTCTATGAAACAAACCACTGACAGAAATCAGTTCTGTGACTTCTAGGAGTCCTGGAACAACAAACAGTCCAACTAAACCACACACACATATACAGACCAACCTAGTAAATCCATAGTTGCACCATCAGAAATCTGATTCATAACACAAAGAATCGGACACGCTGACCCACAACACTGCATTTCAGCCTCAGCCCTCCCCCCCCCCCCTCAGGAACTCACGGTCTGCAAGGCGCCCAGGAAATCGTTGGGTCTCTTCATCAGGGAACGCAAGACCTTCCTCTCGATGTGCTGCTGGTTGCGGCAGTGCTGCAGCGTGGCCTTGGGGTCCTTGGTCTCATTCCAGATGCGGCGGTGGGGCATGCCTTCCTCGTTGCTGCCGGCGATGATCAGGTTGATGGCCTCCTCCCACTCCTCCTTCAGCAGAGCCCTGGGCCAGCAGTCACACACGTCTTGACACACGCGTTGTGAAGCAGGCATTCACTCGCACAGAAACCCACACACATACAAACACGGACACGCGTAACCCAGCACACATACAGTATGCTAGTATCAAACCACAAGAACGAACGCACACACACGTTTATACTGCATGTCCAAGTACACTCCTATGTCTGTATCAAACCACAAAAATGAATGCACACACACACGTTTATACTGCATGTCTGAGTACACTCCTTTGTCAGTATCAGACCACAAAAATGAATGCACATGCGCACATTTACACTGCATGTCCATACACACTTGCATGTCGGTATCAAACCACAAAACTGAACCCACACACACATTTATACTCGTGTCCATGTATACTTGTATGTCAGCATGAAACCACAAGAACAAATGTGCACACACTTTTATACTGCATATCCATGTGCACTCATTAATCAGTCATGGGAGAAGTAGTGGGCATGGCTGGGATGTAGAAAATGGCACACAAGAACACAGACCTAACTCTAATAACTGGACTGCCACCGTCCACCTTACGGCACAAAAACTCATGGTGCTGACAAAATCAGAACTGCACCCAGAAGACGGCGGCAGACCTTGGCTTGGATCCCATGGATCCTGGACCTGCCTCCTGACCCCAGCCCTCCACCCAAACTTCACGGCTTTGTCCACCAGCCATCTTCCATCTTTTCACTGAATTTCATTCAAAAACGTTCCGTGGTTTTTGCGCCATCTTGCCGACAGATCCTGAATCCACTCTTTGGTTCAGACTGACACCAGGCTTCCACAGAGTCATCCTGGCAACATATTCTTTCTTACTTTTCTTTCTTTCTTTCTGCGTATGCAGGCTGATACTCCTGCGAACACTGCATGTATAGACAGGCAGTGGAGTTTTGTGTGTATGACCGTTTTTTATCCTGCCATTAAGGCAGCCATACTCCATCTTCGGGGAAAGTGCATGCTATGTGTAACATGTCATCCATACCAACGGCCAAACTGGCCTTCTCTTCCAAAAGTTGGTGATGGGATTTTACGTGTGTGCAAGATGTTGTGCGTGCGTTCACACACGGAACCTCGGTTTATAGTCTCATTCGAAGGACTGTATGGGGAATGGAGTCGAACCAATGTTAACTCCGAGGGAAAAATCCCCCTGTACCAAAATTCGAACCCACAACCCCAGGATCACGAGTCCGGCGCTCTACCAACTGAGCTATTCTGGCCCCATTCTTTCTTACAAGTTTTGTAAAAAAATCAGTTCAGAGTTTGTTTGGGGCCAATATTGCTGACAAACAGACAAACAAACCAACAGACTAGGCAAAAACATGACCCTCCTTGGAAGACATGATGAGAGAACTGACCAGTCATGAGACCTATCAAGTGGAAAAAGCCTGAACCATTTCAGAGGTTCCAGAAGCCCGGGGTTCGATCCCCTGGTGGGAACCAGGGGCAAAGGCCTCAAGGCGTCAGGGGGTGGTAGCCCCTGAAGCAGAAGCTTCCCCCCACCCCTACCCCTCCCTCCACACTTACAAACCATCGTGAAGTCAACTATGTGCTAAAGTTGTCCCAGATTACAAATTCTTGATGCATCTTGACAAAATTTTTTTTCATAGCCCCCGAAACATTTCCAGCCACAAGGTGTTTTTTTCTTAAATTCTTTTCCCCGAAGTTTGGGAGGTGCTGGCAGAAGTCTTGACGAATCCAACTGGAATAAGGTAATGGACTGACCTGTGAATTTGAAACCTGATGGTCCTATTCCTACATATACCCCAAATTTCTCTGCAGATTTACGCAAATCTGAAGAACGCCCTGGAGACCTATAAAAACCCTAAATTCAGGTTGATACTATCCAGCCACGGATGGCATGCACGGCACAATTCCCTGGTCACGCACACATCCGCCCAGCGCTCAGTCCCCGCAGACACACATATTTCGCCACTTTTTAATTTTTTTTTTTTACGGTAGCCAGAACAACTGACAGTGTTGTGTTAGGTGTCATTGGAAAGGACAAACACTAATCAAATCGAACATGGTCATTTCAAATCAGTTAGTTTTAATGTGTATAAATGACTGTCCGTTGAAAAACATGGTTGCCAAGTAAAAGAAAAAAAAAATTGTTTACATTCTATTTCATTCTTTTACAAAACGTCAAAATCAGAAGCAAACAAGTAAGCAACATCGCCACTGTTTGCATTGGCCGTGTTTTGATCAAATGCATTTGTGCTCCAATCATCTGAATGGCCTCATCAGCGACAACGTGTGATGTGGCGGCGTCTGCTGCAGTTGATGTTAATGATTTGTCATCAATATCATTATTTTCGGCTGCATCTTCAAATAATTCACTTTCCTCTACTCTGTCATAATTTGTGATATCTCTATCACTGCCCTCTTCATCAGATCCACTTTGTAATACAATTTCAAGCGCTTCCTTGTGCAAAAAAATTGGTACCACCCCTTTGCCTGATAACATTTTTTCCGGCACAGGAAATTCAAACCGCGCTTAGCAGGAAAGCCGAGTAGCAGTTCCTTTGTTTCAAAGCTGCTGGGGTCAGCCAAGTTCACGACAGAGCACTAAAAGTAGGGTGTACAACTCACTAGGACATCCCCTAGAGTAATTATAGAGCTTATTTCCCCTAGACCAGTTTAAGGAAAGTGTAGGAATTTTTCATGTTCCTGTCCGCCGATAGTGGCGGACACGGCAGAATATACTGTCTTCCTATCTGCCAGCCTTGGCTGACGCAGCTGCAAGGGAAAGAAATCCCATCCACCACTGTTGGCGGACATGGCTGGTAAAGGTTAAAACATGAAAAGTCTATCTGGTAACATCATCATCATCATCATAGGATTCCCAACCAGTTGTAGTGTGAATCTGCTAACCTGCCAACGTCATGTGTGGACGAGTGCAACGAACCAAACCTCTGCAGACCGTAGTAGTTGATGAATCCCACCTCTCTGATGGAAGTCAGACCTGCTGTGATGTCCTCATCGTCACCTAGCACGTTCCTGAAACAGTCACAACACACCGGACGGAAGGTCACAGCTTGGTTCTGGAGGGGTGTATGTGTGTGTGGTGTGTGTGTGTGTGTGTGTGTATGTGTGTGTATGTGTGTGTATGTGTGCGTGTGTGTGTGTGTGTGTATGGATGTGTGGTGTGTGTGTGTGTGTGTGTGTGTATGGATGTGTGGATATGTGTGTGTGTGTGTGTGTGTGTGTGTGAGACGGAGATGGTGGAAGCTGAGATGAAGGAAGAGAGAGAGGGAAAACGCAGGAGTGGGTGCGTGCATGTGCATGTGTGCACATGAACATGCTGCACCCACATACACAGGTGAATATGCACTAGCCCATGTTTCAACTAATTCCTTAACCAGTTCATGTCATTATTATGTTTCTATGTGCATGTCCGTCTGCGCATGTAGAGCACATGTTTATCTGAGTGCGCAGGTGAAAATAAACCCAGTACTTTAATATTTACCCTATGCTCTGGTGTGTGTGTGTGTGTGTGTGTGTGTGTGTGTGTGTGCGTGTGTGTGTGGAGTGAGTGAGTGAGTGTGTGCATGTGTGTGTATACATGTGAGTGTAGATGAATTCTGACAGTTGTAAAGACATATTTCATATCCTGGATAATGTGGTCTGCACACAAACTTCATATGATAATCGAATAATATTATCTTGCTGCTTTCTTTCCATCAGTCTAAGTAGTTGTGATTATTTTCTTCACCTACTGCCTATATATACAATCATATCTAATCTTTTCATTTTCTTCAGGATTTCTGTATGTACATCTAAAAATTTGCAAAGTAAATGTTAATCATGCAAAAGGAATGTCATCAACAACAACAAAAAAATACACTCACCTCAAAACAACTGTGAAACGATTTCCTTTCAGATCTCCTAATTTCAGCCGTTTGTCTGAATACCTGACCGCAAAAATATAACAAAAAATACAAATTAGTCTAGCTAAAGAAAAGATTACAAGTAATGGTGCATTCAGGTCAATGAAACACAGCTGGCTAAGACTTTCAAGATAAATGGGAAAAGTATTGCACGCATATAACATATGCCCATACACACGCTTGATACGATGGAACTGCTCCCTAAGGAAGAATTAATGGCATGAAACGGCAGATCATCGGAATTTGGACAAATCACTGAAGATTCCAAAGTGTATACCTGCAATGATCACATGGGAGGAATACACATTCCTATGGGTGGAACAGAACCAAGGATGCCTTCAAATTTCTTGAGGAACTACAGGCCAGAAACAGTTGTAAGCAGGGCTTGGATATAGTTTCTCGGCATAGGCTTTTTTCCACATTTCACAAGCTTCAAATATACTCATGTATTCATTTATTTGCTGGTGGTATTGTATAAAATTCTGGTTTGAAAAAAAGACGACCAACTGATAATCATTACCTGAAGTTGCCAAGTGTGATGTTTCTCAAGAATTTATTAACACCTGCCAGCCTCTTTGGATGCATCCTGCAAAAGGAAAAAACAAAAACAAAACAACAAAAACCAACACTGATCAACACACAAAAAAAAACATCCACACTTCCAGTCAGCATAGTACAAGTTTGTTGTATTAAAGTTGCATGTACCCAAAGCCTTTAACAATGATTCTCTTCTTATTTAGCGTGCGCTTGCATGTAACAATTATTTGATGGAGTAACAAATGTTTTGAAGTGAAACATCCCTTCCTATAAGGCACAATTGAATATTTCAAAGCTGTTTCATGTTCACTTGACAAGTGCATGCAACTCATCATGTTTTCTCACAATCTGAACAGGAAGTACTGGTAGTCTTACCCAAAGTGTGCATGCTCGAGTGCGGGTAGGTGTAGTTTAAGGCAAAGGGTGAGGGGTGGAAATGGGTATAGCAGATACATACACATGCATTCATGTGTCTGTTATTGTGTGTGTGTGTGTGTGTGTGTGTGTGTGTGTGTGTGTGTGTGTGTGTGTGTGTGTGTGTGTGGTTGGGTGTAGGGGTGGGGGGGGGGGATGCAGGGGAAGGGGAAAGGTTAGGCTGAGGAAGCAAGAAGTGTGCAAGCCGACAGGCTTTGTATCCGAGTACAGATGTGAGAGTAGGTAATTTGTCATTGCAAACACTTTGCGTTCAAGTACAGAGGTGATAATAGGTACTTTGTCGTTGCAAACACTTTGTGTCCGATAAAGAGGAGAGACCAGGTACTTTGTCACTGCAAACACTGTGTCTGAGTACAGATGTGAGAACAGGTACTTTATCAATGCAAACATTTTGTGTCTGAGTACAGATGTGAGGACAGGTACTTTGTCATTGCAAACACTTAATGTTCGAGTACAGAGGTGAGAACAGGTCCTTTGTCATTTCAAACACTTTGTGTCCGAGTCCAGGGGTAAGAATAGGTACTTTGTCACTGCAAAGTGCTCTAAGGCGTCGGAAAGCACAATGAAAATATTCTACAATTATTATCACCATTGCTATGTCAATCAATCTATCAGAGGCAAATGTCCCCACAGAGCCTGGGAAGTCTGACCCATGCTCAACATTGCTGCATGAATTCCTGCTGCCATTCACTGAACGCGCTGTACTGATACTTTCAACACGCATGGTGCTAATCTACCCTCACAAACTTTGAAGCGATAGTAAATTTTGCTCTCTGAAATCAGGAACAGGAGGTGAATAGACTTTTAGGGGGAAAAAAAAAAAGCAACCACCAGGTACAGAACCCTGAAATTGTGGGTCCTCTTTCTGTTTGTGGATACCTTCTTCACTTCCTTCACTCCAAAGTGATCTTTTGAATTCAAAAAAGCTAATCCCCCTCACCATTTCAGAATACAATACCGGAAATTTGTCAGGACAGTTTCTGTTTGTCTGCACAGGTTTTTTTTTCTTCTTTTTTTACTGTCAAATACTTTAAGCCAACTAAAATTCAGAAAGTTGCCATTATGGCCCACTTTGTGCACGGATAAAGTCAGAAACAGAAAGAGCAATATCTCTTGGCGGGACACTGAGGAGATGTGGTGACACACATCATCGAGCTCACCATGAGATATCTGGTAGCCTAGCTTTTGTCTGTGCACCTGGCATTTGTTGCACCAAATTTTGATGGCTGAAGGTATATATGTATTGCTGGGAACAAACCAACTGAACGTTCTGTCCATATGTTTTGTTGGAGTTGTTGGAAGTTTTGAGATGATCAAGATTCCTTTCGGACAGTTGTTCTTGGCTATCCATTCCCCTGATCAGTGGGAGGTGAAAGAATAAAATCAACAGGTGACATGCAAGTATCATTCCTCCTCATGAGTTCTTGATCACAACAATGCAGAAGACTGGCTGGCAGTGAAGTATAATTCTACAGCTATGATGATTTGATGGCATCAATCATTGGCGCAGGTAATCAGTGATATTTGCTTCAACTCTGTGGATATTTGCAGGAGTTCCATCATGACAAAATGCATTGAATGACCATGACTAAGCACAAAATTCAACCGAGAAGAAAGGGGTACAGTGGGAACGTAAGGGCTGGCACACCTACCAGCTTCAGCTGTGGCAATGGGATCCGAAACGCAGCTGGTCATAAACAGACAAACAAACGCACACACACACAGAAAGAGAAAAGAAAGAAGGAAAAAAATGAAAAGAAGGAACGAGGGCAATCCATCCACCATCTGTTCACTCCTTCCATCCACCAATCTTCAACCACCCAACTGATCCCAGCCAGTGCTGCAGTTTATCTCCGAGAAAAAGGAGATAACTGAATTACAGCGAGGGTAGCGAGTTGTAACATGTTTCGCTAAGGAAGACCACACCTGTATTCCTGGTGGTTTAAAGTAGAGTTAGCCCCCCCCCCCCCCCCCCCCCACCCCCTCTCCATTTCAATTTTTTGGTGTGAAAGATTCCTGATGTACGGCTTGTTTCATACATAGTAGAGTTAAGGCACTTGTTTGGACAGGTAAGTGTATCATAAAAACTACTTTTAGCAGTAAAATTCCTTTTCACCAATCCAAGCCCCAACACAATCGTAGTAACAAACTGACTCTGGAAACTTCAGAACTTACTTGAAAGCGGCGACTTCTTGGGTGGTTTTAGCACGCTTGTCTTTGGTGCCTGCATAGCTTAGCACGCTCTCTTTCACCCTGCACACACACACAAACAAAACAATGAAGATGAAAACGTGAAATGGTCTGTGGGAATTGACCCATGAGCGTTTCACAAAGAATGGAGAATGAACTGTTGAATTCATCCATGTCCAATCCCCAGAACAGGTATGGGTTATACTATATAGAAACTAACCCATGTATATCCAAATATAACAAGATACAGGGGGTGGAGTGTGAGAACATATCCGTCTGTAAGTCATGTATGACAGACCACTAAAAGAAATGTGTGGCGATGTAAACATGTGCATTAAATTCTCTAAAAGAAAACTGGCCACCTGTAACTTATGTACAGTTCATAGCCACAATCCCTGAAAAAAAAAAAAAAAACAAAAAACAGGAGTCAGGGTGAAGAAGGAAGTCTGGCTTATGACTGAAAACACTTTTACTCCCAATTCACTGAAATATTCAATGGAGGACAAAGGCAAACTTGTCTCTCCTACTACGACAGAAGCGCAGCCGGCAGCCTAAGAACATCCTTTTTGGTCTGTTTAGCAACAGTTCTGGCATCTCTATCTATAAATGACTTCCCAAACCCATATACTTGTCAAACATAATTCTGAAATCATGGATTTTTTTCCCACCAGAATCAGGGTTTTAACAAATATGGGTGAGCTTGGGCCATGGGGTGAAACCTGTTTATGAACAGATTTTTTCATGAACATATTGTCCACTTGGCCATTTTGCATGTTGTCAATTTTGCATGTTGTCAGTCTGGCATAGACTGACTTCAGGATGCAACCCAGTAAAATTTGATGAAGGTCTGCCAGTTTCTCAGTCATCTCAAGGATATATCAACAAAAGTGCACACACACACACACTAGACATTACACTTTATGCACATGGGAAAATGACGACATTCACACAAGAAATGGGGCAGTCTGGGAAGTGAGGGGCCTCCCAGTGTAAAACTCAACTTGCTGACTTCCCCTTTGAAAGAAAGTTCTTTCTGTCAAATGTGAAGACCAAATTCACTGAAATAAGCCAGTCTGTGAGTTGGTTTGGCATAAATACAACATATTGAAAATACTTTTTGTTAACAAATTTCACATACATTTTTGAGAGAATAAAAGCAAAATGATGAGAAAGCATGCTTGACAACAGGTCAGTGTTGAAGGGATGGAACCCTAAACTCCTAGCTTCCCTAACAAATGTACATGCATGCAGCTTAAAAGAGTGCAGGATTTAACACAGGCATTCCTGACTTGGTGCCCATTTCCCACATTAATACATGAAATACAGGTACTCACTAACAGTAAACTGTGTGCGTGTGTTGCCTGTTAATCTAATGGGTGTGTGTGCATGTGTGCATAGATGCATGAGTTTCAGTGTTTATGTGTGAGTGTGCATGGGTATGTGTGTGTGTGTGCAGTGTAAGCTTGGGTACTTGCAAAGATGCCTACACATTCACACAACATGAAAAAAAAAAAGCATTAAAAAGACAGTATGCAATATCTTTTCCATCACGGAAAACATTATCAGCAAAAGAAAGTAAGGTTTCAGTTCATTAAAGCAGGTGAATACCAGACACAGGTGAAGAGAGAAATCCTAGCATTGACCACTTACTTGAGGTACTTGGCAATCAAATGGATCACGTCCATAGTCGTCCTGTTCTCTTTGTACATAGTGAAGCGACAGAATGGGAGATTTTTGCAGCTACTAGGCCACTGAAATTCATTTTTCTGACGGCTGTCCTTTCCTATAAACACACATACAAAACAAAACAAAACAATAAAAACCCATTATATCCAATAAAAGGAAAATAAAGAAAGAATTTCTGAAAAGCACAAAGTTAAAAAAATAATATCAGGCAAACTTCTTTTGCTAAAAATCTGAAAACAGAAGAAACTCATCCACTGTTTTTCAAGGGACAGGCCCTCTTCAAAGTACAGACACACACACACACACACACACACACACACACACACACACACACACACACACACACACACACAAGCACATAAGCAAAATATACAGCACTTCTGTTCCTTTCCATAATTTCAAGTGTCATCCTCCCAGTTTTTTTCCCCACACATATGGCTACAGCTTTATACTCCGCTCACAGCATGACACCTAGCTCTGAGGTCCACAGTCCGAGAACACAGCAACACATAAAAACTTCTTATTTCATTACATTAAACATATTTTTTTGTATCAGAATTAAAGTTATCTATCAAAAAATGCCGATTATCGAACCAGTCTAACACAGAAATAAAGAAAACTAGCAAACAGCTAAACCTGATGTGTAAGCCATGGTTGCGGGACCACACACAGTGCGCATGGACAGTGAAAGACGGGTTCCCCTGGCACACGTGGAAAACGAGTTAAGCTTCCATCACTCATGAAATGCACGCTGCTTGTTCACACGCTGCTACTGACCAGCTCAACTGACTGATGCATCCAAGCTCATGGTCAGAGCCGTGCAAGTTTAAATCCCAGGCAGCCTGCATCGACACTGGTATTTTTGCTGCTCATATTCACTGGTTGTCATTCTGGTGGTACTGACATGGGGAGTTTGTGTTATACTCCCTGTTTGGCTAGTATGTTAGATAGGTCCTTTTCTCCCTAACCTCCTAGGATGGGTATTCCCATTGCCTGCTGCCTCACTTGAGGTGCGTGTGGACATACACCCAGACTGGTTTACCCTGCAAATGCTGATGGTGTGAAACTTAAGAGCATGATCTTATAGATCAATCTTACAGTAAATGCAGTGAGCATAGTTTTGTTGTTTTTTTTTTCCAGCAGATAGTTGCACAGTTTTTATTTTCTAGCAGATGATTCGTTGACACCAAATTCATAATTCAGCATACTTTAGCAAGATTCCTGCTTTCTTGCTAGGTTTTTCATTATTTGATGGCCTGTAGCCCCAATGTTGCACTTAACACGTTTCAGCATGTTGTCAAAGAGGCAGACTAAGCAAGAAGAGATTTCACACACAAGAGTTTGTGAGAGCCGTTGCTCAGGATGGGTCAAAGCATCTGAACTGGCAAACCAAGAAAACACGGTGGTTCCCATCCACACATGTAATTGCCACTCAAGAACTTTGTGTCTTGATTTTCCTAAAAGATTTTTTTACATTCACCGTATCTGGCAACTTTTCCCAAAACATGTACGTAAAATACACTGAAATTGTATAGGTAAACAGGCTTGTGAACCCCTTTAACAATGTTGCAAAAAGGCTTAGCATCCATGCTCCACTTCTATACCAATTATAGTGATTTTTAACCATAAAAATATTGCTCCTTAAGAAAGGGTGACCCCCTACACATGATTTTAGCAGCTTTGAGTGTTAAGACATGCCACTTGCAGATATGGCAGCCATATTAAGTCTAAAAATATCATATGTATGTAGAGTGTGGCTGTGAAAGACAGTCTGTTCAGCATGATTCAGAACAATTTAGCGCCCAAGACACTGTTAAAGCCATAAAGGTTTAGTAGACTGGACAGAAGTGCCACTGCACTCACCTCAATTTCAGAGACAACGTGTCAGGTAACTAAAATGGGGTGAGTTGGTGTCAATATTAGAGATATATTCTGAATGAAAGTCAGTGACCATGATGGGCCATTTCTTTTATAGAACAACAAATAAACAGACACAAGCACTACAAAGTATAGCAACTACTAGATTTTAAAATAAAATTTGGAGTGACTTACACCGATTGGGAAGGGGGAGGGGAGGGGCGGGGGAGGGGGGGGGGGTCGATTTAAATAATAAAGTAACCAAAAAAAAAAGACTTTCAAAACTTACTGTCACATTGTTCTCGGGGGGTGTGTGTGTGTGTGTGTGTGTGTGTGTGTGTGCGTGTGTGTGTATGTGTGTGAGTACAACTGAGAGTTAATATGACGATAAATTGGTTTCAGTCAGTCAGTGTGTGCGTGTGTATGTGTGTGTGTGTGTGTGTGTGTGTGTGTGTGTGTTGTTGTGTGTGTGTGTGAGCGGGTATGTGTATGTGTGTGAGCGGGTATGTGCGTGCGTGTGTGTGTGTGTGTGTGTGTGTGTGTGTGTGTGTGTGTGTGTGTGTGTGTGTGTGTGTGTGTCTGTGTGTGTTGCTTTATTGAACGTAGCAGTAAACACCTAACGACTTCCTAACCTGCAGCACTGCATCAAGCATCACACGGTAAAAAGACAAGAAGCAGTCACCTTTTCTTTTCAGCATAGCGGTGATCACCTTTTCCCCATCCTTCTCCTCTGTCTTCGTCTCCACATTGGGGAATGCTGCTTTGACAGCTCTGTGCATTCGTAGTCGCCACATCTTGTCATCCCCAGCCTACCACAGAAAACGTTATCAGTAAAGGAACTAATACATTAATAGCAAGGAATTCATGTACATTCATAAGCAAATTTCACAAGAACTTTTATGACTGATCAGAGTTGACAAATTCATGAAAAGGATTTGTTTCGTGTTGCTTATAGCCCTGCCGACCCCGAGAAGCCTCATCAAAAGCTATTCTTTCCACATTTATTTACAAAAGAATCCCTTTAAACACCATTCTTTTAACACTCAAATAAATTTTTCTAAAATCTTTCTTTCGTAAAATCTTAGGCTGGATGAAGATCGTTTAGCTCTTTCATGTAGTCAAAAATCACATCTGGTGGAACATTTCTGAACAAGAGTTTTATGGAGTCTGCATTAAAGATTTATATCTGAAGATACTGATCATGATGCGAATTTCACAATCATGTGTTTAATGAACTGGGATTCAAAGACTGCATTCATTTTGCTGCACTCATTGATAACATCATGTCAAAAAGCTCAACTTTTTGGGGGCCATTTGCAGTGCTTTTAACATGTTTTGCCCCCCCCCCCCAATTTTTTTTTTTTTAAATCACAGTTCCCCTGACCAACAATACGCACAATTACATAATTCAAATTCCACTATGATTGCTGGATGTAACCAATTAATTGTTCAGAGTAAAAGAAGAGAAAAGTTGTTTTAATTTTGTAAGGAAGGACAAATAGTGGTATCTGAGAGTTTGGAGAAGCTGTTGTTTGAGCTAAAAATGCATTTGTGGAATTTATACTAAGGTTCACAAAATACACGTCAGAAGTTTGAGTATATGGTGCAACACACTTCCACCTGTACTTGCATCATGGCAAAACTTACACATAAAAAAAAAAACCCATGAAAACATGCGTCATTAATAGTTACACACAAACACACATGCTTGCACACACATGCAAACAAAATATCACAAACTCACTAACAGGGAAAAATGTAATTACACGCACACACACTCCCCCCATGGCCCTTCCTCTTTCCCCATCTCTCTTTGCATCACACACACATACATCAATCTCTCTCTATCACTCACACACACACACACACACACACACACACACACACACACACACACACACACACACACACACACACTCACTCTCTCTCTCGCTCTTTCAAAAGAACAAGAAAAACCCATGTCAGCCAAACCACACCGGTATGGACGTAGTGTAGCCAGGATTGGAACCTGAAGCCACTTGTTTCAACTGGGCCAAGAACTCTCCTGACAGCACCTCATCCACCGGACCACTGGGCTCTGCTTCTTCATCCTGCAAAAGCCTCAATGATTATCATGATGCAGTCATCCAAGCACTCATACACTTCAGCCTTTATGCAAGGAATCACAAACAAAACAACATGTGTGTGTATTGCAGCAAGTGGACAGATTTTCCTGTGACATACAATGAAGCAATTTTCATATGAAGAAGAACTGGAACTCTGAAACATATATCCAGGCCAGACTACAACAATGGTTTCTCTAGTAGAGTTGCCATGGCCTAAAAAAGTGCAGCATCTTGACATTTTAAGAGTAAAATTCTAAATTATGCATAGCACTTGTATGCAAATTCACTGAAGCTCAACAGAGGTTTTCTTTTCACCTATTTTCCTCTCTTTTTTCTTCTGGTTTCTTTTATGAAACGTGTCTCTGTGGCTCCCTTAATGTCTGACAAGTCAGACTCTGCAGAACTTGCAAAATCACGCTTTGCTTTGTTAGTATGTGACATGATGGTGGAGGACAAAGAAGACAGAAATCTTGCAAGTTTTCTTATGGTTTTGACTGGATCTACAAAAAATCAAAATGGGCGATAACAAAAACAATTCCTAAGGCGGCAAAATTGCGATTGCCTTTAGCAATATTTTTTCCTGCCTTTTCTTGCTCTGCTTACTGAAGTTGGCCATTTTTTGTTGTTGACAAAATAAGTGTACTTACTGAAGATCTTCATTGTCTTGGTTCCTTTTAAGCTGGAGCTAAGCCCAGGAACTGCCCCCCCCCCTCCCCCTCCCCACTTAACATTTCATAACAAAATCTAGCACTTGGCAGCTCTGCTTTAGGCTGGGACCGTTCAAGCACCAGTGAGTATTGTTACTGAAGAAGAATCTGGCTTTGAAGAAAGTTTGATGGTCCTAGAAGTTCACACAGAAAGACTGCGTCTCTGCGTGTTTCTTGTATTCTAAATTTCCAAGTCAGATCTCTCAAGACCAAAGAACTGATTGTATACCTTGTAGCTTTGGAATCGTTCAGTTTCATGAGTTCTTTTTATGGTGAGTTATGGAGGTGGTGGCTTTCAACTGATTGTTACCTTGTACTTTGACGTTCAGTTTCATGAGTTCTTTTTTAAGGGGTGAAATTACTGGGAGGGGTGGTGGCTTTCAAACTCAAAACTAAAACAACGCATTCTGTCATTTCTCTTTCTCTTATTTTTTTTCCCCTTTCTTTTAAATTAAAGAAAAATTTTTTTATTTACTTTTCTTTTTTGTCAAAGTGAGATTTTGTTGAATGTCGAATGCATACAAATCAACATTTCTTTTCCGGCTGGTTAGCAAATACATCATTCAATATCACACAAACACTTATACTCACAAGCAAACACACCAGAACAATCTAAAACAAAAAAAAGTGTCAATGTTCTGGGAACAAGTAGGAAAAGCAGACCAAGAAACTTGCTTTAAACAAACTTGGTACTCAAGACAGCCTCGTCTACACTTGTGAGAGTGAAAAGCTCACACTCGAAAAAGTTGTGTGTGCATGCAAATGTGTGTGTTTGTGTATGTTAGGCGGGTCTACACATGCAAGCATATAATCTGAATATGTGGACGAAATTTGGCTTCTTCAGAAAATCTAGATAAACAAGTTCTCGCAACGATAAACAAGTACTTGCAATGATATGTACTCATGCCAGCACCTGTGAGCATATAAAATGAATATGTGGAAGTAATGTGCTTCTCTCCAAAACAGCTAAACAAGTACTTGCACTTACATAAAAGCTAAAGATTGTACACACAGACACACACGCACACACACACAAGCACACACACACGACAGCCACTGCAATCAGATAAAAGGAGTTTTCACCTCTATGACAACAGGCAGATCTGTATTAATGAGGTGAATAACTTCTCCATTGCTTAAGATTTTTCACACACACACACACACACACACACACACACACACACACACACACACACACACACACCAGCCATTACAATCAGATAAAAAGAGTTCTCACCTCTACGACAACGGGCAGATCCGTATTAGTGAGGTGAACAACTTCTCCATCGCTTGAAATTTCATTCACAATGAAATCAGAATACCTGCAAATTAAGGTTCAGTGCAGAGTGAAAAAAAAACCCACCGAACTACACGAAGACTGCCTTGATAACAAGAACACAGACACATACATGTACACATCTATCCTATCATATGTTCAGCTACTCTTAAATTATAATATACAATTTGATGGGGAGGAGTAGAGCAGGAGTGGGAGGAAAAGGGAAGGGGGTGGGAATGGGAGAGGACGGAGCCAGTGACTTTATGGACCTTTCCAAATATACTTTAGGTTCAATTGCAGATAAAGGCGTTAATGTTTCATTATTGTGCTATTGCATTTTTCTTCTTCTTCTTTCTTTATGAGGCAAAAGCTATAAAAATGAAAATTTCCTAAAACAACACATCACATTTCTTTTTTTTTTTCTCTTCCTCATCTGAGATTTAAAAGAAAACAGGACCCCCCCCCCCAAAAAAAAAAAAAAAAAAAAAAAAAATCTATCAGTTCTTCACACAGGACTTTGAGGTTATTGTTCACAAAAGTAAGTTTATAAATAAACCATTTACCTCTGTTTGATGACCCCGGTGACCCCTTTGTGATCGCTGATGTACTCGGTGATCCCCACGTCCTCCTCCTTCAGTCGACCCAGGAAGGCGTAAGGCCCTTCCTCATCTTTACCCCCCGCCTCCTCTCCACCCTCCTCTGCCTTCTCCCCTTCATCCATCTCATCCTCAGCAGTCTCCTCCGCCTGGGACGACTGTCCATTCTTGCTTTTCCGTGACAGCTGGCTTTGTTCTTGGCCTGCTGTTGGAACCGCTCCTGACGAAACAGTCCACTAGTGCACTTGAACAGTGACCCTACTACGTAGATCTTACTGCATCAATAGCAAAAAGTCTGATGTTTGATTCAGTGATGGTAGACCCGAACTATTCAGTGGGCTATGACAGCTTGTAATGATGCTATTCAGTGGGCTATGACAGCTTGTAATGATGCTATTCAGTGGGCTATGACAGCTTGTAATGATGCTATTCAGTGGGCTATGACAGCTTGTAATGATGCTATTCAGTGGGCTATGACAGCTTGTAATGATGCTATTCAGTGGGCTATGACAGCTTGTAATGATGCTATTCAGTGGGCTATGACAGCTTGTAATGATGCTATTCAGTGGGCTATGACAGCTTGTAATGATGCTATTCAGTGGGCTATGACAGCTTGTAATGATGCTATTCAGTGGGCTATGACAGCTTGTAATGATGCACTGTTGTTGCGGGTCCTTTGCTAACTAGCTCAGCCAAGAAGTCATGACTTCGTTTTGTGTGTGCCGTGTGTAAGGGTGAAGCTTATAGTTAAATTACTTTCGGTTATTTTGTAATAGCACAATAATATTTTATACTGTGTGATTTCTACGGTGTTTTCAACATTGAAAAGTGATTAATTCTGAAGCATCATTTCTATGACCACTTTCAAATGAAAGATTTTTTTTTTTCCCCTCATCTTATGTGCCACACAAGTGACATCACACCCGTGGCACTCCCTTCAGCTCCCTGTCTATCCTGGCTTTCCCCCTCGCAGCCCTGGCACCAGCAATCCACGACCAAGTCATCATGAGGCAATACACCTTAAGAGACACTGCACCACAAGAGTCACTTCAGTGTGTACAGTAGACTGGAGAGCCTGTTCTGATCCAACATATGCAAGACACCACCTAGACTGACAACAATAATCGTTTAGTTGTGGAGCCAGTGTGAATGACTGTCCCCCTCCAAGGGCACCACCAAGTTTGTCAAAAGACGGTTCCCATGAACTTGCTGATACCAGAGACACTATATATATGAACTCACCAAAGACATAAATGAGGACAGCAAATCGAAACAGGTTACCACAAGAGCATGGCACGAAAGGCACAGGATTTTAGACTATTTTGTGTGATCGATGAAGATGATGCTATGGAGTGCCATTTTGGTCTGAGATTGCATGGAAGGGTTACAAGTACTCTACACTTACTTTCATAATATATCCCCGCATTAATCAGGCCTCAGAAATTCAGACACATGCAGAGATGTGTCCACTGAGTGAATCAAACGTGACTGTGTCGTTCAAGACTTCCAACTGAGCACATAGCAAACTCAGTTCTGGATAGGAGCTGGTCACTGGATGAAAAATCACACAAAAATAGATGGCTCTGAAGGGAACCAAATCCACGACCTCTGAGCCATGTACATGCAATGTTAACCATTGTGCCATGGCTGCTGGCAAAGAAAGAATTCCTTAGATTCCATGCAGTGGATACAAAGACAATCATTCACTCATGTTACTTTTGTTTCTAGCCGAACTAAAGACTGCAACACTATTTACACAACAGACACACAGACACACACATGATCAATCATATGATCAATTACCAACTATGTAAATGCTTATTGATATACATTTTTTTTTATTTTACGTTTTCACTTACCTTCTTCTGTTTTCATCATCTTGCGAGGAGGTTGGTCTCCTTCACCTTCAGATGTTGTCTTTGAAATCTCCGACATAATGCTGATTAGCCGACAACCACCTTCAACACCAGTAATCCTGGACAGACATTATGCTACACATTGTGATATTACAAGTCACTGTTCGTAGAACTACACTGCTATTGATGAACTATCCACTGATCAAGTCAAGCTGATCCCACTGCTGTTGGTTTACTACCAACTGATCAGTCAATCACAGAGTTGAATCATCAGAGTTTAACAGCATCTTTTCACTACTTCCAGGTCTTTCATAAACAGCAATCAGCTTCATTTATGACCCAGATTTTTTAATTACAGATGTTTACCATAATAAAGGCAAAATTAATCATTTAGTGGAATAGGTCTGTTTATACTCTATCTTTGTTTTAACTGTTTGTTTTTCTAACTAATGTTCAACATACTGGGCACAGAACACAGGCACATACTAACACTAGGTGCACTAGCCAACTGATCAAGACTGTCGAGAGAAAAACTGATGGTTTCTCTCTTGTTGTTCATCTAACACTTCAGACAGTGCCTCATAAGTAATAATAAAAGAATTTATTTTTCAATATTCAACATAGGACCATTAAGTATTGTGTGTGTCATTGGAAATTGTGGCTAAATAAAAGCATGAACAGTTCTGTCTACTTCAAAGGTAATAAGTATGCCTATGATTTTATAAAATGATTAAAATTTCACAGGCAGCCCACAAGACGTACAAGGCCTATAAGCCAATTAAAACAGTGTGAGCAGCCCGCCTGACAACACAAGAGACACTCCATGTGCTTGGACAATCCAATGGGATGGTCGCATTGACCCATGTAAATAGACAGAATCCAGAAAACAAAAACAAAAAATGCTTAGTGCATTACAAAGCAACGCAGTTCTCCAAGTGTGTGTGTGTATGCGTGCGTGTGTGTGTGTGTGTTGTATGTGCATGTGTGTGTGTGTGTGTGTGTGTGTGTGTGTGTGTGTGTTGCATATGCACATGCACACGCATGTTGAGGAGGGGAAGGGGCATGGGGAGAAACTACTATTCCAAATATCACTATTCTGGGATAAATGATTGGGAGTGTGAAACCTTGGGAGACAAGGGGGGGGGGGGGGGGGGGGAGGGGGGGGGGGGAGGAGAAAGAAAGATTCCAGCATGACCAAATACAAAACTCGGGTCATGGTAATTACAATGCTGTGACTACCAGTGACACAGCATCAGTGCATAGCGTTCTATCAGATCAGATCCGACAGCAGAATAAGATAATCATCGCGTATATATATAATTATATGCACAAATCGGCCCGGGCTGTGGCGTGATGCAGGCAGACCATCAGCATCAATGCTGCAAGCCCACACTGTTGCAATTTGTTCAATATATGGATGACGAGCCATAAAGAACCTGAACATTAAGGTCTCACTTGTCACGAGACTCAAAGTGAGTGTAGAACTAGAAGACCACAGACATGACACAATGAAACGACAAATCCCAGCCAGAGCAAGTCAGAGAGAGAGAGAGAGAGAGAGAGAGAGAAGGAGGGAGGGTGGGTGTAGAGAGACATCGAGCAAGCCATATTCTGAAAGAACTCACTCTCAGCCAGCAATCCACGCTCTTCGCAAGAAACGTTGGAGTTGTCGATCGTGAATCATACCAACTGCAAACCGCAAACTCCCGAACAAACAAGCTCTTGAGAACCACCGAAGTCCGGGGGTAAATTGCTCTTGGGTTTTCAATGGAAGCTGTGAGAAAGATTCATCAGTCCATTCTTCCAGGCGATAAGGCCATGGGTCTGGATTTTTTGGCCATTGAATTCCATGTTCCAGTCCGCCATACATCTCAGAAATACCGTTGGTTCACCTCCCACGGCAAGGTGTTCTCTTTCAAAGCTCTGCCTTTTGAACTGTTACTGAGTCCGTGGATTTTCATCGGGATTATAGATACGGCACTTATATTTTTGTGTCAGCGAACCATCTCTCTCACTTCAAACTATCCCGATGACTTCTTACAGAAACATGAAGATTGTTTCATTCTTTCTCGGGATCTTTCAGATTCGGATTCGACTCTGTTTTCCCAGGAGTTTCTGGTGAGTTGATAGAAGTAGGCCAGAACCCCATCCTCAGGATCTAGATCTCTAGATCTGTCTCAATCTCTCTGCTCTACTCTTCTTCCTCAGCTAAACTTGATTTGGCTCGCGTCAAGGGTTCCACTCCTTCCCCCCCTATCATCTCACACTATCGACGTTGATGTCAGCAACATGGGCTGGGGAGCGCAGCTCTTTCCTCATTTCAATGAAGAGACGATCCAGGATCACATAGATGTTTTGGAGGTGAAGGGTTTTTTTTTTTTTTTTTTTTTTTTTTTTTCTGTCAGAACTTGCAGCACTCTCTTGATGGAAACGCGTGTAACAAATCTGTTCGGACAGTTCCAGTGTTCTGGCGTTCATCAGGAACTAGGGCGATATGCATTCTTGTGCCCTGGATTTCTGCATTTTCTCCTTTCATGACCCTTGCAGTTCCCTTCAGATTTTCCTCCATTAGAATGTTCAGGCGGATTTGCTGTCCAGATGCGGACATCTTTGCCCAACAGAGTGGTCTCTTGGGAAAGTATGTCGGAATTTGAGAAGTCCTTGTACACACTTGTTCGTCACCAGTTGCAACAACCAGCTTCCCCTGTCTGCATCTCTGGTTCAAAATCCGAGGGCCATTGTTGTGGCCACCTTATTGATGCGCTAGGAGGGTATATTCGCGTGCATCTTTCCGCTCTCTCCACTAATTCTTGTGATTCTGAACAAGATATTCAGAGAGAATTGGTAAGTCACCCTAGTTTGCCCCTTGAAGAGGTCGAGAACCTGGATAAACTGCCTTGTCAACCTTATCGAAACAGCCGTTCTAAAATACACTTGAGCTGAATACAATAAGTATAGATTCAATCTGAATAAAGGGAACTATAACAGGCTGAGAGAGTTGATCAGTGATGTTGAGAGGGAGTTAGTTAGTTAGTTAGTTAGTGTTTATAGGGTCCAGCGGACTACTAGGAGCCAAATCAGGACCTCAGCTATCATATCTAAGTCTCTAGATACAAATACCCACACTAGTATTAACACATCGCTTAAAATTTATGAGGACAAAAGCACAATTATCTGTTCAACTCCGACGACACCTGTATACATAATTAAAACACTATATTTTATAAAATAAGTTTACCTCTTTCAAAAAAGAAAAAATAAGATCTACTGAAATCTCACGAAAAAGAACTGATAAATCACTGGTGGAAAAGAACTTCTCTCTGATACACATCAAATCAGCACATTCTGTCAAAAAATGATTAACACTGAACAAGCTGTCACACGCAACACACCATGGGGGGTCTTCCCCTCTGAGTATCCAACTGTGCGTTATATAGCTGTGCCCAATATGTAACCGTGACAAAACCGATTCCTCTTTACGGTTACATACCACCGATGGGAAAGGATTGGTTAAATCTGGGCAAATTTTAAACAATTTATTATGAATTTGATTACACCATTCACTCTGCCACAGTTCACGACAATACAAACTAGATTTATGACGTAGATCAGAGTGAGGAACAAACTGCATAGGCCTCCTGGAAAGACTTGCACCGAGAGCTTGTTTGGCTGCTTTGTCCACCACTGAGTTACCATAGATTCCCATGTGGCTGGGGACCCACAAGAAAACTATATGCTTTCCCGAAGAGACAAGCCGAGTATGAAGATCATGAATATCAGCCAAAACTGGATGTGAAACTTCTCTTGTCGATAGAGCCGACAATGCCGACAATGAATCCGATAAAATAAGGAAATCATTCTGATCTGACCTGGACACCGCACTGAGGGCCAGATTTAAAGCCTTCAGTTCAGCAGTATAAACAGACGACCAATCCCGCAATCTTAACAAAGTAGGCTCCTGAAAATTGTTATCACACACAATGGCAGCTGCAGCCCTCTCACCTTTTTTAGAACCATCTGTAAAAATCTTGATAAAATCTTGATAAAGTTCACATTGCCCAAGATAAAGTTGTTTATATGCAGCACTCGAGGTGACCTCCTTTCGAAATTGAGTTAAATATAAATTAATCTCTGGATTGGCAACTTTCCAGGGAGGTACATCAGTCTGTAATGGACCGTCATCAACAGCATCAAGGTCAATGCCAGCTGCCCCGAAGTGGGGCAAAATACGAATACCCAGTGGAGGAATCTCATTTGGCTTTAGATCATATCTGGCTCTAAAAGGCGGGTTCATGACAATATCATAGGCAGGTTTTCTGGATTAGCCCTCAGTTTCAGATAGTAATTCATGGAAAGACACAACCTCCTTAGCTCCAGAGGGGGTTCACCAGATTCAACATACAAACTCTCTTTTGGAGATGTGCGAAATGCTCCCAGAGCAATCCGCAGTCCTTGATGATGAATTGGATCAAGAGCTTTGAGGTAAGATTTTCGTGCAGAACCATACACCACACACCCATAATCTAGCTTTGGTCTCACCAAAGCCCGATACAATCGCAACAAAGTTCGCTTGTCTGCACCCCAATCAGTGTGACTAATAACCTTCAAAACATTCAAACCTGACTGGCAAGATTGTTTAATGTACTTAATGTGAGGCAAAAAAGAAAGCTTATTATCAAAAATAACCCCCAAAAATTTCACTTGTTTGGAAACTTTAATTACTTGACCATTGAGACTGATAGCTGGTTCTAAGACCTGAGATCTTTTCCTATGGAAATGAACACACTCTGTCTTAGTAGCTGAAAACTTAAATCCATTTTCAGTAACCCACTGCTGAACACGATTAACACACAACTGAAGTTGACGCTCAGCTGCAGCCAAAGTTTTCCCCTTGGCAGAGATGGAGAAGTCATCAACAAATAATGACTTATCAATTCCAGAATTTACTGACTGGACGATGTTATTAATCTTGAGATTGAACAGAAGTGGAGAAAGGATGCTACCATGAGGGACACCCATCTCCTGCTCAAAAGGATCCGAAAAGGTCGAATGAAGCCTAACACTGAAATGCCTGTTAGACAAAAAATTAGCAATAAACATTGGTAAATTACCTTTGAAATCAAGTGCCTTCAAATCTTGGAGAATTCCATGCCTCCATGTTGTGTCATAAGCTTTTTCTAAATCAAAAAGAATAGAAACTACATGTTCTCCATTAATCAAAGCATTCCTGATAAAAGACTCATATCGAACCAGGTGATCAGTAGTACTGCGGTTGTTCCGAAATCCACACTGGGAAACATCTAAGGCCCCCAGACATTCTAACTGCCATAACAATCGAGAATATACCATTCTCTCCATAGTTTTACATAAGCAACTAGTGAGAGCTATAGGACGATAGTTGTTAGGATCCGAATGATCTTTCCCTGGTTTAGGAATAGGGATAACAACCGCCTCTCTCCAAGAAGGTGGAAAATACCCTGAACACCAAACATGATTAAACAGAGACAACAACACCTTTAAACCCTCAGCTGGCAAATGTTGAATAAATTGATAATGAATGTCATCTGGTCCAGGAGCTGAGTTGTTTGCTTTCAAAATGGCGTCCTTTAACTCATCCATGCTGAAAACGCAGTTGTAATCCTCAGAACTATCTGGCACGAAGGAACAAGATTTTGACTCTGCTGATCTTTTGATACGCTGGAATTCCTTGCAATAATGATCAGCTGACGAATTTTGATGGATAGTAACAGCTAACAAGTTAGCAACCTCCTTTTTATTAGTAATAATCGATCCATTTACTTGCAAACATTTTATAACTGATGTAACCGACTTTCCCTTAATCTTACGGATTAGTTTCCAGACTTTCCTTGAATTGACCTTAAAGGACAGATTTGAACAAAATTTTTTCCAAGATTCTTTCTTCTTAGTTTTAAAAGTATACCGACACTTAGCCCTACACGCCTGATGTTTAACTTTGTTCCCCACCATAGGAAACCTAGCAAAAAGTCTTTGAGCACCTTTTCTCTTACCCTTCAAAGTTTTGCACTCTTTATCATACCAAGGGGTCTTAACATCATTTGGTTTATCACGGGACTTGGGAATAGCTTCCTTAGCACTCTCTACAATCACTTTAGTGAACTGCAAAACAGGATCATCATAACTCCGCAACAGATTCATAGGCAGTCTACTTAAAATCTGTTGCTGATAAAGACTCCAATC
The DNA here is from genome assembly GCA_033310375.1 of Conus canariensis. Taxonomy (NCBI): domain Eukaryota; kingdom Metazoa; phylum Mollusca; class Gastropoda; order Neogastropoda; family Conidae; genus Conus; species Conus canariensis. The sequence continues at coordinate 15,779,614 of CM065734.1, read as the reverse complement.
TGCAGAGCGAAACTTCCATGTTTCCCGAGGGGACTCCTGCATTTGCTTTGTAAAATAAATAAAAATCGGAAAGTGATCACTCCCGCTTAGGTCCGAATGAACCTGCCACTCTAAGTCCAAAAATAAGGAAGGGTCGCAAATGGACAAATCCAAGTGAGTCAAAGAACCAGAAGGAGAACAAAAGGTCGGTGAGCCTGAATTCAGAAGACAGAGATCATGATCCGATATAAAATCCTCAAGAACTTTCCCTTGAGAATTGGTGCAGTTACCTCCCCACTGTGGAGAATGGCCATTCAAGTCACCCAATAAAAGAAATGGGCGAGGGAGCTGAGAAATTAAACCATCCAACTGACTCTTCGAAATCACAGAAGACGGAGACAGATACAAACAACATATCGTAACGACCTTGTTTAACGAGATACGAGCTGCCACTGCCTCCAGATCCGTCTGAAGTGGAATTTCTGTATGTAGTACCGAATTATGAATATAAAGAGAAACGCCTCTCTTTGAAAAGTCTGCAGAAGCTGGCTTGAGTAAGCAGGAGAAACCAGGAATCTCATGCTTCTTACTTGCAGTTAAAAGGGTTTCCTGAAGAGCAATTACCGAAGATCTATACTCTGTCAATAATAGCTCAAGGTCCCGACAATTTGCTTTAACTCCCCATATGTTCCACTGGAGTATGTCCATGTTAGGTTGTTAAAAGAATATCTATCAGCCCTCTTCTCCAGAAACTTCACTGTCCACCAAAGAACTAAAACGGTTCTTCAAGACAAGGTCAGAAGCCGATGCTCCTGATAAATTTCTAAGTTGTTTGTTGCCATGCTTGGAATTTGCTCTTACTGGACTGAAACCTGCTGCACCAAATACCTGACTTCGAGATTTTCCCCTAGGAGGGTCTGGAGTCCGAAAAGGACGCTCCTCACTGCGTGCCTGTCTCGTACTGCTGTTATTGGCCTGTGAGCGAGGGGACATCTCTTTCCTCCGATCCTTCACCCCTGACCTCTGATCCACAGCACTTTGTACAACTGAAACACTTCTTCCCTCACCAGCAGGGACTGAAGCCTGTTGTACACTGCTGGACGGAACACTATTGCATTTCTGAGACAAAACCTCAACTGATTGTTCAAGTATAGTAAGCCGATCCAAAACCGATGACAACAATTCTGTCAATTTCTTCTCCAGAGCAGTGAATGGAGCTGCTCCCAGATCATCACCCGATGACCGGTTCGCAGAATCGTTAACCACCTTCTGTGCATAAGTCGCAGCCGAAGGAGTCCTGGCCTCCACTAACCTTCTAGCCTCAAGAAAGGAACATTTCCTCTCAATCTTTACTTTCTGAATCTCGCATTCCTTTTTCCACACTGGACAACTTTTTGAATTTGCTGGATGATCACCCTTACAATTGACACAGTATACAGCATTTATACAAGATTCATCATGCTTCTTCTGTCCACAGTCACGACAGATCTCCTGACCCCGACAAGCTCGGCTGGAATGCCCAAAGCGTTGGCACTTGAAACACCGCAAAGGATATGGTACAAAAGGCGTAACTTTCACTCGGACATAACCCACTTTGACAAACTCTGGGGGAGATGGCATAGCAAAAGTCAAGAATAGCGTGTTGGTTTCGATTAAGTCACTTCCTTTAGAGATTTTAACTCTATGGACCTGCAGAACACCCTGACTTTCCATCTCAGTCCGAATTTCTGATTCAGCAACTCCAGCCAAGTCAACACATCTGATTACCCCTTTCGAGTAGTTGAGAAAGGGGTGAATGGAAACCTTAACTGTGATCTGCATGAGTTGAGAACCACCCCTTTTCAGCAGCAACCGAGACGCCGCTTCCGTAGCACAGTTAACAAGGTAACTACCAGATCGGAGTCTTTTGATCATTTTAAATCCTGTGGACGAAACTCCCTCGAACCACTTGCAAACAGCGAACGGAGAAATCCGAGCAATGGATTCTTTCGGATCTTTTGCTTCCACTAAAAGGAAGCTTGGCCATGTGTTTTGGATACCCTTTCTCTTTGCCACTTCTCTTATTTCATTATCTGAATCTGAATCTCTATTCATAGTCTCGTCCATAAGCGTGCCATGTCCATCATCATTTCTTCTCTTTTTGTTAGGGGGTAGTTGTTTAGATGTCATAATGAAAGAAAAAAACTTCACCTCCCCTACTCCCCACCCGCCATCGAGTGCCCACAAGGGCGATGCCCCTAAGCGGTCCTCCAGCAAAGGGAAACACCAGGGTTATAGTGCAGGTATACACCGCGTGGCACGCGCTCCACCCCATCCACCAGGCTCATGACCAACTGCCGGGAACGGACAGGAGGCCACTCACCTGGCTTCCAGGACAAGCAACGTGGCACACGGTTTGACCCATGCCATGCCCACACTGTGAAGGCGACCGGTTGACAGCATTGGGCCCCATGCTGCCCCCCGCCTAGGAGAAGTCCGGGCCAAAGTGGCGTGTTGAGGGGCGCAGATCCTACTCCGAGTCCCTCTCAACCACCAGGACACCATTCTCCCCCGACACGGGTCGCACCGCACGGTCAACACGGTGGACCAAGAGGCCACAGAGAAAATAGAAAGTGCTACAGAAGACTTGTGAAAAAAGGAAAAGAATAGGATAAAGATCCGTAAAGGCAGAAGATAGACAAAACAGAAAACTGCAGATTAATAAGAATGTTGAAAGAGAAATGCAGGTGAAAGAACCATGGGTAGGCAGAAAAAACACAAAAAACAGAAAAAGAAAGCCCACTTAAAACAAAGTCCCACCCTCAAGGGGCACAAGAGGGTGACCCTGAGAACTAAAAATAAGACACCCCACCCAGGTCCCCCAGGGCAGACCCCGGTGGGGGGTTGAGAGGGAGAAGGTGGAAAATAAAAATATAAATGATGAATGGTCCTTCATTAAGGAGAAAGTACTGAATGCTATGGATAACTGTATTCCCAAAATAAAACAAAAACAAAAGAGAACTAAACCAATTTGGATGACACTTAAAATACTTAGGAAAATAAAAAGCAAATATAAGTATTTTAAACAATATTTAAAGAGAAAAACTAGTCAATCATACAAAAAAATATATTAAAGCCAGGAATAAATGTAATAAAGAAATTAAAAGGGCTCGTAAAAAACATGAAAGAAATGTAGCAAATGGAGCCAAGGAAAACCCCAAAAGCTTTTGGAAGTACGTTCAACAACAAACTAAAATGAATACAGGTGTACAAGTTCTAAAGAACACTGATGGGTCATTGTCAAATACAGATGAACTTAAGGCTAATACCTTAAACACATTCTTTTCCAGTGTTTTTACCAGAGAGGACACATCCACTGTACCTAATGTAGACGAATGTTCAAAATCTGGGGGAGCTGCTGTTGCTGACATTGTGTTGACTCCATTGGCTGTAGAGAACCTACTCAAAGGACTGAACCCAAATAAGGCTCAAGGACCTGATGGCATTCCCCCAGGGTCTTAAAGGAAATATGTAAAGAAATATCAAAACCACTTTGTCACTTATTTAATAAAACTTTAGAAGAAGGAGTCTTACCAGAAGACTGAAAAACTGCAGAAGTTACAGCTATTTTTAAAAAGGGATCAAAAAATGAGCCTGGAAATTATAGACCTGTTAGTCTGACTTGTGTAGTGTGTAAAGTTCTAGAAAGTATAATAAGAGACTGTATTGTCAATCATTTTCAGGACAATGATCTGTATTCAGATTGTCAACACGGGTTTAGAAAAAAAAAAGGTCTTGTATGACACAGCTCCTTTTAACAATGGAAGATTTTACAGAATATATTGAGCAAAAAGCATCATTTGATGTCGTCTACTTAGACTTCAGAAAAGCTTTCGACACTGTACCGCATTGTAGGCTTCTGGAGAAGTTGAAAGGTTATGGGATTACAGGAAATGTACTGAATTGGATCCAGGCTTTTTTGTCTAGACGAACACAAAAAGTAAGGATAAATGACGCCACCTCACAAAGATCAGATGTACTAAGTGGTATACCTCAAGGCAGTATCCTAGGACCCATACTTTTCACTATATTCATAAACGATCTTCCGGAATCTGTCCAAAGCAATTGTAAGATTTTTGCTGATGACACGAAACTGTATGGAAATTCTACCAATCATACAAAAATACAAAGGGATGTATACTCATTACAAGAATGGTCAAATGAATGGAACTTACATTTCAATGTATCCAAATGTAGTGTTATGCACTATGGTAAATCAAACCCAAATCATAAATATTATATGAAGGTAAATGGACAAGAAAATGAAATAAATGAGTGTGAAGAAGAAAAAGATCTTGGTGTTATATTTTGACCCACTACTTTCTTTCGATGTTCATATCAATAAATCATCAATAAAGCAAACCAAATGATAGGACTAATAAAGGAACTTTCACATACTTGAATAAAGATATATTATTGAAATTGTACAAAAGTCTGGTATGGCCGCACTTAGAATATGGAAATATCATATGGTATCCCTTGCTCAAAAGGCAGTCAAAGGCAGTGGAGAAAGTACAAAGGGCTACAAAGCTACTACGGGAATGCAAAAATATGAAGTATGAACAACGACTAAGATACTTAAACTTACACTCCTTAAAAGGTAGACGTATCCGCGGTGATCTAATCGAAGTCTATAAAATATTCAACGATATGGTGGATGTACAAATAGAGCATTTTTTCAAATTATATACTGATAGTATTACAAGGAAGCCAGATGGGAAAATCTTCATTGAACACTGTCAGACTAATAAACGTAAAATGGTTTTTGGAAAAAGAATAACACATCTTTGGAATGATCTACCAACTAACATCAAGTTTGCACGATCTACTAACTCATTTAAAAATCTCCTTGATGCGGATCATAAATTCACTAAATTGTTATTTGAATTTGATTAACAAACCAATATGCGCATACGCAACAAACCAATTCAGAATACTAAACAATACATGGATGGGGATTCAAGAAAGGCCGCGAGGCCTAGGCTACGTATATCAGCCTGTCCCCTTACTACTGCTACTAGGATCGGTTAGTCCAACCCTATTCCCGGGAGTGGGATCAGGGCCCAGTCTCTCTTCAAATCAGTTTACTATGCCGAGGTACCTTACCCGAGAAACGAGATTCAGACCTTCTTGCGCCAAAATAAATCATGGCTGTACAAAAGGCTTCATTACTGAGAGTCTGTAATAATAGATGGAAGACCATCGCCCGCTGGTGCTGTGACTCTGGCATTTTGCCTGAAGAAGGTGAACTTGAGGGTGTTGCATATTTATTGGCAGACTCACATGAGGAAGATCGTCAATCTAGTACCATTTTAGTGTTTCCGGTCAACAATTTCGAGGACCTTCCACCGAATGGGCGAGGCTCTGTATGTTTGCAGTGATCGTTTTCTGAACTTCTCCTCACGGAAACACCCTTCCAGGTTTCCCAAGTAGAGCCTTTCTCTAGTCTTGGAGAATCTGGCCTCTGATGTATCCGAACCTCTCCACGAGCCTCAGTTCGGAACTTGGCGCTTAAAACGTTTATCTTCACTCTCACTTTGGCTAGTACAGTTAGTAGAGTAGTAGAGTTAGTAAAGTAGGACAATATGAACCGCCTGAATGTCAGGCGATCAGGCATATGGTCAATTTTACGACCTGCCTTCTGTTCAAGAGCAATATTTTTCAATTGTCTGCTGCAGAAAAATAAAAGTTCAGCAATATTTTGCTAATATTGTATAATCATCGCATCGGTCAGTCAGCTCACTGCCATTTTAAGTTACTCTTTATGACATCAAATAATGTTGTGTCGTGCTAAGTTCGTGGATAAATCGAAAGGCAGTGGGCAGTCAGTGTTACGGATGGAATGGGTGGTGTCTGCAGGTGTCTGACTGTCCGACTCTCACACAGAAATTATGGATGCATGCACGACTTTTCCAATTCACATACACACACCCACTCACCCGAACACTGACAGCCAGGCAACAGAACACTTTTTGTTTATGCTGCCCGAGCCATCAGACAAACATATAATATAATAAATGCAAGAACATTAATAGGTCGGCACGCCAACCATAAGGCGTACACACAGAACTACACACACACACACACACACACACATATATATATATATATATATATATATATATATATATATATCTCACGAACAATATAAAAATGTCCTTAAAAAATCTGAAAGAGCTCAACCGTCTAGGGAGCAACATCTGTTAAATATTTTTAAAATGAAGTGTTAAAATCAACAAGCTTGTTTCGAGCCTCTTGCTCTCGTCAGGATATCCTTTTAGGGCACGCTATCGGTCTTTTATAGTGTGCGGGACCCGATTCCATTTCTACGTGTGTGAGTCAGTCTCATTCGCTGCACGTGTGGTCTGTGGTTCTTGTTGGGGTCTGTTCAGGTGGAGTGCGCTAGCAAAGATTTCCATTTGTGCCTGCAATTGTTTACTATTTCTACTTTTGTATTCAAAGTTGCTAGGCGTGGTTTACATGATATTAACCATTTTTCTGTGGAGCATAAATTGCATTTTTTAAAAATATTGTTGTATGGTGTTGCTCTTTTTATGATTTTCCATGATATGCTGTACTCTATTTTTTATCTTTGAGTCTCCAAATGTATGTACTCAGCTCCGTTTGGTTTTTGTATTTTTCTTTTTTGAACGACTGTTTATGGTTTGCGTATCTGGTTTTGAAAGTGTTTTCAGCAATCCCTATATACGTTTCTTTTTCATTTTCTGATGTTACCGTAGCTTGGTATACAATATTGCTGTGAAGGCATTTGTTGCTTAGGGGGCACTGTTCTTTTTTAGTGCAGTTGCAAGATGTCCTTTCGGCACCCTTCTCTTTTGTGTTGCTTTTCATTTTGTTAGATGAGTCAATTATGTTTTTAAGGTTGGGCATACATGAGTATGATAGTTTAATGGTGTTTTTGTTTAATATTTTGAACAGTTTGTGTTCTTTTGGGAATGATGTTGCCAAGATTTTAAAGAATTCTTTTCCTACGTTTATTTTTACTTGTCCATCGTATGGGGGTTATACCATATGATCTTCCTTTTCCTGTTTTTCTTATTTCTGTTCGTCTTATTTATATATATATATATATATTTTACTACTTCAGGTGCGCCAAACAAGGCGCACGACACAAAAATATCTATACTGTTCAAAAAAAGTTAAGGACCAACATTGAGAATGCACAAAAACTTTTAAAAATTCACAAAAATTCAATTGTATCGCCTTTGTGGTCCAAACAAATCGAAGCACACGCACAAATTGATAGTGAATGCGGCAACTGCAATTTTGTGGCACACATTTCTCATGCGCCTTGAAAAAGATGTGTCGCAACTTATCATTTTTGGAACAATTGGGGTGAATTTCTGATGTGTTTGGGATCCGTGGAGCATGTGCTGAATCAAAATCATGTGAAGCACGAGCTAAATCAGGCTGTAGGTAATAAAGTATGCTCAACCAAATGTCTTTAAAAGCCACTGTACTGGCGAAAAATGCAATGCAACAGCATGCCTCCACGAAGACTGAACGAGCTGGATTGACGAAGAGCAATAGGATGGCTCCAAGGAGTTGCAGTCCGGGAAGTGGCACGGAGACTTGGGGTATCACACTCTGTTGTTATCAGACTCAGACAACGCTTTCAAGACACAGGAAGAGTGCAAGAACGACCACGCTCTGGTCGACGCAGAATAACAACACGAGAGGACCGATACATTGAAAGGCAGGCCACACAAGAAAGAACAGCAAGTGCAAACAACATCAGACGTCGCCTTAGAGATGCCACCAACACTTGTCAGTGATCAGACCATACGAAACCGCCTACACGCCGCTAACCTCCGTGCTCGACGATCAGCCATAAGACCTCGTTTGACTGATGCCCACAGAGCAGCACGCTGAGTATGGTGCACGCAGCACGTGAGATGGACACATGAACAGTGGGCTAACGTGATGTTTACAGACGAGTCGTGGTTCTGCCTGGATCCCACCGATAGACGGAACAGGGTCTGGAGACACCATGGGGAGCGTTTTGCAGAAGAAGCTGTCCTGGAAAGGAACCACTATGGTGGGGGATCCGTTATGATTTGGGGCGGCATAAGCACACGCTACAGAACGGTTCTCTACAATATGGCAGGGAACTTGAATGGTGCTCGCTACCGAACAGAGATTTTGCAACCCCTGGTGCTGCCAGCCCTTCAACAGCTTGGACCTCAGGCAGTCTTTCAAGACAACAATGCACGGCCCCATCGCACCAGAGCAGTAAGCACGTTTCTGCAAGCTGCTGGTGTCAACAGAATGCAGTGGCCCGCAAACAGCCCAGACCTGAACCCCATCGAACATCTTTGGGATGAGCTGGGCCGGAGACTGCAGCAGCGTCGTCCTCCTCCTGCTAACCTGGGTCAGCTGTTTGAGTCACTCCAGCAGGAGTGGGCTGCTGTCCCCCAGGCCTTCCTGCACACACTGGTGAACTCCATGCGACAACGCTGCCTTGAATGCCTTGCCAATAACGGGAGACACACACGTTATTAACCATGACATTGAACAAACACTCCTCCTGTGACTTTCAAATTTGGGGGTGGGGGTGTTTGTACTGCGCTCGATTCCAGTTTGTTGATTCCTCGGACTTGTCATTGTCTTTACACACTTTTCACATATTCAATAAATTCATGTTACACTTGGAGATTGATCACTTCCCAATTTTCTTTTTTGTAAGTCAGTGAAATGTTGGTCCTTAACTTTTTTTGAACAGTATATATGTAATAGGATATTTCTTGGCGCTGCTGGTTCCAACGTCGATGTCGACGATGACGACGACAAGACGATGAAGACGAGACGATGAAGACGACGAGACGAAGAGGACGAAGACGACAAAAACGTTGAAGATGTTGAAGATGACGACTACAGCGTCAAGTCTGACACAGGACTTAAAGAACTTCAGAGCTGTGGCTCAAAAAATCTCTACCACACTCACGTCATCTCTGCCGGCGGCAAGGTGACAGTCTCACACAGGAGCTGTGGCTCACACACAAACACAGAACGCAGCGACGGCCTAGCCAACAGGTCGCTGGTTCAAAACTCGGGAGCGGTGCTCTGGCTTGGCAGCAGCGGCGTCTCCAGCCCAACTGGCTCAGCGGGTAGTCGATCCCGAGCACAGTGGCAGGTAGGGTGGTTGTCGGCACTCAGGTCGGCCTCTCAACGCCGACACAGGGCGGAGAACAAGGGGGTAGACACAGCTACGGCCCTGACCCTCAGACAATGGCAGCCAGTCCCCCTCAGTCCAGGGAACACTTCTACCTAGGGGAAACTGATTAACTACCTTGATTATCATGGCTACTATTCATTACAATCACGACTACATTCATATTCATTAGCCACATCCTATTTCACTAGAACCTGAGACAAACATCAGCATATTCTTTCTTCAACACTACAACATTCCCTCTTCCGGAATCATAACACTACAACATTCCCTTTTCGGAATCATTACACTACAACATTCCCTTTTTCCGGAATCACAACACTATACAGGAAAGGATTTCCATATAAACCTTTCAGAATCTAGTTTTCCAAATTGGGGAAAGGATTTCCACCTAGACCCTCTTCAATAAACCATGAATACAATTCATTACAGATTACCTTTCATCAAACTATAAATGTCATCACAAAATGTTCATTTCTTTTCTTGTAACACAAGAATGTTCACTTCATTTCATATGATCACCAGAATTTAAAAGGTATTTTTTTTTCCAAAAAGATTCATCTACTTCAATATATGTAAGGGAAAGATTTCCACACATTCTTGTTTACCAACACACAACTATTCAATATTCATATCAAGAGTGAGTTAAATACTCATCCACATCAAAATTCAAAACCAACATATAAACCAAAATATAAAGTCTCTGTCGCTCACTCTGGGAGCTTATTATCCATAGCATCAAAACTCTCCCTCTTCTCGCAAAGTCTAGCTAAACCACATTGGAATAATTAACATTTTTTTCATCGTGAAGTTCATAACTAGTTAAGTCACAGAATAAAAAAAAAATCTTTTTTTTTTCTGAAGACCACTTCCTTTAACACTCACTTCATCTATGTTTTCCGAAAGGATTTCGTTTTGCTACCCTATCAAGTCATAGGATAACAGAACACAGCAAATACTTTTCTTTTCTAAATAAATCCTTCACAGTGCGCTGAGGAAGTTTCAGTCGCTCCTAAACGGGAATACGGTTTCGGTTTGCTAATAAATAAACATTGCATGATAAATACCTGACTGCCACAAAAAACGGAAGGAGTCCCTCTTCGGCCTTCTGGATAGTTGCGTTGCCGGAATCACTGCAGAGACTGCCTAACCGGTTCAGCTCACCCGGCTTTTAACAGTGCGCAGGTGAGCAGCAGTCAGGTAAACTTTTCAACCGGCTTCCGGACGACTACCTTCCGGTTAGCCCGGTTGCATAAAAATTTGTGACTGGACGGGAAACGATCCGTCACAGTCAGGAAGGAGCACACAGAGACAAAAGGAACTGAAACTGTGTGAGGCCATATTTGAAGAAGGGTGTGAGTGTGTGAGAAAGACTTACCAATGTGTGTGTTTGCAGTTGATTGGACTAAGGCTGTGTGCATTGTATTTTCCTGTTTCTTCGACATTTAGTAATTTATATAGGTTAAAATTATTATGACGATTGATTGGTGAGTGGTTTCACCTTGGGGCAGGTAAAAGCTTTGCAGGGGTAGATCAGATGAAAATACTCTTGTTCTTTTGAGTATATTCCAATTGACAACAACAACAACAACAACAAAGAAAGATAGAAAGAAAGATAGAAAGAAAGAAAAAGCGAAAACATCTTCGATTACATCACTATGTTAACCAAATGCTCATACATATGATTTATACCTACAGCAACTGCGCGCAGAGAGAGAGAGAGAGAGAGAGAGAGAGAGAGAGAGAGAGAGAGAGAGAGAGAGAGGAGCGACTATTTATGAAACTAGAATGTGTGTGTGTGTGTGTGTGTGTGTGTGTGTGTGTGGTGCTGTACGTGCGTATGCGTGCTGGTGCGTGCGTGCGTGCGTGTGTGTGTGTGTGTAATGTTGCTGGCATGCAGATAAGCAAACCAGCTGAGTGGAGGGATAGAAACCACCTCTTTTTGCTGGTAGTAGAGAGTGAGAGAAGACCCAGTTTCAAAGATCCATCTGGACATCCAAGCACATCAATCCATCCACATTTGCTGTGCGGTAATTGTGCGTTCACACCAATACCCATCGGGCATGCCCCCCCCCCCCCCTCCCTCTGAGCACCAGATGGGAGGGTAGACTGGGGTTCCTGGGATTCTGGATCAGCTTCTGCCCCATCTCTTCTCTCAACCCCCCCCCCCCTCCCCCACAGCCACCCCCAGGAAAAATGGCATTTTGGCACCTTTTTTCCCCGTACCGTCAGTGGGGCAGGACCTTTCCTCGCACAAATCACACACACGCACGCACGCACACACACACACACATACGCACACACACACGCACACACGCACGCACGCACAACACCACACACACACACACACACACACACACACACACGTGGCACACACACACTGTGGCACACACACACCACACACACACACACACACACACACACACACACAGCACACACACACACACACACACACACACACACACACACACGACTGTATATGTCAATCACAAGCTTGGTCATTTCCAAATCGCTTTAATTGTGCCTGTTTGAAGCCATTCGCCAGTTGTTATTGGAGTTTGCAACGTTCATCAAAAACAAGCACAACCAAACACAATCACGAACAGCCAACATGACTGTGCGCGAAACGGCCGTTTGGTCCGCTAGCATTGGCCAGAACGTTAACTCGGGTACCCGAACGTTCTATTTTTGGCTCGCTATCGAGGGCTTTCGTTCACACTGAAATATAAGAGCGCGCTGAGCACGCGTGCGCGCGTGTAAGTGTGTGTGAGTGCGCGTGTGTGTGTGTGTGTGTGTGTGTGTGTTGTGTGGCGTGCGTGCACGTGTGTCTACGTGTGTGTGTGTGTGTGTGTGTGTGTGTGTGTGTGTGTGTGTGTGTGTGTGTGCGTGCGTACGTGCGTACGTGCGTGCGTGCGAGTGTGCGAGTGTGTGTGTGTGTGTGTGTGTGTGTGTGTGTGTGTGTGTGTGAACGCCCGCTCAGTGGGGACACTCCTCTGACAACCAATTGCCTGGGGATGGATGCTAAACTGATTGAAGCCTAGAATTCGTGGCGTCAATATTTCACTCGCTGTGCAGCCGTAGACTTGAACTACAATACCTCAGATCCCACTGGCCCGTATATCTACTTCACCAGTGTTCCTGTTTGCCTCGTTCAAATACATCAAGTCACTGACTCAGTGCCGTGGAAAACCTTGCTCCGAATTCATTCTATTTTGTTAAAATTCTGTAAGACACAGATTCAGCCCTGTTGTTGTTGTTGTTGTTGTTGTTGTTGTTGTTGTGGTGGTGGTGGTGGTGGTGGTGGTGGTGAAAACTTTCCATTTTCAAAAGTAAGATAGCCTGCAGATGTCTCTTCGACTGGGTTGTTTAGGGATTTACGGGGCTGAATAGTGTGCCTATTACTGTACTTTCGTTAAACTTCGATTGAAATACAAGTTCAGCCATTGGTTTTCATTCATCAAAATTGTATCACATTGTAGTTTTAGAGAGTCAGGGGACGGGGTTCTTGGCATGGCAATGTATAAAACTGGGTTCACAGGCTGAATATTGTGTGGATATCATATTCCAACACATACGAACTTCATCTTTGATTTTCCCCAACAGAGCAAAATCACCATCTTCTACTGATCAGAAATCATTCGAAGCATCCTCTTTCTTTCGTGTGTAAGTTCGTCCAAATGACACAGCTTATCTTTCAGTGATTTGAAAGGTACAGTTTCAAAGGTACAGTACAGACATGAACTAAAATTAGATTTTGAAAACAATCACAACTTTTTCTTCCATACGCATTTCGTGAGTCAACTGCATACAAGACATTGAGAAAAGTAAAGACACTGGGATACAAAAAAGAAAACAAAAAACATCCAAACATTCTGAGGTCATGTAGAAACAAGAAAGACTGCTAAACGACAAAGTGGATAGTATTTTGGCCCAGATCTTTGCTGTTTACGTACAAAACACGCACACACACACATAACCTCAACCCCCCAGTTTCCTTTTTGCTCCCTTCCCTCCTCCCCCACCCCCGATATCCTCTCCTCCGGCTACTACCTCCCCCCCCTCATTTCCCTGCTTCACTCTCTTAAATTGCCCACACACACAACGCCTGCCAGCACATGTAGGTAGAGCGGTCTAGTGATCGGTATAATTTACACACACAAGAGAGAGAGAGAGAGAGAGAGAGAGAGAGAGAGAGAGAGAGAGAAGAGAGAGAGAGAGTGAGAGAAGCTGCTTAACTATATGGGTAGAATTTTCCCGAAAATGACCTGTATTTATTTCCAGGCATCGCAATGACTATCATGACTGGTTTACGACTGGCTCCTAACAAACACTGAGAAAACAAATCTTGGATTTCAAGCATTCTCATACAAGGAAACGACTTATTGGGCTGGTACACGCTTCTTGTTTTTCTTCAAACACAACACTCACTTTCACACACGGTAATACAGAGCACTTCTTTCTTATACATATGTGCACCATCTGTGTCACAGAATGAAAAGGAGAGAAATATCACTGTTAATGGAAGATATGTGGTGAATCAGTATTTCTCTGAGAGAGAGAGAGAGAGAGAGAGAGAGAGAGAGAGAGAGAGAGAGAGAGAGAGAGAGACAGACAGACAGACAGACAGACAGTCAGACAGACAGAGAGACAGAGAGAGTTGGGTCAGTTTCGAGTTCTAGCCCACATTTTTTTCTCTCTAGAGTTTGAAAAATGAAGACAACCTTCCTGCTAATCTGAACAAATAATCCAGTATGGAAAATATGTGTTGTTGTTGGACTAATGTGCCCCCCCCCCCCCAAAAAAAAAAAAAAAAAAAAAAAAAAAAAGTTCAGTTGCATAACCGACAAACATTGATTGTGGAAATGAGGGTGAATGTGGACTCTTTGTATTCCTATGCATTGACAGAGGGCATGGATTTGGCAGTAAAATGCCATGTCCAGCAAACGACAGAAACACGTGTGTGTGTGTGTGTTGGGGGGGGGGGGGGGGGGGGGTACGACACCGCGTGTGAATTTGTTAAAGGTCAAGTATATAAAGGTCAAGTATATAAAGGTCAAGTATACTGCCTTTAAATATAAAAGCTATATGATGTTCAGTCTCCGCTATCATGCACAGTGTCCTCAGAGAATCGGACTATAACAGGAACTGTTTCTATGGAGAGTCTACCCTCTGACAGACATTAAAAGTAGCTTAGAGTGCCATACTTCACTGCGTTTGGGCCTAATCTGTACCTATGGACACGAACCAAAACGGATGATGTCTACGGACTACAAGAATCACGAAACGACAATATCTTTCCACAGGAATCTCTCGTCATCCAGCAGTTCACTGAGCCGTAGCACGAAGGGTTTGTAGAACTCGTTGAGCACCTCGATGGTTTCTGGCAGCATGGCACCCACTGTCTCGTAATTCTGGCCGATGTTCGTGGACACGTGGGTCAGAATGGGTCTCATCTGCGTCTTGCGGAGCGGTGCTGTGAAGAATTTTATACCCAGAAACGTGGTTAAACATTTAGGTTAAGAAAGGGAGAGCATTCTCAAAACTTAGACGCCCCCATCCACCGTCATCACTCCCCGTGTCATCTCCCCCTCCATTCCTCCCTGATGATTGAGATTCTAAGGATAGTCTGTTCTTCCAGTCTTAACCTTGCTGGGATAAATCATGCACACCAGGCATAACGATCTTTGGAGACAAAAACGGTACCAGAGCACAAACTTTTATGGAAATGATAATGCACACGTAGACCTCCATACATAGGCCTGACAAGAAGCATGCATGTACATGGAAAGAGAGAGAGAGAGAGAGAGAGAGAGAGAGAGAGAGAGAGAGAGAGAGAGAGATGGTGGTTGAGAGAGACAGATGGTGTTGGTGGTGGTGTTGGTTGAGTGTGTGTGTGTGTTGTGTGTGTGTGTGTGTGTGTGTGTGTGTGAGAGAGAGAGAGAGAGAGAGAGAGAGATGGTGGCTGAGAGAGACAGATGGTGGTGGTGGTGGGGTGGTGGTGGTGGTGATGGTGGTTGTGTGAGTGTGTGTGGTGTGTGTGTGTGTGTGTGTGTGTGTGTGTGTGTGTGTGAGAGAGAGAGAGAGAGAGAGAGAGAGAGAGAGAGAGAGAGAGAGAGAAGAGAGAGAGAGAGCGAGGGAAATATTCTGTTAGATGCTGAAACACTCTCCTACGTTTCCTGTATTAGGTGCCTTACAGGAGTAAGTTGAATGTGATTTTTGATTTTTTGGTTTTTGCTGTCCTGAAACCTTATCTTTCCTTCATCTTATGCATTCCTTCATTTTTTCCCGTTTTTCTTTTTTTTCTTCTTCTTCTTTCCTTCTTCTTCTTCTTTCCTTCTTCCTCATTTTCTCTCCTTTCCGTTTGCTTCTTTTCATTCCTTCATTCATTTATCTTTTTTCCCTTTATCCCCCCTCCCTCTCCATTTTTTCCCCTTTCTTTCTTTCTTCTTCTTTTCTTCCTTTTCTGTTTTTTTTTTTTTTTTTTTCCTACATTTTCTTTTCTCCGCTTTATTTTTATTTTTATTTTTTTTTGGTCAGTCTTCCTTTCTGTTTACCATTTCCTCTTCTTCTTTCTTCTTCCCATTTCTTTGTTTATTTTTCTTTCCTCCTTCTCTTGCTTCTTTTATTATTTGTGATTGTTTCTTTTATTTGGTTCACCGTTTGTCTTAATCCGTTTTATTCCTTTCTTTAACTTTCCTTTGATTCCCCAACCCCCCCCCCCCCTTTTTTTTTTTTTAAAGTTTTATTCCACCATTACATTTTTTTTTTCCTTTTCTTCTTCCAGTTTTCTTTCTCTCTTTCTACTTTTTTTCTTTCGTTTCTTTACCCCCCCCCCCCCCCTTTTCTTTTCTTTTGTTTATTTCTTCTTTTTTTTTCTTTCCTTCTTCCTTTCTTCCTTTCTTTCTTTCTTTCTTTCTTTGTTTCTTTAATTTTTCTTCGGTTTCTTTCTCTTCCGCTCCCCCCCCCCCCCCGCCCCTTTTTCCCTCTCTTTCATTTCATTCTTTTTCTCTGTCTGTCTGTCTGTCTGTCTTTTATTCATTCGTTCAATTCATTGTACGCCTGTCTGTTCGGGGGGGGTCAACTCACCGACATCCAGGAAGTTGAAGGCATCCA
Organism: Conus canariensis; assembly: GCA_033310375.1. Taxonomy (NCBI): domain Eukaryota; kingdom Metazoa; phylum Mollusca; class Gastropoda; order Neogastropoda; family Conidae; genus Conus; species Conus canariensis. The sequence continues at coordinate 15,763,290 of CM065734.1, read as the reverse complement.
GGATGTGGCCCTCGATGTCATCGGAGTAGTCTTCGTTACGGATCACCATGATCTGGTCTCTGTTGAAGATCCGGAGCCAGTCCTCCATGAACACGGAGTACAGTCCTTCAATGATGCGTACCTGTCACACACACACACACACACACACACACACACAGACGCACGCACACACACACACACACACACACACACACACACACACACACACACACACACACACACACACACAAGAGTCAAGGCAACTCGTGTGGGTCTCGAGGCGCATGAGACAATCCGTTTGACCTTCACCGTTTTGTTATAAAGGGCCGTAACCAGTCCACTCCCAACATTACTCCCCTTGCAGGTGAGGAGGGGCAGGAGCCCAAAGTACCCTCCCTTTGTGACATGGAGAGCGAAATGGACAGTGGTTATATTCATTCCATGGGGCGTTTCTCATTGGGGAGTGGCTTTGCAACAGAATGGGGTGTGAGAGTGGGGTTGGAGAGGG
>CM065734.1:15742803-15745303 GCA_033310375.1 Conus canariensis | reverse complement strand
CTTTGCCAGTGGCCGCCCCGTGTGCCTCCTGCTGCCGCCCTGCGAGACAAGAATAGAGAGCTTTCATACACCCTCTCTCCTGCTCGCCTCCTCTCCTCTCTCTCTCTCTCTCTCTCCCCACACACACACGACACACACACACACACACACACCGCACGACACACAGTACATTTGCACGCACTCAGACGACGCGGTGCCGCGCGGTGTGTGTATATGTGTACATCTATATAGGCCATATAATTGTTAGTGTATGTGATTGTGTGATGTGTGGTGTGTGTGTGTGTGTGTGTGTGTGTGTGTGTGTGTGGTGTGTGTTGTGTGTGTGTGTGTCTTCTCATCATGCCCTGTCCTTTTCACCCCCCCCCCCCCCCTTGCCTTCTTTATGTCCTTCTCCCATTACATCTACCCTCTTCCTCCTCTCTCCCCCCCCCCTTCCCTTTTTCCACCCAAACTCCTACCCTCTACCGTCCACCCCTCCCTCCTCCTCCCTGTACCCCCTCCAAACCTCCACCTCCCTCCCACCGATCTCTCCCCCCCCCGCCCCCCCCCCCCCCCCCCCGCCCCCGCTGGCCCTGGTTCGCCCTTTTTTTTCTTTCCCTGCTGGAGTGCAGGGTGTGGTGTGTGTGGTGTGTGTGTGTGTGTGTGTGTGTGTGTGTGTGTGTGTGTGTGGACTCCACCTCCCTCCTTCCCTCCCTCCCTCTCTCCCTGTACCCCCCTCCCCCTCCAAACCTTCACCTCCCCCCCCCCCCCCTCTCACCCCCGCTCCCCCCCGCCCCGAGTCATCTCATTCACCCCTCCCCTCACCTCCCCCCTCCCATGCTCTTGCTCGGCTGGTCTGCTTGCTCTTTTCCTGCCCTGCTGGGAGTGCAGGTGTGTGTGGACTCCACCTCCCTCCCTCCTTTCTGTACCCCTCCCCCTCCACCTCCCTCCCCCCCCCTCCCCAATCTCTCACCCTGCTCGCTGGTCTGGCTTGGCTCTTTTCTTGCCGCTGGTGAGTGTGTTGGATCCTCGTACCCTCTATTTCCAATCTTCCCCTGCTCGGGGTTGCTTGGCTCTTTTCTGTGTGGGGGTGCAGTGTGTGTGTGTGTGTGTGTGTGTGTGTGTGTGTGTGTGTGTGTGTGTGTGTGTGTGTGTGTGTGACTCCACCTCTCTCCTTCCTTCCCTCCTTCTAACCCACTCCACACCTCCAACCCTACCCACCCTGCCTCCCCCCCCCCCCCCCTCAACACCCCCCTCTCCCTCACTCCCAGATCTCTCACCCTGCTCGGCTTGTCCTAGCCCAGCCTTTTTTCTTTCCCTGCTGGGAGTGCAGGTGTGTGTGTGTGTGTGTGTGTGTGTGTGTGTGTGTGTGTGTGTGTGTGTGTGTGTGTGTGTGTGTGTGTGGGCTCCACCTCCCTCCTTCCCTCCCTCCCTCCCTATACCCCCTTCCCCTCCACACACCCCCCCCTTCCCCACCTACCCCCTAATCTCTCACCCTGCTCGGCCGGGTCTGGCCCGGCCTTTTTTCTTGCCCTGCTGGGAGTGCAGGTGTGTGTGGACCAGTAGTAAGACCAACAGCACAGCCAGCCCCAAGGCCACGCCCTTCAGATACACACGCATGACCGCTCGCCCCTCTCGTCCACCTGTTCGTCGTCGTCATCAGCATCAGCATCATCATCATCATCATCAGCATCATCAGCATCATCAACATCATCATTACCATCATCATCCATCACATCATCATCATCAACGTCATCATCATCATCATCAGCAGCAGCAGCAGCAGCATCAGCATCAGCATCATCAACTTCGTCGCTGTCGTCATCAACCATAATTATCATAATTATTTTCCGTCCGTCGCCTTCGTCGTCGTTGAAGTAGTTATCATTATTATTATTATTATTATCATCGTCGTCGTCGTCGTTGTTATGATTGTTACTTTCGTCATCCCCGTCGTTTTCGTTGCTGTCGTCGTCGTCACAGCCACCGTCGTTGACCGGTCGTCATAATAATATCATTGTCGTCGTTTTCGTTTTCGTTGTCATCGTTGTTGTGGTGGGGTTGTCGTTGGTGTTATCATCGTTTACATGTCATCACCGTCATTGTTATGATCCTTGTCGGCGTCGTCGTCGTCGTCGTCATCATCATCATCATCATCATCATCATCACATCACCACCATCATCATCATCGTCATCGTCATCGCATCATCATCATCACATGCGTCATCATCATCATCATCATCATTATCATCATCATCATCATCATCATCCATCATCATCATCATCAATCAACAACAACAACAGCAACAACACCAGCAGCACAGGCAGGAACAAGGTCAGTATGTCCTTCAGACACGCACACACCTATGTCTCTCTCCCCTCCTTTCTTCTGCCTAGCGTCATGGTCATTATCCTCGTCGTCGTTTCTCTCATCGTCATCGTCTGACTAACCACCACCACCAACATCAGCAGCAGCAGTAGCAGCATCATAGTCATTATACTGGATGCATTATGTTTATGT
>CM065734.1:15732803-15737803 GCA_033310375.1 Conus canariensis | reverse complement strand
AGTGCAAGATAAGTCGTCTTTACTTAAACAATGCTACTGTCTACTTAATCATCAATCTGATCAGTCCAATCGGCCGGTACAGCCGTCGTCTTCTGGGTCATGGAGCCACATAAAGCGGGCATCGCTTAAAAGCTCGTTTAGATAATTATCAGAAAGCGCGCGCCTTTCATCGGAGAAGTGCGCAATTTGGTTGCTCAACAGCGCGTATTGGTGATGATTTCCGGTCCATCCTTCTGTTGGCGTTCACGGCTGAACGTCATGAGGATCGTGTGTGGTGCGTGCGTGCGTGTGTGTGTGTGTGTGTGTGTGTGTGTGTGTGTGTGCTGTGCGTGTGCGTGCGTGCGTGCGTGCGTGCGTTGCGTGCGTGTGTGTTGTTTAGATTGTTGTTTCACTTTTGAGTGGGGTAAGAAATTTGACTGCAGATCCACTTCTTTTACAGCCTAACCAAAATCATAAACATACCAGTCGTAATACCAACAGATTTAATGGTATGGAGTTTGGCCTCGAATGACTTGACATCACCCTCTGTCATCTTCAGTGTGTCGCAAGCAAACTGATGTATTTTATGCATTTCATTCACTGAAATACTTGTAATCAATCTCTTTTCTGTTCTCGCAATGCTCAGTATTTCTGCACACACTAATGATAGAAAGGGCGACATTGTGTCACCCTGTCGGCATCCTCTTTCGATTTTATATCATGGAGAACATTTATGTCCATTTATGATGACAGGAGATAAAGTATTTTCGTCACACACACACACACACACACACACACACACACACACACACACACACACACGCGCGCGCGCGCGCGCGCGCGCGCGCGCGCACGCACACGAATCCATCTACACATAAAACCCCAATTAACAGATTTAAAAGCTTCTTCGATATAAGTGCAAATCAGTAGTCCAGGTTTCTTATAATAGTTTAAATAACATATATTGTCGTCTATGTACCTGTCTGTCAGGAAGCCTGTCTGATCTTGATATCGGAAGAAGACATCTCGGTCTATTCGCCTTGATACGGTGATCCGATTTTATTCACAATATTTAACAGCGAAACAGGCCTTCAATTTTGTATATATTCTTCGGATTGATCTTGTTTTAACTAAACATTATTTCAACTTCTTTTTGAGTTGCAGATAGTCTCCATGTCTCAAGCCATCATTTAATGACGGCACTAAAATTAACCAGTTGACTGTTTAAAAAATTCGGTCGTAAATCCGTTCAATCCGGGATTAAAAAAACAAACAACAAAAAAAAAAACAGTTCTTCACGTGTTTCAAGACATATGACGTTTCTTGCAGACTTATTTCCCCTTCTATACTTTTTTTTATTTTTTATTCCTCTTTGGATTTAGTTCGAATTATTTCGTCTATCAATTCTTCTTTTCAACGTGTGTTCAGTAAACAATGTTACCTCCTAGCTTATTTCTACTTGGCTGTCTATTTCGTTTCCATCATCTGTTGTCAAATTTTCCATACATTTGCTGATATAATGTCTGTTTTTTCTTTCAAGAATACAAAGAAAAGTTTTGCCGAAATTTCTCCTTTTTGCAATCCACCTTGCTTTGGAGTGTAGGATAGCTTCATCAATGTTCGTACTCTTCATTTCTAATTCAGCTTTATACTTGTCTATACTTTGATCATCTGTCTCCTTTTTCATTTTGTTTCTTCTGTAGCTTTCAATTGCTGTTTCTAATTGTTTTTCTTAGCAGTAAAATACACTGTTGTTTGACCTCACGTTTGTTATTATTATTAAGATATCTGTAAATAACTGGGAAACTAATTGTATACTGGATTTGACTTCTCGAAATATTTCTGTTTCATTTCTTTCACATAATGTCATTTACATAGTCTTCCAGCAGCTTAGCTGTCTCCTCTTTTATTTCCTCCAAGTATGTAGGATCTTTCGGCAAAGAGACATTAAACTTCCAACATTTCTCTCGACGTCGTTTCCTAAGGAGAAGTTGAATTAATGCAATCATCAAGTGGTCTATATCGCAACTGCATGTCAGCTTCTTCCACATCGTGAACCATCGTTTCTGGGATCAGAAAACACTAGACCTTTTTTGTAGAACAGGGTTAGGAATGGGTTAATTCTATGCCAAGTATGTCGTAGTTGTTCTGTACACAGTCCCCTCCATCATATCCGTCAACTCAAAGTCTCCCATCATATCTTCCACCCAGTCCTTTGCCTTGAGATTGTTTATATATTTACAAACATAATATCCAGTCCCCTCGCATAACTATGTTTGCAAGTCCTATTCCATTTATACAGGTTTCCAGTTCTTAAAACTCTGAATTATCTATCCCTATTTGAAGCATATATGTTTACTAGAAATAATTCTTTGCCTATGGTTGTAATCAAAACAAATCTAGAGTTTCCCCCGTTTTGTCTCTCCATATTTTCTTAATTTTGAAATCAAAATTATTTTTGAACATTCTACTCACACCAGGGGAAAGGGGAACGGATTTATTAAAAACAAACAAACAAACAAATAAACAAAAAGACTGTACTTACCCAGCTGTGTTTGGTCATCCTCCTGGCCCTATATCTGAGCATCCATGACAGTTAAGGCTAAATTCCCATAAATTTAAAGACTAATTCTTAGTGAGTCCGCCAAAAACAAGCACAAACAAATTACAAGACAAACCTTGACATGTTTCGACCTTTTATGTCTTCTTCAGGCAAGATAAACAACATTCAGGACAATGAAAACGAAAACGAAGAACGAACAATCACTTATCTTCTCGTGTTCGGCACAAGATGGGCGTTCTAGAATTCCCACAGTGTAGAGGTCGTCAAGGCGGGGAACTTCTGCAGGGTCCACCTTGTCTACGGCATGGCAGAATGTAAGGCTGAGTCCATTCCTCTCGCCTTCCACTGCTTAAGCCTTCTCTGGACTGATCCAAGTGCCCATGTTCTGCGGGGTGGAAAGGAGGTTCAAGTTTACAGTCGTTTAAATCCGACCGCATATAAAGTCGAATTCAGCGTGCAGTCGAAGGCACTAACAATTTGAATGCATGCATGTCTGACCCCGCACGGTATGAACTGACTGCTGGTTTTCATCTTCATGTGGCGTGTCTTGGGCAGTTGACATCTGGCGGAGCCCATACTTCTCCAGGTTTGACCCTAGCCGATGTCCTCCAACTCGGAAGCTCACCCTGGTCGGAGACACGTAGCCGTTAGGCTGGTTAACAGCACCTTCCGCCGTTTATCCGGTTAAGAGTTCCTCAGCAACGAGTTCCTCCGCCCAATGATGCCACGTCATCATCATTCTACAAGGAACAGTGCGTGGAGGTAGAAGGAGAGGAATGCAGAGAAAGAGGCTGGAGGACCACATCAGTGAATGGACTGGCCTCACACTCAGTAACTGCCTAAGAGCGTCTGAGAACCGGGAGAAGTGGAGGAAGCTGGTTGCGAAGTCTTCTGTGGCGCCCCAACGGTCTTCAAGACTCTAGGACAGGTGAGGTGATAGGTGAGGTGATGTCTGAACGCACGGAATCTCTCTCTCTCTCCTCTCTCTCTCTCTCCTCACCACCTCACACACCCCACCCCCACCACACACACACACATGCACATGTACTCTTGTATGCACACGCGCTCACACCACTCACCCACTCATCCACCCACAATCACTACACACGCACACACACGCTCTCTCTTCATCTTGTAATGGTCTCCAGATTAATTAATAAGAAACTAAACTCGCCTCTCACAAACTCTGGGCATTCTTATTGTCTTTAAACACGTCGTCTCAAGCACACTAATTACAAGTTACCTCCCACCTGGCTTCCCCGCGCTTATGCCTCTCCCTCTCCTTCCCCATCTCTCTCTTTCACTCTTTGTGTGTCTCTTTATTTATTTCCCTCGTCCGTCTGTCTGCTTGTCTGTCTGTCTCCCTCCGTTTGTCTGTCTGCTTCTGACAGCATAACGTATGTGTGTATGAGTGTGAACAGCGCTGCGCGCGCGCGCGTGTACGTGCGTGCATATGTTGCGTGCGTGCGTGCGTGCGTGCGTGCGTGCGCGCGTGCGTGCGTGTGTTGTGCGTGTGTGTGTGTGTGTGTGTGTGTGTGTGTGTGTGTGTGTGTATGCATTCATGTATCATTGTCAGACATGTTCATGCAGGTGGAAGAATATGTCATGTATTACCATAAACCTGTAGCGTACGCCTTCTAAACAGTTGCCTTTCCTTTTGTTAGTTTTTTTTTTTTTTTTAGATACATCACATTCAGGAAATAATTAAGCAAGTAGTGGTCAGGAGAAAAAAAATCTCGGAAACATCAACTCTCACTCCTTGGCTGAACAAAGTTTTGAGTTCTTTGTGTGGGATGGTAAGCAAAGTAGTTGTAGTGCATGTGGGACATGACTTCTTCTTCTCTATCGCCATCACACCTCAGGATGAAATGGAAAATCTTCCTGGGAGCCTTCATAGACCTTAATAATAATAATAATAATGAATACTTATATAGCGCCTATTCTCGGCTAGAGACCAAGCTCTAAGCGCTTTACAATCCACACTCGTTTACACAACGGGCTGCCTACCTGGGTAGTGCCGACTGAAGAGCTGCCAGCTGGCGCTTCATTCAGTCATTTCCCGTGTCATCCAGTCCATATCGTTCGCTCAATGTCCTTACTTCCTTCAGTCTTTCCATTTCTCAAGCAGGGTGCATGCTATGTGTAACGTGTCATCCATACCAACGGCCAAACTGGCCTACTCTTCCGAAAGTTGGTGATGGGATTTTACGTGTGTGCAAGATGTTGTGCGTGCGTTCACACACGGAACCTCGGTTTATAGTCTCTTTCGAAGGACTGTATGGGAAATGGAGTCAGAACCAATGTTAACTCCCGAGGGAAAAATCCCCCTGTACCGAAACGGCCCAGCGAGATTCGAACCCGCAACCCCAGGATCACGAGTCCGGCGCTCTACCAGCTGAGCTATTCCGGCTCCCTACCTTGGCAGTGTCAGGAGCTGTACTGGCCTCACCTGACAGCG
>CM065734.1:15697803-15712803 GCA_033310375.1 Conus canariensis | reverse complement strand
CCATGCCTTCCCATTTTACTCATTTTCCTTCTTATTTATTCTATAAGAAAGAAAAAAAATATATCAATGGGCTTAAGAACACCCCTTGTTGCACTCCATGGAGGCAATATGAAAATATGGGAATATAATCTTTTGTCCCTGATATGGGCTAGCACTGATGTATAAAATTATTCTTATGACCTACACAGCTGACCTTAAACACCAGTTTACCTTCGTACATCCCATAGGATCTTTCTATTTATTAAATCGAAAGCCTTCCAAAAGTGATGGAAAGCTACATGTAGTTTTTTTTTTGTTACTCGATAGATCTTTTCAAACCAGAGCACGCACGGTGAATATGTCATCAAGGGTATTATAACCTTTAATAAACCCTGCCTGCTGTTCTACAACCTTATATCCTTGCTCAGTACATGCACTTTGTCCTTCATTATAAATATATACGTATACATATGATATTTTAACACTAATCGAGGCTGTTCCTCGACAGTTATCTGGTTTGTTTATATCCCATTAGAAATTAGAACGATTATAGATTTAGGCTATTCTTTAGGGGGTGGGGGTGGGGGGGGGGGGGGGGGCAGATCAGTGTAATGAATTCAGCTGTTAAACAAAATTTCCAGATGGTCTTTAAAACTGTCATTGGTATATTTTAACATGTCACTTAAAACCTTGCAAGGTTCAGCACTTTTCTTCACACTTCAGACTTCTGATGTTGTTCTTATTCCCTCCTTCGTCATGCGATCTTAAAGACAGTGATCTTCATCATCAGAATATATTAAAGACTGATCTTCATCATCAGAATATATGCCATCACCAATGTCATCAGAGTCATGAAAAAAAAAAAAATTGAAGAGTGATCTTGCCACTGCTGGATATTTATTTTTTTTTGTTATGCATCACAATTTTTCTTTTAGTCTGTAATTTTTTTTTTCTCCATATGTTTGAGATCATTTGTTGCTTAAAGAAATTAGAGCCTAGTTTAATGAAACTTCCTTTATTTTATCCCTTTTAAGATCTATGTATGGTCTTCTTTCGTTTGCATATAATTCCTTTCTTGTTTCATATACTTTTTTTTTTCTCATAATAGTTTGAGACCATTTGTTGCTAAGAGAAATTAAAACCTGATTTAATAAAACTTTCTTTATCTATCCTTTTTAAGATCTATGTATGTTGTTCTTTCCTTTGCATGTTGTTCCTCTCTTGTTTCCTGTACGTTTCAGACTGAGTTTTTTTTTTGTTGTGAAACTTTAACAATCGTCCCCAATACTTTTCTTTGTTTTGTACGTTCGTTACCAAAACACTGGTTACATTTTGATATTCTAGAACCCACTGTCTTGATTACACAACCAACAGCTACGTAAAATGCGTTTGTGAACTTTTTGAGTGAATTATCTATATCTCTAATTTCTCTACATGCATGTCCAACATATTCATTAAAGCGTTCAGAGTTAACTTCATTTTAAATACCTCTTCAAAAGTCATCTGACTCTATTATTATCCTCTCCTCTGTCTTGTCAACCGCCTTCCCTGATTGTTCTTGTACTTTCTATTTTCCTCTGTGTTTCCATGTAACCTACAACGTCAGATGGCCACGAAAACAGTTATTTTACAAACAGCTCACAAACATACACGCTTTCTGACGTACCAAAATAATCAATGATGCCACGACTCCCATTCACCCATCTACCCACCCTCAATTCGCAACCCTTATCCTACCCCCCCCCCCTCCTCACCTTATCCTCAACCCTCAACCCCACTCCCCACCCTCCAAACTTCTTTCCTCGTCTTCATCTTCCAGCCTGAGCCTCTGTCCACCGTTTCCAAATTAATATGAACAGACATCTGCTACCGCTGCTGCAGCTGCTGCCGCTGTTGCTGCTCTTCGTGATGATAGTATCCGATTGTTCCCCTTGATTTAGGGAAGAATGCGCTGAGTAGTACACTCCATCTTGTCGAATAACGAGTTAAATGACAGATCGATCGCGGATGTGTGTGTGTGTGTGTGTGTGTGTGTGTGTGTGTGTGTGTGTGTGTGTGTGTGTGCGCGTGCGTGCGTGCGTGCGTGCGTGCGTGCGTGCGTGCGTGCGTGCGTGCGTGCGTGTGTTGTGTGTGTGTGTGTGGTGTGTGTGTGTGTGTGTGTGTGTATGGGCGTGCGTGCTTGCGTGCAGCGTGGTTCATGCGTGTGTGCATGTGTGTGTGTGTGTGTGTGTGTGTGTGTGTGTGTGTGTGTGTGTGTCTGTGTCTGTGTGCGTGTGTGTGTGTGTGTGTGTGTGTGTGTGTGTGTGTGTGTGTGTGTGTGTGTGTGTGTGTGTGTGGTGTGAGTGGTGGTGTGGGTGTTGTGTGTGTGTGTGTTGTGTGTTGTAGGACAGGAGGGCGACGATCTCTCTCTCTCTCTCTCTCTTTCTTCTCTCTCTCTCTCTCTCTCTCTCTCTCCTTTAGTCCCCTGCAATATTCGGGCAATTAATCAGGCGGAAGAAGGGATCATGCGATCAAATGAAACGAAGAATTCAAGACAAGGACAGGTGAGTGGCTATCTATAACAAACAGGTGAAGTCAGAAACCATTAAACTTGAAAGAAAGACGATAACTAGCGGAAGGCGGAAGGACGGACTATCGTACTGGTATCGTTGTGTACACATCCACACTCACACGTGCCCTCTCAGAAAGTCTTTTGAAAGAGTCAACTGTCAGTTCTGAGACATTAGCGAAGGTGGCCTTGATTTCTCCTCCAGCTTGGGAAAGAAACAGGGCACATTTTGATCTTGACCACACTGACGTGAGCAAAACTGACCAACCAAATATTTCATCTTATTCTGTAAAGATGCATATACAAGAGAGATACCCTCAACATCTTAAAGTTTACACAGATATTTCAGTATTGTCTCATAATCAGTCAGGTTCTGCTGTTGTTATTCATCACAAAAAGGTTGAAAAGATATATTCCACCGGGAAAGGCAGATCAATATTTGTCGCCGAAGTGATAGCTGTTATTATGGGCCTTGTCACTTTTAATTGACTTGCCACTGTCAATATTTAAAGTAGTTATTTGTGTGGGTTCAGTGTCTCTTCTGCAAACGATAAAATTTCAAAATACCGTTTCGAACAACTTATCTTGTCAATGAAGTATGCCATCTTATTCATGTTTTGATTATATGCCGTCTTATTTATGTTTTGATATGTAAATGAACTGATGTCACCTTCTGTTGGATTCCATCGCATTGTGGTATTTGGGGTAATGAGCTAGCTGATATATGTGCAAAGAGAGAGAGGAGAAGCCAGAAATGAAAAGTGCACCACGGTATTGAATATATCACTTTCTTTACCTGAAGTCAATCAATTATTAAAGCAAACCGTCTGGTGCTGATTCAGAAAACACTATAAAAATACGTTGCTTGGTGTGGCTGATAAGAATGGTCATTTAATTGATTATGAACATGTAATCAGCATTCATATTTACAAGTAAAAAATATGTACCAATACAGAAATTTCATTTCAATATTTTATAAATTAAAACTTGATGCCTTAAAAACTAAACATACAAACGAAGCAAAATGTATTTGTGGAGAACGAAGAATATCCAGCAAGCATCTGCTGTTTGACTGTTTACCTCTTCAAGCTCATTTACTACCATTATCAGGCATGTCTTTGTGTGATGTCTTTTCAGATTTACAGTTTGCCTTCAGTGTAGTTTTTTTCTTTAATTTGTAGTCCAGTTAAGCATTTACTTTAAGATTATTTGCAGGTATGTTGTAGGGATGTTTAGATGGACATTTATATGCACTTAGATAACCACATTATGCATGCACTTACATAGTCACAGACATTTAAGCATCTCCCTCTCTCTCTCTCTCTTCGTATATGTGAACAGACGTAAAAGTGAAGTACTACCACATGCCCCCCCCCCCCCTCTCTCTCTCTCTCTCTCGTGTCAAAATCAATAATACAGCATGGTTTGACAGGTGAACGTCAGGCTGAGTTTGAGGGAGCTATTCCTTTGTTGAATATTTAACGTTGTCGCCAATTACATTAAAAAAAAAAAAATGCTTTAGTTGTGAATCCTATGTAGCCTTCGTTGATTTTCAAAAGGCAGTTGATTCCAAAGATAGAAATCTACTGTGGGCAGTATTCTAGAAAACTAACCTCAAAGGTGAAAGGTTTTAGTGTTTCTACGGCATGTGCATGAATGCTAAAGCTATGTTAAGCTTAGAAGTGGATCTAGATTGATACGTCATATGAATAACACCCCAGATCTAGATTGATACTTTACATCAACTACACCCCGGATCTAGATTGATACTTTACATCAATTACACCCGTGGTGTAAAACAGGATGTTTGCAGCCTTTTAATTTTCTTTATCTATCAACGAATCAGCATCAGAGATAATCAGGGAAAGGACAACATGGAGGATCATTTCTGTCTGATCATCTGGAAACGCTTATCTTGCTATTGCATAATAACGTGGCCTTGCCTATGACACTGTGACTGGCTTACGAGTTCTGCAGCTTTGGGTCTATATCTGAAAGAGAACGTGGATAACACCAACATGATTGTATTTAGGATAGGGGCAGGGGGTATATCAGTGCCTGCGAAATATAGATATGATTATAATGGAATTGTCATGCTTGTCGTTAATGTCTACAAACACTTAGAAATTCGTTATTCAATGATGCTGAGTTTTGTCAGTTTACGTCGTGATCTGACCAGCAGTGGCAACGACAACGTGGAAACTTCCCTAAAAATGATGATGAGATGATGATGATGATGATGATGATGATGATGATAGTGATGACGATGACGATGATATGATGATGATGATGATGATGATGATGATGATGAGAAACCTCGAAGAATACGTCGAGGAACTGAAAGAAGAATTCAGAGCTTTGAAATGTCAGTTAGTCACACAGGAAACGTTTATAGGCTATGTCCGACAAACGCTTCTGTTACATTTTCCTTCTTCTTCTTCTTTCCTCTATAACTCCTAGGTTCACCTTTGCTAAGATTTGTGCGTATGTGACCTGTTTTTAATTCCACTATTAAGGTAGCCACAGTCTGTTATCGTGGATGATGTTTGGAACTTGCACCAGTCTACATGATCGTATGTGTGTGTGTGTGTGTGTGTGTGTGTGTGTGTGTGTGTGTGTGTGTGTGTGTGCGTGCGTGCGTGCGTACGTGCGTGCGTGCGCGCTCGCGTGTATGTGTGTGGTTATACATGAGTTTATTTATACATATGGAACCACTATTTAAATTCTAATCTTAAAGACTGATGCAATAGTAGTTTGAACAAACCTTAACTTCTTCTATCTCATCTCGTCTATCTTAGGCGGGGACTGAACCCACAACCCCCCCCCCCCCCCCCCCCCGATCAAAAGAAGAACGTTTTTTATCCTCTAGACCAAGCAGAACCCCTAGACAACGAACAAGCCCGCAAGGGAAAAACCTGAACCTTAAATGGAAAAACCAGATGAACCTTGTAAAATCAAGGAAACTGTACAGTACTGAACCTTGTCTGTCAACATGAGTCACAGAGAAACATCGTACAGAGTGTACTGTTACACCCCTGTGTCTGGCTCAACATGAGTCAGAGAGAAACATCGTACAGAGTGTACTGTTACACCCCTGTGTCTGGCTCAACATGAGTCACAGAGAAACATCGTACAGAGTGTACTGTTACACCCCTGTGTCTGGCTCAACATGAGTCACAGAGAAACATCGTACAGAGTGTACTGTTACACCCCTGTGTCTGGCTCAACATGAGTCACAGAGAAACATCGTACAGAGTGTACTGTTACACCCCTGTGACTGGCAGGTCACCATCTGACAGTTTGTGACCATCCACACAACACAACGTCCAACGGGAGATGGGTGGGGGAAGGGTGGGAGGATGGAGGGGTCCGTTGTGGAAAGCGGCGGTGGAGTGGGGGGGGGTGGGGGGGGGGGGGGGGGGGGGGGGGGGGGGGGGGGGGGGGGGGTAGGAGGAGTATATGTTACATCGCAATTGACGATGTTCGGAAATCTGCAAGGGAGGCAATCTGTGTCAGAGCTCACGTTCAGTCAGAGTGACGCCGCTGTTTTTACGGGACAAAATCAATGCCACCGGTGGGCACGACCAAAAGCAATTTAGCCCGATCAGTCAGCTCAACGGCTCAATCAGAGAGAAAATGCCAAATGATGGGTGTGAATCGGCGCGCAGACAGTCGATATCCCGATCGTTATTCTAGCGTGCGCCTCCAATGAAATATTCGACTTTTACAGATCCGTTGGCGGGACTCTCCTCTAAACTGAGAAAATGTAACTTTGTTTCCAGTGGAAAGACATGCGCTAGCTTCCCCTGATTTTTTTTTTTTTTTTCCGGAATGGATGTATTTTGTCACATTATCAGTCAGCTTCACAGTTCAGTCAGAGAGAGAGAGAGAGAGAGAGAGAGAGAGAGAGAGAGAGAGAGAGAGAGAGAGAGAGAGAGAGGAGAGATTCACGATTCACGATATTTTATTGTCATTACCATTACGGTCTGATGACAAGGGGGGTAACAATAGGTTCAGAAAGGAAATATTGCTGGCATGTGAAATCAATACTAAAAAATACAGAAAACTATCTCAACGAAACTTCAATCAGTTATGATATAATGATCATTTAGCCACATAAATACATATCCCAAGCACTCACCACCAGCCCACCCACACACACACACACACACACACCACACACACACACACACACACACACACACACACACACACACACGCCGACGCAGACATACCCATGCACACACACACACACACACACACACACACACACACACACACACACACACACACACACACACACATTCGCCCAATCACATGCATACACACATATACACACGCAGATAAGCACGCACGCACACGCAGTCAAAAATATATGGAATTCGACCATCCACTTTATCATATGATATATAAACATTCATTTTTATCTTCGTCATATTAATGGATTATACATCATAGTGGGTTAATCTTTTCTTTTCGCAATTTCTGAGCCTCTGCTATAAATTTTGCAACTGATTTGATAATCATTTCGTCATTTGAAAGTAAAACAGATGTAACATTATGAGTCTGAGCTAGATCCGTACGAAAAAAATCACATTTGTTCCGTAATGTTACATATCCTGTACAATGGAATAAGAAATGTTTTTCATCCTCAACATCATAACCACACATAGGGCATGAAGATTCCGAGGAAGCCCCAGGCAAATACCATCTTTTCTTTGTATTAAATCCGAGAGTTCTGAATCGAAATCGAGCAAAATTAATCCTATGCCATTTGTCTGTTATAATATATAGATAATTTTCAGCTTGAAAGACATTTTTAAATGAAGAAAACCAACTGTATTTTTCATTGTTCTCAATAGCCGAATGCCAGTTTTGTTTGTATGAACATATCAGTCTGTCTTTAAACTCTGAAATAAATTGTCTATCATTTCCAACTCACTGTGACATCCATACAATACCAAAACCATTTACAGACAATACTTTTTTTACTTGATAGGCCCAATTCTCTTTACCAGTCTCGAGTTGAATTACCATCATGTCGTATGCTTGTTTGCACAATCGAGACTGAGGCAGTTTTATAATTTTTAGCCAGTATTTTATGCACTTGACAAAAGATCTTATGTACAAAGGATATCGGCCGGTTTCTCCGTATAGCATAGTATTAGAAGCATGTAAAGGTAAATGAAGAAAACGTTTTATAGCATATGTATGCACTCTTTCCATTTTCTGATGAGAGAGAGAGAGAGAGAGAGAGAGAGAGAGAGAGAGAGACAGACAGACAGACAGACAGACAGACAGACAGACAGACAGACACAGACAGAGACAGAGACAGACAGACAGACAACAGACAGAGACAGAGACAGAGAGAGACAGAGAGAGAGGAGAGAGAGACAGAGAGAGAGAGAGACAGAAGAAGACAGACAGAAGAAGACAGAAAGACAGAGAGAGAGAGAGAGAGAGAGAGAGAGAGAGAGAGAGAGAGAGAGAGAGAGAGAGAGAGAAATCCCCAAATATGGATGTGAAACAATGCGTCCAGGATAAAGAAACTGTTTTACTAAGAGTTCGACTTCGCTTATCATTACCATCATCGATCGATTCAGATCTGCGTGTCTTGGGGTTTGATGTGACTGAAAAGCAAAATAAAACAAAACAAAACAATGATGTATGAAGACATTGTGTAATGATCTTGACCCATACTGAGTCGGTCGGTCAGCGGGAGATTAACATCCTGTTGGCCGGAGGCCCCTTAAGGACAGGATGTACTCGCAGACTTAAGTCTAGTCTGCATACTTTGTGGCAGTTGTTGTCATTGGCAACAGTTGGGTCTGGTTCCGTGTGGAGGCCGTCGTCTGTCACTCTCTCAGCTCTGGTTCCGCATGACCTTGGGTTCACTTTGAGGTGTTGGTCGGCCGACGATGGGCCCCCTCCCCCCCCCTCCCTCCCTCCCGAAAGGCTTGTCTTCAGGGCCACCAGACGACCTTCTTCGTGCTCGGGTGGCGATGGTCCTGTGCCGCGTGAGGCCGCCTCAAAGAGGGAGCAGGGGGGACGAAAGTTAGCCCAACCCCGTGAGGGGTGCCCCCCGTGCCCGGCCCTCAACAGCATGGTATCCCAGGCCCCACAGTAATCGAAGTCAGGCAGTGCTCGCTCCATTGCCGATCGCCCCACATCTCCAGGGAGTCGTCCCCCGGGCGTTACACAGGCTAGACCCGCCGTCAGCCATACGGCTGGAAGGTTCGCTGCGCCGCCTGACACTGACCTCTCACATCGGTGTCCCTCAAAGGAGAGCTTCCCTTCGTGTTCGCTACTATTGCACCACCTCGCAGGGAACTGCACCCATGCTGCGAAAAGGCGACTCTAGTTACGATGGAAAGACGGGCGTTCTTTCCCCCTGAGTTCTTTCCGGAACAGGTCGATTGCGACATTGCATAAGGGGGGTCGGAAGGGAGGGCAGGGGACGGGGGACGGGGATGGAGGGTGGGGAGGGGGAGGAGGGGGGGGGCGCCTCCAGGTGTCATGACAATATGGGTCAAAACGAGGTGAGGTGACCTGTGTTATGGTGGTGAGACCATTCTTGTACACTTCTTTACCAACATGTCTGCAAATTTTTTTTTTTTTTTTTTTTTCTCAAATTATCAAATTCTCTCGGTATCTTTTTAGAAGCCATCTGTACTTTCTTTCTGAACAGAAAATTATTTCTTTTCATTTGTCCGCTTACATATGTGAGAGAGAGAGAGAGAGGAGAGAGAGAGAGAGAGAGAGAGAGAGAGAGAGAGAGAGAGAGAGAGAGAGCGAGGAGAGAGAGAGAGAGACAGAGAGAGAGAGAGACAGAGACAGAAAGAGAAAGAATCTGGCAGTCAGCTGCGCTACTTCACAGCTCGAAGCCGCAATTTCGCCGTTGAGCAGTTTCTCGTGTGACTTGCTTTAAACGAAAACGGTTTGGAGAATATTTATACAATGTAGCACCAGACTGTAGAAATGGTCTTTCCAAACTACATGAACGCTATGAGAAACCAGCCAACAATAGCATCACAAACAGCTAGCGAACGTCCGTCGGTGCTGAAACACACAGCCTTTGCATGGTGTGTGTGTCCTTGAAGAAAAAATAAAAGCAGAAAGTGGGAAAAAAGAGAGAGGAGGATGGGCCGGGGCCCCACTTAAAAACAAGGAAAACAATGTGGGGAAAAAAATTGGAGGCTGGAGCCCACCCCCCTCCCCTCCCTCAAGAAACAACATCAACAACAAACAAACAAACAAACAGAATTAAAACACCCAATAGCATCAGATTTTAGAAGTATTTCAAAATAATATAACCTATTCAAACACAAACAGTAAAAGCAGCAGACTGTATGGGTGTTTAGGACTGATATAAACGGTTTAAAGAAGAACGTCGTATGACGTAGGTCTTCCGGTCGAGCCTTTTGTTTCCGGTATGTCTTCTTGTTACTTTATTTGTGGTGTGGAAACATAGTCTGCAGCTGTGAATCTCATGCGTCTTCAAAGCACAGAGCACGCGACACTGACACTCTCCCCATATTCAACAAACCCTCCTAATGAGGTCTTTGATTTGATTAAAAAAAAAAAAAAAAAAGCTAATTATGCCTTAAAGGTAATGATGGAACATCATCATAATTTTTTGTTCGTTTGTTTTGGTTTTGAATCGAAAGAGAAAACTGAAGCTAACGTTAATGCATTTATTTGCCGCCACTGAGGCACTTATATTTTCATCTGTGTCTGTTCGTTTGTTTGTTTGTTTTTTGCCTGTCTGTCTGTCTGTCTGTCTGTCTGTCAGCAAGATTCCACAAACACTACTCAACAGATTTTTAGCCAAACTTGGGTGTAATATAAAACACAAGCCATGGACGAAGCCTTTAAATTTTGGTGTGAATCCGAATCCAATGGCGGGCTCAGGGATGGTAGAACGGAGGCCAAGGAACGGACTCTGAGCTACGATTTGATTGAAGTTAAGAGGTTTTTTTTTTGTGTTGTTGTTTGCCTCAGAAGAAGACTGTGCTCTCCCGAGGGTCCTTGTTTGTAATGGGTTAATCTGTAATACTCCACCTGTTACACATGAGGAGGGCTCGTCTTGTTTGTAATGGGTTAATCTGTAATACTCTGACCTGTTACACATGAGGGCTCTTCGTGTTTGTAATGGGTTAATCTGTAATACTCTGACCTGTTACACATGAGGGCTCTTCGTGTTTGTAATGAGTTAATATGTAATACTCTGACCTGTTACACATGAGGGCTCTTCGTGTTTGTAATGAGTTAATATGTAATACTCTGAACCTGTTACACATGAGGAGGCTCTTCGTGTTTGTAATGGTTAATATGTAATACTCTGACCTGTTACACATGGGAAGGCTTCTTCGTGTTTGTAATGGGTTAATCTGTAATACTCGACCTGTTACACATGGGGAAGGCTTCTTCGTGTTTGTAATGGGTTAAATGTAATACTCTGACCTGTTACACATGGGAGGCTCTTCGTGTTTGTAATGGGTTAATATGTAATACTCCGACCTGTTACACATGAGGAGGCTCTTCTTGTTAGTAATGGGTTAATATGTAATACTCCGACCTGTTACACATGGGGAGAGGTCTTCGTGTTTGTAATGGGTTAACATGTAATACTCCGACCTGTTACACATGGGGAAGGTCTTCGTGTTTGTAATGGGTTAACAGTAATACTCCGACCTGTTACACATGGGGAAGGTTCTTCGTGTTTGCAATGGGTTAAATGTAATACTCCGACCTGTTACACATGGGAAGGCTCTTCGTGTTTGTAATGGGTTAACATGTAATACTCCGACCTGTTACACATGGGGAAGGTTCTTCGTGTTTGAATGAGTTAACATGTAATACTCCGACCTGTTACACACGAGGATGGCTCTTCTGTTTGTAATGGGTTAAATGTAATACTCCGACCTGTTACATATGAGAAGGTCTTCGTGTTTGTAATGGGTTAACATGTAATACTCCGACCTGCTACACACTGGGGAGGTCTCTGTTTGTAATGGGTTAACATGTAATACTCCGACCTGTACAATGGGGAGGGTCTTCTTGTTTGTAATGGTTAATATGTAATACTCCGACCTGCTACACACGAGGGGAGGTCTCCTTGTTTGTAATGGGTTAACATGTAATACTCCGACCTGTTACACATGAGGAGGCTCTTTTTGTTTGTAATGAGTTAGTAACTCATAATACTCCGACCTGTTACACACGAGGGGAGGTCTCCTTGTTTGTAATGGATTAAATTGTAATACTCCGACCTGTTACACACGAGGGGAGGTCTCCTTGTTTGTAATGGGTTAATATGTAATACTCCGACCTGTTACACACTAGGGAGGTCTCTTGTTGTTATGGTTAATCATGTAATACTCCAACATGTTACACATGACGAGGGCTCTTCTTGTTTGTAATGGGTTAATATGTAATACTCCGACCTGTACACACGAGGATGGCTCTTCGTGTTTGTAATGGGTTAATATGTAATACTCCGACCTGTTACACACGAGGATGGCTCTCGTGTTTGTAATGGGTTAATATGTAATACTCCGACCTGTACATAGAGGAGGCTCTTCTGTTTGTAATGGGTTAAATGTAATACTCCGACCTGTTACACACGAGGGAGGCTCTTCGTGTTTGTAATGGGTTAAATGTAATACTCCGACCTGTTTACACACGAGGATGGCTCTTCTTGTTTGTAATGGGTTAAATGTAATACTCCGACCTGTTACACACGAGGATGGTCTTCGTGTTTGTAATGGGTTAATATGTAATACTCCGACCTGTTACACACGAGAGGCTCTTCTTGTTTGTAATGGGTTAATATGTAATTACTCCGACCTGTTACACACGAGGGATGGCTCTTCGTGTTTGTAATGGTTAATATGTAATACTCCGACCTGTTACACAGAGGATGGCTCTTCGTGTTTGTAATGAGTTAATATAATACTCCGACCTGTTACATACGAGGGAGGCTCTTCGTGTTTGTAATGAGTTAATCTGTAATACTTCCGACCTGTTACACACGAGGATGGCTTCTGTTTGTAATGGGTTAATATGTAATACTCCGACCTGTTACATACGAGGATGGCTCTTCGTGTTTGTAATGAGTTAATATGTAATACTCCGACCTGTTACATACGAGGATGGCTCTTCGTGTTTGTAATGAGTTAATCTGTAATACTCCGACCTGTTACATACGAGGATGGCTCTTCGTGTTTGTAATGAGTTAACATGTAATACTCCGACCTGTTACACACGAGGATGGCTCTTCGTGTTTGTAATGAGTTAATATGTAATACTCCGACCTGTTACATACGAGGAGGGCTCTTCGTGTTTGTAATGAGTTAATCTGTAATACTTCCACCTGTTACACGCGAGGAGGGCTGTTCTTGCTTGTAATGAGTTAATCTGTAATACTCCGACCTGTTACACGCGAGGAGGGCTGTTCTTGCTTGTGATGGGTTAGAATCTGATACTCCAATCTGTTGCACATAACACGAACCTTTGTTGTTCGTGATGAGTTAGTTAATACCTGATGTCCCAGCCTGTTACGCATGACTGGAAAAAAGACATCCCTGACTAACCTAGCGTTCATTTCGGTCCCACTAGCTTGACCTACTGAATTGGGACTATAACGATCCACACACACACACACACACACACACACACACACACACACGCACACCACACGCACACCACACACACACACACCATCACACCACTACATAACACAACACAACCACACACACACACACACGCACACACACACACACACACACACCACCACCACCACCATCACCACCACCACCACCACTACATAACACAACACAACACACACACACACACACACACACACACACACACACACACACACACACACACGAACACACAGCCACGCACTCACGCACGCACGCACGCGCTCGCACAAGCTCAACATCCCCAACCCTTAATCACCCCCCCCTCCTCTCTCTCTCTCTCTCTCTCTCTCTCTCTCTCTCTCTCTCTCTCTCTCTTCCTCTCTCTCAGTTTTCGTTCAAAGCTTTTAAGTAGAGAGAAATGTTCACTTCTTGAAACATTTCTGTTGAATTATACGTGTTTTGTTCAGTAATTTGATTCCATTGCTTATGTCTATTGAGCTATGAACGTTCACACACTCCTTCATTTGGGGCTTGGCCTATCATATGAATATATCATCTGAACCTGAATCTCTCTCTCTCTCTCTCTCTCTCTCTCTCTCTCTCTCTCTCTCTCTCTCTCTCACACACACACACACACTCCTACTCTCTCCCTCCCTCTCTCTCTCTCCCTCCCCCCTCTCTCTCCCTCCCCCCTCTCTCTCTCCCTCTCTCTCTCCCTCTCTCCCTCCCCTCTCTCTCTCCCTCCCTCCCTCTCTCTCTCTCCCTCTCTCTTTCCCTCTCCCCCCCCCTCTCTCTCTAGAGAGAGATTAGTGACTCGGTGAAATCTCTAGCAAGTGATTAAGTGCAGAGGCGTTGGAGATTCGAAATAAAAAAGAATAAGTTAAACCGAGCAAATTGAAAGATAAACCGAATTTTAAAGGAGACGGTAAAACATTTTCGTTTTGATTGTTAATGCATTGCGAATTTTTTTTTTTTTGAATGTGCATTATTTTGGATGGTATTGGGTACTCAGGCTTGTGGTGCTTGGAATAGTAGCATTGTTTTAATTCATGTCTGTTGTGGATTTACTGTTGACGTTATTTGCTTTTGGCTTTGCATCCACCCCCCATGTCATCAAGGCTGTATAGCTGTATACATTAAAGATGTTCAGTGTGCAGTGTTCAGTTCTCTCTGTCTCTGTCTGTCTGTCTGTCTGTCTGTCTCTCTCCCCCCCCCCCTCTCTCTCTCTCTCTCTCTCTCTCTGTTGGTCATTGCTCAGAAAGTTCTCTCATAATCCAAATGGTTTTCGTTTATCTCTCTTGTTGGCCTCAACGAACAGTAATACTGTCAGAAAACAAGCACTTTATATTCATCAAGGGTTTAGAGAGGGCACATTGCTATAAATTAGATGTATAGTTATGGATGGGTATGTAGTGATGTTTATATGCATTTGTTTTTGTTCCTCTCTTCTAAAGAGGGCCTTGGCCTTATGGAATAAAGATTTCATTTTATTTCCTCTCTCTCTCTCTCTCTCTCTCTCTCTCTCTCTCTCTCTCTCTCTCTCTCTGTCCAGCAGTCGGAACAATGAGGGTTCACTTCCGAGGCATCGCACTGGGCGTGGCGGTGCTGCTAGCCCTGGTCATCGCCATCTCCGTCTTCAACACCCTGGAGGACTCCCCGGGCTCCAAGAGGACCCACGTCCGCAGCAGGACCAGCGCGGAGGAGGCGGGCAGCGAGGAGAAGGAGGGCCACAGCCCCAGGTCAAGAAAAACCGCACCTAGAGCCCGTAACAGGCATGGCGCGCAGTCCAAGCCAACAGGCAGACACAGACTCCTCCACCCACCT
>CM065734.1:15682803-15692803 GCA_033310375.1 Conus canariensis | reverse complement strand
CTCTCTCTCTCTCTCTCTCTCACACACACACACATTTCTCCCCTCCTTCCTTCCCTCTGTCTCTGTGTCTCTCTGTCTGCCTCTGTCTCAGTCTCTCTATCTCTTTTTCTCTCTCTTACTCTTCTCCCCTCCCTCCTTCCCTCTGTCTTTGTGTCTGCCTGTCTGTCTCTCTCTGTCTGTCTCTGTCTGTCTGTCTCTGTCTGTCTGTCTGTCTGTCTCTCTCTCTCTGTCTCTGTCCCTCTCTCTCTCTCTCTCTCTGCAGTTGAATACACATCTCCTTGACATCAGTGAACCTGACAAACAAAACTGATATAGAACCAAGTGTAGTTAGTCAGTGGTCAGTCAGTCAGTCCAGTGGAAGTGTCCTGCAAACAGAACTGATATAGAACCAAGTGTAGTTGGTCAGTGGTCAGTCAGTCAGGCCAGTGGTGTTCTGCAAACAGAACTGATATAGAACCAAGTGTGGTCAGCCAGTGGTCAGTCAGTCAGTCAGTCAGTCAGTCAGGCCAGTGGTGTCCTACAAACAGAACTGATATAGAACCAAGTGTACTTAGTCAGTGGTCAGTCAGTCAGTCAATCAGGCCAGTGGAGGTGTCCTGCAAACAGAACTGATATAGAACCAAGTGTGGTTAGTCAGTGGTCAGTCAGTCAGACAGTCAGTCAGTCAGACCAGTCGAGGTGTCCTGCAAACAGAACTGATATAGAACCAAGTGTGGTTAGTCAGTGGTAAGTCAGTGGTCAGTCAGTGGTCAGTCAGTCAGTCAGTCAGACCAGTCGAGGTGTCCTGCAAACAGAACTGATATAGAACCAAGTGTAGTTAGTCAGTGGTCAGTCAGTGGTCAGTCAGTCAGTCAGGCCAGTGGAGGTGTCCTGCAAACAGAACTGATATAGAACCAAGTGTAGTTAGTCAGTGGTCAGTCAGTGGTCAGTCAGTCAGTCAGGCCAGTGGAGGTGTCCTGCAAACAGAACTGATATAGAACCAAGTGTGGTTAGTCAGTGGTCAGTCAGTCAGTCAGGCCAGTGGATGTGTCCTGCAAACAGAACTGATACAGAACCAAGTGTGGTTAGTCAGTGGTCAGTCAGTGGTCAGTCAGTCAGTCAGTCAGGCCAGTGGAGGTGTCCTGCAAACAGAACTGATATAGAACCAAGTGTAGTTGGTCAGTGGTCAGTCAGTGGTCAGTCAGTGGTCAGTCAGTCAGGCCAGTGGAGGTGTCCTGCAAACAGAACTGATATAGAACCAAGTGTGGTTAGTCAGTGGTCAGTCAGTGGTCAGTCAGTCAGTCAGGCCAGTGGAGGTGTCCTGCAAACAGAACTGATATAGAACCAAGTGTAGTTAGTCAGTGGTCAGTCAGTCAGTCAGGCCAGTGGAGGTGTCCTGCAAACAGAACTGATATAGGACCAAGTGTAGTTAGTCAGTGGTCAGTCAGTGGTCAGTCAGTCAGTCAGGCCAGTGGAGGTGTCCTGCAAACAGAACTGATATAGAACCAAGTGTAATTAGTCAGTGGTCAGTCAGTGGTCAGTCAGTGGTCAGTCAGTCAGGCCAGTGGAGGTGTCCTGCAAACAGAACTGATATAGAACCAAGTGTAGTTAGTCAGTGGTCAGTCAGTGGTCAGTTAGTCAGTCAGGCCAGTGGAGGTGTTCTGGCCCAGTCAGCCAGCACGCAGTCAGCCTAGCTATAGTTGCCCTGAGGCCCAGGCGGCGATGTGAACTGCAGGTGCTGTGTCCTCAGACGAAACCCCCTCAGAAGAGGTGGTTGTGGAGGAGAGACCGAGAGGCGGCGCCGCTTTCAGGAACCGCCCCGGCAGTCTGGCAGCAGGGAGGTTCCGGAGCCAAGCCGTGGATGACGGTACAGTTACCTCCCCTTCTTTCTCTTTTTTTTTCTTTTGTTTTTTCTATTTTTTCTTTTTTTGCTGTTGTTTTTCTTTTTCTTTCGTTTTCTTTTCTTTTTTCTTTTTCTTTCTTTTTTCTTTTCTTTTTCCCCTTCCCTTTCTCTGTCTTCTTTTCCTTTCTTTTTCTTTATTTTTTTTCTAGTAAAGACACATATTTTGGTAACAGAAACGTTGAAGGGGGGCCCAGTTAAACGGTTAGAATGCTTGCCTGCAGAGCTGACTGGGTGGTGAGTTCGAGTTCCAACCACACGTACAGGCTGGGGTTTTTTTTTGCGGTTTGAAAACTCTCTCGGTTCACCTAGCAGTAACATGGATATTCGGTTCAGGTCTGGGAAGGTTAAGGGGAGGACAGGGGGGGGGGGGGGGGGGGGGGGGGGAGGGGGGGGGGTGGCGGAAGGAGAGGGATGGTGGCCACCGCTTGCCATAATGCTGTGCTTTCATTCATAGTGAACTTCTGATTATTGTTGTTCCTTCACTGCCCCCATGGCTGTTAGATTATACGACCTAAACCTTAACTGAACTTAAGAGAACTCCTGTGCAAAATGTTTCAAAAATGATGTTAATTCTAAAGCCAGCAAATGAGAACTAATCAGAACGAAATGAGGTTTAAAAAAAAAGTCTAAGAAGATACTACCATTTACGTCTTGCTTTTACGGTGGATTCGGTTTTGATTTCTCTGACACATCGGTAAACAATTGTCTGTTAATTTGGCATGGTTTCATATAAATAACAACAATTACTAACTTTAACAAACAAACAAACAAACAAAAACACCGAACGCATCGAGGGGATCACCAGGAATGACAGAAACTGCACAAAATGTAATAATGGAAATATTGGTGACGAATTCCTTTAACTATTTGTATGTTCCTGTTTTGTTATACGTTAAAAATACGAGCCTGTAACCACTCGTACCCCCATAAAGACATTTCAGTTATTTCAGATAGGAACTGCTTCTGCGTACGCAGGCTGATACTCCTGCGGACACTCCCTATATGGACAGACAAGTACTAATCCCATCTACCCAACAAAGGGAGTGGAGTTTTGTGTGTATGACCGTTTTTTATCCCGCCATTAAGACAGCCATACTCCATCTTCGGGAAGGTGCATGCTATGTGGAACGTGTCATCCGCACCAACGGCCAAACTGGCCTTCTCTTCCGAAAGTTGGTGATGGGATTTTACGTCTTTGCAAGATGTTATGCGTGCGTTCACACACGGAACCTCGGCTTATAGTTTCACTGGAAGGACTGTATGAGAAATGGAGTCAAAACTAATGTTAACTCCGAGGGAAAAATCCGCCTGTACCAAAACGGCCCGGCGGAGATTCGAACCCCCAACCCTTGGATTACGAGTCCGGCGCTCTACCAACTGAGCTATTCCGGCCCCCCAGATAGGAACAGTTAGTAATCAATTAAAAAAAAAATTCTACCAGTGATATGAAGAATGATGGCAGAGTCAGAAAATTATAATGATGTTCCAAAAATCTACGTAATCATTAATCGTCTGTAATGCTATGTTCGTTTGTGGTTTAAATCGAATATATATCAATTAATGTTGATGGGGTCTGCTTGCTGTGTTGTTATATTTTGAATTGATCTTCCATGTTTGGAATGATTTTTTTTAACCGTGCAGATTTGGAACTCAATCTGACCTGGTCATAGCCGTGACAGGCCCTCCGCAGTCGGCTGGGTTATAAACAATATCAGATAAAATGAAAGTTAATCCTCCAAGTCCCTGAAGAAGTGACCAGTATTCATGAACTGACCTTTGACCCTGCCTTTTTTTTTAGTGGAAGCAGCCTCTTGGAAATGCCATTGAGGCCAGGTTTCATGTTCATTAAATGGTGTCTTCGATTACGTCACAAACGTTCCAGACCAGCCAAAATCAAAATAGAAATTAACACCCAGAACAGAGTTCAAGATAACGATTATTTGATAAGTGACACAGAACAAGCGTGTAAATTAAAAAAAAAAAAAATATATATATATATAGTTTCTTCAGACGTCGCAATAACAAACAGAAAAACATACACACAAAGTAGTACTTCACGTAAGTGGTCAGCGGGAGAATGAGGAAAAGTTGCAGGCTTTTGACATCTCTAGTTTGTTTCTCCGTCGAACACGACGATACATGCTCTTGTTTGCATAGAACATAGGGCTCCGGCAAACATCCCAAGCTGTACTAGCTCAGCGATCTCTAGAGAAGGAAAAGATCATCACACCTAGCGAACTGTTATCCTCGGATGTTGTTGGACTGAAACCGACTCCGGTTGAAAGAGTTTTCAATCAAGCTGTAAAATCAGTTCCAACAAATCTCGTCGCCCTGAATTTCGCTTGTTCTTCGTCAAAATGTTCTAAGACTTTGAATAATATGACGGTCGTACGGAAGGATATCTTTATGACGAACCCAGAACGCCAGTTCAGGTCAAAGTCCACCCTGCGCTTGCCCCTGCGTCTGACAGTTAGTACCAACCAGAATTCATTTCCAACACAGGAGAGCTTTTACATAGTAACTCCCCTTGGTCTGAACCTGGACAGCGCCCCGCTGATGTTGTGCAATCCCTACTCCCCCCCCGCTAATCTGGAATTGACGGGTTACGTTAACTCAACGGTTCAAAAACAGAGAACTCAGAAATGAGTAGCGAGAGAGTAAATGTGACTGCAATAGTGCAGACGACGAGGCAGAACAAAAAAGGTATGGCATGTAAACTTTATATATATATATATATATTTTTTTTTTTTTTTTACTAGATATATCCAAATATCCAAACTCAAAGCCGGTGGGTGGTTTGGTATGCTTGGCAGTTAGTTGCCGCACGGTTATGTTTAGCTATCGTGTCAAAATACAAATTTTGGTAATGGTGCTATAGACACCGCCTGTGATGATGACGATGACGATGACGATGACGATGATGATCACGATGATGATGACGATGACGATGACGATGTGATGACTGTCAACAGATGACGAACCTATCAGAGGCAATCCACCCCCCAGGAGCCGGCCCGGAAGTAAAGCGACCAGGGCCAAGAGTCCAGAGTTCGATGATGACGGTAAAGATGATGCCTCCATGATATTTTGATATAGATACGTGAACACACAGACGTTTTGGTGTAGGACCAAAAAAAAAAAAAAAAAAAGAAAGACAGAAAGACAGCAAGAAAGAAAGAAAGAAAGAAAGAAAGAAAGAAAGAAAGATATAATGCCTGCTCGATATTTAGATATAGATACCTGAACACACAGACGTTTTGGTGACTAAAACAAAGAAAGCAGAAAAACGGAAAAAAAAGACAGACAGACAGACAGCAAGAAAGAAAGAAAGAAAGAAAGAAGATAATGCCTTCTTGATGTTTTAATGAGATACGTGAAAACGCAGACGTTTCGGTGGAAAAAGAAAGAAAGAAAAAAAGAAAGAAGACGACGACGACGAAGAAGAAGCAGAAGAAGAAGAAGAAGAAAAGAAGAAGAAGAAAAAAAAAGGAGAAGAAAGAAAGAAAGAAAGAAAGAAAGAAAACGAACAAGAAGAAGGTTGTTGTACGAGTGTGTGTACAGCATGTCTTGAAGGAAAAGGCACAGAAGATAAAGCAGCAGTTCCACGGCTAGGCTGAAACAATGCTGGTTTCCTTTGGGATGGAACTATTCCCTGCTTTCGGGCAGTGTATGGTACTAAAAGAGGCAACCGGTCCCCAAGAAATTCTGATGTTCCCGGTAGACTATCAAAACATACAAACAACCCCCCCCCTCTCTCTCTCTCTCTCTCTCTCTCTCTCTCTCTCAATATTGTTAAGCCTTTCAAAAGATCGACGGATTGAGTTCTACTTACACTTATTTTCATCTGCTGTACAATTGTTCAGGATATTTGTCAAGGAATTGTTTTTACACGTGTCTGTAATTTATTCTTTACCTTTTTTTTTCTTGTACATGTGTTAGCTCGGGGTACATAATCAGATTAACAGATTACTTATTTGTTCTGTGTCTCTCTTGTCTACAAGCGTGCTAATGAATGGGTACCCCTGGTAACATTAGTTTGGGGTTATGTGCATGCGATTTGTTTCACAATATAGGGTAAAACTGTCGTTCTTCTTGCTCTCCTTCGATTATTATAATTATGATTATTGTATTTATTATCATCATTATTACTATTATTATCATTATTATTGTCTATTTCCGTTTACCGCCAGAGTTAAGAGTTTCAGTCATACTTTTTTCACCGGAGGAAAGGAAAGTAAGAAAACAAATCTTACCAAGAAATTCAGCTTTAGCGGAGTTCAAAGAGCCGGTTTCTATCATTCTGAAAATCGGTGAAGTCGAAATAAAGTGGCAAGGTCAAGTAACAAACAAGAAAGATAACCTCTCGCTTCCACGCTGAGACAGTGACATGCCCATAACCTAAAACGATTGCTGTCTACAGCACCAATTCACATGACACAAATGCAGATACAAAGCACATAAAGCAAGCAAAAAAAAAAAAAAAAAAAAGGCGAATTTGTGCCGTGAGCAGCCTTCGGTTGGTTATGGGCGGGTAACTGTCACACTATGGGAGGAAGGGTTATCTTTCTTGCTGGTTATTTACTGTCTACTGCCTATTTTCACAGTCAAAATTTCCAGATTGGAACGTCTCTTCGTTGAACGTCTAATGAGCGTGTGTTGTTGGGCATGTTTTTTTTTGTTTTTTTTTCTCCTCTTCTTGAAAAAGAAACAAGATATCTTTGCTTTTTAGTTTGAACTGTTTTACATTGACATCCCATTTCAAACAGAAAGTGCGCCCGAGAAGAGAACGTAAACGCTATGAGCTATTTCAAAGACGCAAAAAAAAAAAAAAAAAAAAAAAAAAAAAAAAAAAAAAAAAAAAAAACCATGGAAAGGACAATACTACAATCTGTTACGTGCAAAAGCAGGTTTCGATTTTTAGTGAGAGCGATTTTTCAAAACAAACTACATGCTGGGCGGTAGACATATCCTAGTTTCTCAAAAAAATTATTAAAATATCATTTTGTAATGTTTCACGCCCTCCCATCCCCACCCCCCCCACCCCCACCCCACGTGCGCTTGTTTCTCACCACCCCTCCCGTCTTTACCTCTGCTTCCCCACCCCACCCCCACCCCACCCCACCCCTCCATTCAGATTTGATTCTGACGATTTATGGAAACATTCTGAGGTGGGTCAGGCCCAATTTTGGTTTCTAGGTTTTTGTTTGATTTTTTTTTTTTTCCCGATTGTTTGTTTGTTTGTTTTGCTTTCTCATCTTCCGAGCCGCATTAGTGGCCTTACCCTCACGCCGCTCATCCCAGCTAACCGTCCCCAGCCCTGCCAGACTTGTCGAGAGAGAGAGAGAGAGAGAGAGAGAGAGAGAGAGAGAGAGAGAGAGAGAGAGAGAGAGAGACAGACAGAAGAGAGAGACAGAGAGAGAGAGAGAGACAGACAGACAGACAGAAGAAGAGAGAAGAGACAGAGAGAGACAGACAGACAGACAGACAGACAGACAGACAGAGACAGACGAGAGAGAGAGAGAGAGAGCATGCAGTCAAGGTCACGCCGTCATCAGGCAACCGACCGGAGGAGACACTGCACTGTTGCCGGGTCATTTCGATGCTGTTCAGTGGGTGCCTGTTCTGATCCAACATTCCCAGGACAGCACCCACTAGGCCCTCTGCTACTCAGTGGCGGTGCCAGAGTGAGTGAGCCTCCCCCCTCCGGAGGGTGGCACCACATCAGTCCAACGGCTGTTCCCAAGAACTCTGCGATACCGGCTGGCTACCTCCACACAAACTGACGAAGGGTACAGGTGTGGAGAGGAAATCAACACTGAAAAAAAAAATGTCGAAAAAAAAAAATCAAAACTGAAAAAAATGTTGAAAAAAAAAATCAAAACTGAAAAAAATGTTGAAAAAAAAAATCAAAACTGAAAAAAATGTTGAAAAAAAAAATCAAAACTGAAAAAAAAAATGTTGAAAAAAAAATCAAAACTGAAAAAAAAATGTTAAAAAAAAAAAAAATCAAAACTGAGGTCGCTACGGCAGAAGAGCCTGAAAGGTCACGGAATTTGAGATCTTTTGGGAAAAAAAAATCAGTATAGAAGAGAATGATATGAGGACGATGAAGATGATGTGATGAGGATGTTACAGAGTTCCAGTCTGACCTGAGACTTCAAGACAGGGCAGTAACCTACACTTCCTTTTTTTTTTTTTTTTTTTTTTTTAAATAATGCGTTCCGGCGTCAACCAGGCCTGAGAGATACAGACACCTGCAGTGTTGGTCAGGAAATTTGCGCAACCCGCTTGGATACACATTTATTAAGAGAATGAAACTGGACTGTGTTGTGTCAGTCTTCCCAAGAGAGCGAGCCCATGGCAAATTCAACTGTGGGCAGGAGCCGCTTGAGGCCAAATATATTCCATAAAAGAAAATGGCTCTTATGGGAATCGAACGCACGACCTCGCAGCCGGAATCCGCGCTGCTAACCACTGCACCTCGTCGGCTGGTTCTTTTGTCGTCATCTCTCTCTCTCTCTCTCTCTCTCTCTCTCTCTCTCTCTCTCTCTCTCTCTCTCTCCTCTCTCCTCTCTCTCTCATTTTTGCTTCCTTTTGGTCTTTGTGCTTAAAATTTGCTATATAAGTACTTTCGCCAAAATGATGGCGGTCTTGATGTAACAGAAACGAAGTAGCACTTTCTTTTTTTGCAGGTAACCTTTCTATAAAACACTGTGCGCGTTTGTGCGTGTGTGTGTGTGTGTGTGTGTGTGTGTGTGTGTGTGTGCGTGCGTGCGTGCGTGCGTGCGTGCGTGCGTGCGTGCGTGCGCGCGGTGTGTGTGTGTGTGTGTGTGTGTGTTGTGTGTGTGCATGCGTGCGTGCGTACGTGCGTGCGTGTGTATGTGTGCGTGCGTGCGTGCGCGCGCGCGCGCGTGCGTGTGCGTGTCCGTGTGTGTGTGTGTGTGTGTGTGTGTGTGTGTGTGTGTGTGTGTAGAAGAAGAAGAAGAAGAAGCCACGGCCAGCAGAAGACAAAAGGAAAAAGAATCAGCCAAGGAGGAAGAGGAGAAAGAGAAGGAGAAAAAGGAGAAAGAGAAACCTACTGAACCGCCGAAGAAGGAGTACGTAGCAGCAGCAACATCGGTAGTTGTAGCAGAAGCAGTAGCAGTAGCAGCAGCAGCAGTAGGAGTAGTAGTAGTAGTTGTTGTATTAGTAGAAGAAGAAGAATCCGTACTCGTAACTGCAGCAGGAGTAGTAAAAAAAAGAGAGAGAGAAGTAATAGAGGAAGGGCAGCATAAGCAGCAGCAGCAGCAGCAGCTGTAATAGTAGCACTAGTAGTAGTACTAGAGCATCACAGCAGAATAGCATGTGTAATAGCAGAAAGCAGCAGTAATAGTAGCTAGTGGTAGTAGCATAACAGCTATAGTAGCATGTGATATGTAGGCAGCAGTAATAATAATAGTAAAGTACTAGTAGTGGCAGCATGAACAGCAGTTATAGTAGCACTAGTAATGGTACTAGCTAGTGATAGCAGCAGCAGCAGAAATAGTAGCACTAGTAGTACACTAGCAGCAACTGTAATAGTAGCACTAGTAGTTGTAGTAGTTGTAGCAGAAGCAGCGACGGCAGTAGCAGCAGCAGTAGTAAGTGTTAGTAGCAGTAGTAACAGCAGTAGTGGCAGTGGGCACTACAGAGCAGCAGCTGTAGCAGTAAGAAGTATAGTAAGCCGAGTACTAGCAGTGATAGCAGCAGCTGTAGCAGTAGCAGAAGTACTAGTAAGCAGAGTACTAGCAGTGATAGCAGCAGCTGTAGCAGTGGAGAAGTACTAGTAAGCAGAGTACTAGCAGTGATAGCAGCAGCATAGCAGTAGCAGAAGTAGTAGTAAGCCGAGTACTAGCAGTGATAGCAGCAGCTGTAGCAGTAGCAGAAGTAGTAGTAAGCCAGAGTACTAGCAGTGATAGTAGCAGCAGTAGCAGTAGCAGAAGTACTAGTAAGCAGAGTATAGCAGTGACAGCAGCAGCAGCAGCAGTGGCAGAAGTAGTAGTAAGCAGAGTACTAGCAGTGATAGCAGCAGCAGCAGTAGCAGTAGCAGAAGTAGTAGTAAGCAGAGTACTAGCAAGTGATCAGCAGCATGCAGCAGCA
>CM065734.1:15667803-15677803 GCA_033310375.1 Conus canariensis | reverse complement strand
TCATCAAGTGCGTGCCCTACTTCTACGTGGCCGGGGCACCCAAGGCGGGCACGGTGGACCTCTTCCGCCGCCTGCACGGGCACCCCAGCATCCTGGAGGGGGGCAGCAGCACGTACTACTGGTGGGACCGCCAGCGCTACGGGGCCGCCAAGGCCCTCAAGTACACCAAGGAGGCCAAGCGGTCCGACGGTGAGTTGGTTGCTTTGGTATCTTTGGTTTGGCCCGTTCCGCGTGCTGTTCTGCTACCATGTGTTGTTACAGGTGTTCATTTTTGTCCTAAAAGGGCATCAGCGACAGTAGCAGCAGTTTTAGTAATCGTCGTTTTGTTGCGTAAGTTGTGGCAGCAGCAGCAACAGCAGCAGCAAGCAGCAGCAGCCGCCGCCGCCGCAGAAGTTGTAGTAAAAACAGCAGCAACAGTAAAGGTCGCAGTAGCAGCAGAAACTGCAGATGCAACAACATTTGTAGTAGCTGCAGAAGAAACAACCTGTAGCAACAGCAACAGTGGCAGCTAAAGTAACAGCAATACCATCAACCGTAGTAGTAGTAGTAGTAATTGCAGTAGCAGCCACAGCAGCATCGAGAAGTACGAGCAGCTGTAGGAGTAATAGCAACCGCAGTAGCACAACAAGTAGCAACAATACTAGCATCAGTAGAAGTTGTAACAGTGGTAGCACAAAAGTAGCAACAATACTAGCATCAGTAGAAGTTGTAACAGTGGTAGCACAACAAGTAGCAACAATACTAGCATCAGTAGAAGTTGTAACAAGGGTATAGCACAACAAGCAGCAACAATACTAGCATCAGTAGAAGTTGTAACAGCTGGTAGCACAACAAGTAGCAACAATACTAGCATCAGTAGAAGTTGTAACAGCGGTAGCACAACAAGTAGCAACAATACTAGCATCAGTAGAAGTTGTAACAGCGGTAGCAGCACCAGTGAAACAAATGCAATGATGGCAACAGGAGCAGCAGCAGCGACAGACGAGAAGAGGAGGAGGAGGAGGAGGAGGAGGAGGAGGAGGAGGAGGAGGAGGAAACGAGAAGAAGGAGGAGAAGGAAGAGGAGGAGGAGGAGGAGGAGGGTGTGTGTGTGTGTGTGTGTGTGTGTGTGTGTGTGTGTGTGTGTGTGTGTGTGTGTGTGGGTGTGTGTGGTGTGTTGTGAGCGTGCGTGCGTATGTGAGTGCGTGCGTGCGTATGTGCGTGTGTGTGTGTGTGTGTGTGTGTGTGTGTGTGTGTGTGTGTGTGTGTGTTCTTTGTAGCTTCCACCATCGCTTTTGGCCTGCTTATCTTACTGTCTGTGTTTCTTTGAAAGTTTTCACGTGTCATCAACTTGACAAAGATTGTCAGGGTTTTCACATGAACAGACAGACAGATAGAATGAACACACACCACGGGTGTGTTCCAGACGCCGTACAGATGAAGGAATATTCCAAGAACGTGGTCGGCAAACACGGGAAGAACCTCACCAAGGAGATTCTCTATTCGGGAGAATCGGTCAGCATCCTCGGTAAGTGTGAACCTCTCCAAGGAGATTCTCTGTTCGGGAGAGCAGGTCAGCACCCTCGGTAAGTGTGAACCTCACCAAGGAGATTCTCTGTTCGGGAGAGCAGGTCAGCACCCTCGGTAAGTATGAACCTCACCAAGGAGATTCTCTATTCTGGAGAATCGGTCAGCATCCTCGGTAAGTGTGAACCTCACCAAGGAGATTCTCATTGTGGAGAATCGGTCAGCACCCTCGGTAAGTGTGAACCTCACTAAGGAGATTCTCTATTTCAGAAAATCGGTCAGCATCCTCGAAAAGTGTGAACCTCACCTAGGAGGTTCTCTTTTCTAGAGAATCGATCAGCATCCTCGGTAGGTGTGAACCTCTCCAAGGAGATTCTCTATTTTGGAGAATCGGTCAGCATCCTCGGTAAGTGTGAGCCTCTCCGCGGGGAAGACACCGTGAGTGTTGGGTGAAGTGTCGGTCTGTTCGGCTGGCAGGCTGTCTGTCTCTCTCAGCCTACCCCCCCCCCCCCCCCCTCTCTCTCTCTCTCTCTTTGTGCAGGTGCCCGCGCGCGTGCGCGCGCGCGTCGTGGTGCGTGCGTGCGTGCGTGCGTGTGTGTGTGGTGTGTGTGTGTGTGTGTGTGTGTGTGCGCGCGCGCGCATACCTGTGTGCGAATGCATGCGTGCGAATGCGCAGCGCGTACGTGTGTTATGTGTGTGTGTGTGTGTGTGTGTGTGTGTGTGTGTGTGTGTGTGGGTGGATGTGTGTGTGAGAGAGAGAGAGAGGAGAGAGAGAGAGAGAGAGAAAGAGAGAGAGAGAGAGAGAGAGAGAGAGAGGGTCTGTGTCTACATCTCTGTCTCTCTGATAAGTCATGCCCTATATATGTTAAATCAGAACAGCCAGTGTTAAGATCCGAAGTGACTCAGCAGCAGTGCGGTGTCTCCATTAGTGGGTTGTCTCATGACTGCCCGAATAGTGTTGACGGCTTCCTGTGAACTGCTGGGTCCGTGACCATACTGGCGCCCTGTAGGACAAGCCCTGGTGTGGGGCTTGTGTGTAAACAAAACGGGACATTAGCCTGAGACTACTCATGCCACTAAGAGCTAAGGAAGACATAGATTTTACACTGTATATAAGATGAATGAAGGGGAAAATTGGCTTGAGATTAATAATGCCACTAAGAGATTAAAGGGAAGACAGAAAGGATAAACACTGAATGAAAAATAGTGCGAAAGAAAGAGAGGAACAAAGGATTTGTGAACAAAACAAAGAAAAAACATGGGTGAAAACAGAAAATATGAGTGTAAAAAGTTGAGAAAGGGTTAATTTAAATGGAAATTTGAACCTACAAGGGAAAAAAAAACAGAAAGAAAGAAATTAAGTTTGAAAGACATTCAGTTTAAACAGAACTAAGGAATAAGTGAAAGAAAGAAAGAACAAATAAAAAAAAGTGTAAAACACAGAAAAGAGAAAGAAAGAATGAATACTGCATGAATGAATGATTGGTTTCATGAATGAATAGATAAATGAATGAATGAATGAAAGACTCTGTCAAAGAAAGGAAAAAGAAAGAAAGAAATTCAAAAAAGAAAGACTAGTTGAAAGACAGAAGCAAGGAGAAAAAAAAGGGTGAAATAAGAATGGAGCAAAGAAAGAAAGAAAGAAAGTCAGAAGGAAGGAAAGAAGGAAAGAAATAAAGAAAGAAAGGAAGAAAGAAAGAAAGAATGAATGAACGAATAAATAAATAACAGATGGATACATCGGTTAAAAAAAAAAACAAAGAAAGAAAGAAGGGAACAGAGTGTGCGAAATAAATGAAGACAATGAAGGGGGAAAACAGAAAGAAAAACAAACAAACAAAAAAACAGAGAGAAAAAAACGGGAGAAGCAGCAAAAGAATGAAGCGAAGAAAGACCACAAAGAACGATCACTCAGACAGTTCTGTCCCGGTGTATGCAGGGGACGCAACTCCGACGTACCTGACGGAGAACACTCAGTGGGAGGTCTTCGAGGGCAACGAGGGATGCTCCGAACCCAGGGTCATCCCCGCCAACTTCATCCGCCACGTCTTCCCGCAGGCCAAGGTGGTGTCTTACTCAGAGACCCCGTGGACAGGTGAGACTGACCCTGGTCCCCTGCCCGTCCAACCACCAACCCCCTACCCCCCCCCTTCCACTCCCTCCCCCCCCCCTCCCACACACACACACATAGAACTGATTACACCCTCACTGAGATAGCTTTAATTGTTCATGACTGGAACGGATGGCTCTGCTGGACAGTTTTGTTGTTGTTGTTGTCGTTGTTGTCGTACCCTGGCTAAAAGACTCCTGGGATCATCCGAACAGCAGAAGTGCTTGAACACTATGGTACAAATACATCAGCTAGGGATGAGAACATTATGTGTGTGACCGTTTTTTGATTACCCCGCCACGTGGGCAGCCACACTCCGACTTCGAGGGATTTTGGAGACTGATAATGTTATGCTAGGAGCTTGTCACAACTGAAGACAATCCTCGCATTAACTATGCAGAGCATAACAACATTTTGATGCAGCCTTGGTGTTCTAGCCTATGTCAGTTGGTCTGACACAGCCTTAAGCCAAGGCAAGGACAGTTTTGAGAACTGTAACAGAGTCAAAGGCGACGAAACTCTGCTGCTGGTGAACGCGCCAAGGCCTTGTTTAATTAAGGAGTCGAGTATTTATAGACTGGCGCAGTTAGACTGCTTTGAAATTCAAAAAAAAATTATTATATCTGAAAGTTGATTCTCCTCATATTCGTTCATATGGCCATCAAGGTACAAGTCTGGTGGTCCTCAAAATCAAAATCAAAGGAATGGGATTATTTTGGGAAACCCCCTGGCGCAAAGATAGGGTCACGGGGTGAGTGCAAAGGTCCTGAAATAGGTGACGTCAGCTAAGGGGAAGGTCATATTATTTGAAGACTGATTGTGATTTTATCAGTGAAAATCCCCCCCACAACGGGGGAAATAACTGGTTGGGAGTTGTTGTTGTGGATCTGTTTTCAATTTTTAACATTAAATGCTGGTTCATGGTAGGCCTCAAAACGCTGACATGGATTGAAAAGTGTTTCAGTGCAAAATCCTTATTGTAGAGCGTGGCCTGCTGCTGCTGCAGCTGCTGCTGCTACTTGTACTATTACTACTATTACTGCTGCTGCTACTGCAGCTACTACTAGTTCTACTACTACTACAACTACTACTACTATAGCTACTGCCACTACTGCTGCCACTACTGCTGCTAAGGCTCTTCGATCCGCTTTTACTGCACTGGCTGCTGCTAGTGCTAGCTGCTGCTGCTGCTGCTGCTGCTGCTGCTGCTGCTGCTATTGCCACTGCTGCTGCTGCTGCTACTGCCGCCGATGCTACTACTAGAGCCGGGCCACAAATACAGAAACATGAACATCAGCACAGAGACAGAGACACGTAGATACAGACTGGCAGAGAGAAAGAGGTACTCTGTTTGCCAGAGATACACAGATAAAGAGACATTCCAATACAGATAGGACGAGACACAGAAATGGACAAACACAGAGACACCGACAGACACCGACACAAACACACAGACAGAAACACGGAAATACAGACAGGCAGAGAAACATCACTCACCGACCCGGAGATACAGACAGACCCAGCACAGAGAGACAGACAGAACCTC
Source organism: Conus canariensis (assembly GCA_033310375.1). Taxonomy (NCBI): domain Eukaryota; kingdom Metazoa; phylum Mollusca; class Gastropoda; order Neogastropoda; family Conidae; genus Conus; species Conus canariensis. Next base: position 15,672,642 of record CM065734.1, on the reverse strand, counting down.
GGAGTAAACAGACGGGCAGACACACAGACACACACACCAACACAGAGACAAAAACATACAGACACAGAGATACAGACAGGCAGAGACAAACATAGACACTGAATTTCGGACATCGATATAGGCTGACAGACACAGAGACAGAGGTACAAGAACCGATAAGAGCCGGCAACAAATACTCTGAAACGCGCGGAAAGGAAAACAGCCCTACCCTCCACCCACATCTCCTCCACCCTCTAACACAGATTCATTAGATGGGCACTAGAGAGAGCGCAGACCTCTGCCACGGTTGAACGGATCGTGGATCCGTCCTTTGATCCAGATCCGCTCCGAAATGGGAGACAAAAACAAAACAAAGATGGTATGTTCACTGTAACATGGGAGAACAAAAACAGGGTCGGCAGAAACGCTTTTATATATATATTTTTTTTTTCTAAACACTTGTGAACAAGTCAGTTCATGAGTGGATCTCTGTGTCTCTGTCTGTTTCTGTCTCTGTCTCTGTGCTCCATGCACTTCAGTTTATTATACTGATCGCGTTTACATTCATGGGCAATGTAGACTTGCCCACAAAAGACCACTCTATCATTTCTTCCTTCACTCGTTCATTCGTTCGTTCATTCATTCATTCACTCATTCATCTCTCTCTCTCTCTCTCTCTCTCTCTCTCTCTCTCTCTCTCTCTCTCTCTCCTCTCCTCCCCTTCCCCCCAACTGTACCCGACCTCTTCTCTCTTTTTCTTTCGTAAAGCTATACTTTTACTCCTCGACTCACCCCCCATCCCCCCCCCCCCCAACCCCCGCCTCCTCCTCCTCCTCCAACATTCCCGCCCGCCTTTCCCCCTTCCCCCTGCTCACCCCTCCTCCCCCTCCCCCAGCACCCTCTCCGAGAGAAGCCATCACATCGGTGCACGTACTGTTCTGCAGATTGTACTCAAGGTTCCTGGCCAATGTACCTTACGTGTACGAGTACGAGAACCACACCTCCGCCCTCTTTCACACCTTCGTCTCCAAAGCGGTGCAGTCGTACCGGGAGTGTTTTCAGCGCATGTCCGTGCGACACTGCGCCTACAACGCCTCGCTCTACAGTTCGTCAGTGGTGAGTACGTACGCGTGCACCCGGGTAGTAAAACATGGCAGTGCATGTGTACTGAAAGAGTTACTAAACAAAAAACCTGTCCGTGCGACACTGCACCTACAACGCTTCGCTCTACACTTCGTCCATGGTGAGTACGTACGCGTGCACCCGGATGGTACAACAAATGGCAGTGCATGTGTACTGAAAGATTTATTACACACAACAAAAACCCTGTCGATCAGACACTTGTGCTGAGAACTTCTTGATCTGTATGTCTTTTGTGGGTATGAGTGTACCTTAGAGAGTTAGTGCCATGTACTGACAAGATAAAAAAAAAAAGCAAATCCTTATGACATTGTGCCTACAATGATTTGGTACCTATTCTGTGGCGAGTAAGTGTGTACCTAGATAGATAGTATTCCGCAGTGCATATGTACTGAAAGATTTATTTACCAAAAAAAAAAAAAAAGTTTCCATACAACACTGCACATCAAACAATGCTGTCTGTATCTCTTTTGTGATGCGCCTATAGTTTACTCTGAGGTAGTAATGAATATACGCTGAAAGAACATGTTGTTGGAATGTTATGTCCTGACAACAGTATTAATTTTACAACACCTCTTTCTGCCACGCCTCTTCTTCTACTGTGGTACGTGCTTACCCTAGACTCAATGTATGGGGGACCAGTGTTACCAAAAGATGATTTTCTTCAGTTAAGCACGTGGGTGGAATCTGAAAAATAAAAGTTTTATTTTCTATTTTTTCTTTCTATTTTTGTCTGTCGGTCAGTTTGATTAATCCGCTGCATAACCCTGTAAACAGTCGTGGTGGAATCTGTTTTTTTTTTTTTCTATTTCTGTCTGTCTGCCTGTTTGTCATCTGCTGTTATACTGATGAAAACAGTGGTGGCGGAATCTTCGTTCAGCTTCACAGTGTTATTATTTATGAGGTCGCAACCTACGGATGGTCCCGACACTGAGATCGCAGGAACAAAGAAACCCGGAGAACGGATGGGTGAGGAGAGGCGAGGGAGGGGAAGCAAAAAAAGTCTTTTTAATGAACCGAGACCAAACACGAACAGGCCTGGACAAATAAGACGCCCTAATGCAGTGGCGTATCAACGATACATGCAATATATAGACACTCCCCCTGTTATAGGACACTTGTCTGTCTGTCTGTCTCTCTCTTGTTATCCGTCTCCGTGACGATCTTATCTGGCTCGTCTGTCCCAAACTTGCAGATAGTTTGTAGAGGTTGGGTCAGATCTGCGCCCACAAAAAAAAAAAAAAAAAAAAAAAAAAAATGATAGGGTAGATGTGGGAAGGAAGGATTGGGGGAGAAGATTTATCTAATTGTTCTTGTGTGGGTCCTTAAACCTGCAAATTTCCCCACTTTCCTTTTTTTTTTCTCTTTGCTATGAGCTCGCAAAACCTGTCAGTAAACTTGGTGTTCCATCACCGATCGAGCCACGCACCGACAAAAAAAAAAGAGAAAAAAAAACAACAACAAACAAACAAACAAAAAACTGTGTGCTTAGAAGCACATGTGCGAGGACAACGTTCAGTTCTCTCTCTCTCTCTCTCTCTCTCTCTCTCTCAATACTTTATCGAGTGAAAGTTTTCTGAGTTCGTTCTCTCCCTTTGATAATCAAAACGCTTTCTTGTCCGACAGATTAAGTCGTAACCAGATGTGTGGTCGTGCTTTTTATTTTCTTTCGTGTTTTAAAACATCCGCGTCTGGTTGTTGGGCCTGCCCGTCAGCAATACAGCGCAATAACTATGGAATTTGATCAGAAGCTCGACAGAAATATGACGGGTGAGCTAGAAACGAGTCTGTTACAGTTTCGTGTGGATCCATGATGATAAGGTCCTGAATCTTCGAACGGGTTTATGACGCATTCAGCATAATCAATGCAAATTATTTTCTCCTGAACATGGATATTATGAAGTTACTATTTGCAAACTGGTAAGTATCTATGACACATCAATGCTTTCTGGTGATACGAATGCTGACTTTACATGTTTTTCCCACATCCAGATTCCCCCCTATCTCCATACACCCTCCCCCCCCCCCAAAAAAAAAAAAAAAAAAAAAGCTGTACCTTATAGTTAAAAAAAAAGCACATGGGAAGTAATTCTTTCAGTCCATAACTTACTATTACTTCCCTTGGCGAGATACGATTTGGTGTGGTGGTGGAGGTCTGCGTCTATCGAGCGTTCTACAATAGTGATCCTTTGTTTTTCAGGTCCGTTTGTCGGAAGGGATGTACTCGGTGTTTTTGGAGGACTGGATGAGGGTGTTTCCCAAAGAGCAGATCCTGCTGGTGAAGTTTGAGGACTACTCCAATGACGTGTACGGCCACCTCAACAAGGTGTTCGGTCATCTGGGAGTAGGTAAAGACACTGCGCTCTTCCCCCCCCCCCCCCTCTCTCTCTCTCTCTGTTAGATATGATTAGTTTTGTTTATATGCATTCCTTCATGAGTGGCAATGGCCTATACGTGAATAAATCTCTCTCTCTCTCTCTCTCTCTCTCTCTCTCTCTCTCTCTTTGTGTGTGTGTGTGTGTGTGTGTGTGTGTGTGTTGTGTGTGTGTGTTTGATCAGCGTGGTAAGACTCACGAATGAATTAAAGGGGTGTGACTGCACAGTGATAATTTTTGACGACGACGACAACGGCGATGACGACGACGATGACGACGACGACAATGTTAATGACGATGATGATGATGATGATAATGATGATGATGATAATGATGACAACAACGACGACGACGACGAAACTTCTCCTCTGTATCTTTCAATATGAATACCCATGCTCACTTCTTTCCTCTGTCTAGGATTCGCAATCCGTTCTGGTAGAACTATCTGTCGTTCGCTGTGTTTTCGGTCTTCAGTCTCTTTTTCATCGTCCTTTTTTTTTTTTTCTTTTTTTTCCCCCCTCACCCCTACCCTACCCTACTTCCAGATCCCATCGATGGCGTCAGCGTGCTGAAACTGGCGGAACTGCCGGTGCTGAGGAAAGGACGGACGAGGGAGGAGGCAGGGTTCATGCTGCCAGAGACCGTCAACCTCCTCATCGACTTCTACACGCCTTTCAACCTGAGACTGGCCGAGCTGCTGGACGACGACAAATGGCTGTTCGAGAGGCCCAAGCTGGAGGTTCCGCCACACCCCTACGGAATGCTCGTGCCTGCTCTGTCGCCTGCAGCGCCACCTGTGGTGGGAATGAGCGTGGTGGCGGCGGAAGGGGAGGGCAGCAACAACAACAATGGCGGCTGCTGCTGCTGCTGCTGCTGCTCCAGCCGTGGCGAACGGGGCGAAGGAAGAAGGCGAAGCGGCGGCGAATGCTGGCGACTCACCACTGCAGGATGCGGCAGAGACTGAGGCGCAGGAGAACAATGAAGGAGAGGGAGGAGGAGAAGGGGAGAAGGAGGAGAGGAGAAGTGAACAAAGAAGAAGAGGGTGGAGATGACGTGTAAAAAAAAAGAATTTTGTCTGTTGTAGGGAGAGACAAATGCAAGGTCGTAAAACTCGCTTTACTGGGTGGGTGGGTGGGTGGGTGGTAAGTTCAGTGGGTGGGGGCTTTATCATCATGTATTTGTGCTTCTTAAATCAGGCCCCTTCTCCCTTCTCTTCCTCTCCCTCCGCCCCCCTCCCATCCATTCCTTTCTCCAAGAGCCCCCCTCCCCTCCCCCCTCCCCGCCACCACCCCTCCCCTCCCCCCCCCCCCTTTTTTTTTTTTTTTTCCTCAACGTGCCCACTTCA
>CM065734.1:15657803-15662803 GCA_033310375.1 Conus canariensis | reverse complement strand
TACAGTCAAATATAAAGAGTTGACCAAGGCTGCCCCTCGCCCCCTCACCCCCCCCCCCAGTCCCCTCCTACTTCCCACACCTCCGTACCCCACCCCCCCCACGGAGCTTCTCCATCTTGCTTGCAGCAGTACTGACGGACGTCTAGCGAGACTGTGACAAGCGGTTGTACACCCAGTGTGGCCACACGCCACCATTAGGATTTTGCTCTAAAACGATCTACAACCCATGTAAGCGTTTTGAGGCCTACCAGAGAATTGAGCCAGAAGTTAATGTGAAACGAGTAAGTGATCAAAGGAACAGTTCCTCACCAATCATCTCCCTTGTTTTTTTTTTGTTTTGTTTTTTTTTTTTTGGGGGGGGGGGGGGGATCTTCATCGATGAAATCACAACGATCTTCAAATACATGACCTTTCCCATAGCTGACGCACATTTCAGGCCTTCGCACTCCTCATCCGTCACCCTATCTTTGCGCCAGCCTCCAATGCACAAAATAATCCCATTCCTTTGATTTCAATCTGTCTGCTTGGAACCACCCTAGTTTTTACCCATGATGGCCACATGAAAGAAAATGAGGAGAATCAATTTTCAGACACAATTAAAATTCTCAAAACAATCTAACCAGTCTATAAATACTCGACTTCTTAAGCAAGGCCTCAGTGCATTAATTTTTTTTAGTGTGCAGCCTTTTGAACAGACGAGTAAACGTTTCAGTGAGTGGGCATCTTTAGGGTGTAACGAGAACATTTGAGGCCATTCTGCTGTGATTTACTTCCCCTTTGCAGATGACTAGTGCGCAGCGGCAGCATCCTTCTTGGAGGACGATCCAGCGCATAACAGACGGCTTTGCAACAACAGCCTGCCGACGTTTTAGCTTCAGAGTTAGTCTAGGCAAGGCCGAGGCTGTGTTCCAACCCTTTTTTCTGCTCTTAAAGCGTGGCTGCTCAGCCACTGGCTGACTTAGTGCTGGCTTTTCTTTTTTTCATGCTCTTCTGAATGTTTTCCTTTTGGATTTGCTGACAAAATCAAGGGACACATTTCATAAAATTCGTAGAAAATCCGAAAACAGTTCAAAATGAAAATAGCTCTGTAAATGTTTAGAAAACATTCTTTATAATTCATGTACACGAAACAGAATGAAAAAAAAAAATTGCAATAGTTTTGGAGTTTTTATTCTTTCAACAACAACAACAACAAATGTTTGTCGGCCATCTTGGATGGAAATGGCACGGCAGATCGCATAATGCAACACATTTTCATGCTTTTTTTTTTTTTTTTAAAGTGATGTACGCTATATTCAGAACAAAATAACCCACCAAATCAAGAACTGATTTTGGATCAGTTGAAACCTCGATTGTCTTTCCTTCGATCTGCTGGAGCGTTGTTGAATTCATCATCACCGAGTGATGAACATGGTCAAGTGCAAGGTAGGGGAGCAAAGCTGTAACATGTTCCTTGGCATATGACAGAGGGCGGAGGAACAGTCGCTTTCGCTGTGAGTATAATGACCGTGACAGACTAACACACTTTGAAGCTACGCATGAGTAATTAATGGGAGGGACGGAGGGGGCAAAGGTGAGGAGGTGGGGTGGTGGTGGAGGTGGTGGAGGTTAGGGCATTTGAGGGGGATTTTTACAGTGCGCGGAACTAGGTATCCGTGTCAGTAATGACAAGAGTTTCTCTCTCCACCCTCCCCCCCCCCCCCATCCCCTCATTCTAACCCCAATCACCCACTATTCGCTGTCCCTCCCCATTCCCCCGCCAGATGTGTACGTGTGTGTATTGTTGACGAGTGCGCGCGCGCGCGCGCGTGTGTGTGTGTGTGCGCGCGCGCGAGTGCGCCCGTGTGTGTGTGTGTGTGTGTGTGTGTGTGTGTTGCACGCGCGCGTCTGTGTATGGTTGAGAGAGAAGAGAGAGAGAGAGAGAGAGAGAAGAGAGAGAGGAGAGAGAGTTTGTGTGTGTGTACGTGTTTTGTGTGTGTGTGTGTGCGCGCGCACACACACACACACACACACACACACACACACACACACACACACACACACACACACACAGAGAGGAGAGACAGACAGACAGACAGACAGACAGACAGACAGAGAGAGAGATCAATGACAGTGACAATGATCTTGTATTTCTTTCATCTAACACCAAAGCATATAGGCCAAACAATGGTTGCACACAATCATTTCATACAATGTGTGTGTGTATGTGTGTGTGTTTGTGTGTGTGTGTGTGTGTGTGTGTGTGTGTGTGTGTGTGTGTGTGTGTGTGTGTGTGTGTGTGTGTGTGTGTGTGTGTGTGTGTGGTGTGTGTGTGTGTGTGTGTGTGTGTGTGTGTGTGTGTGTGTGTGTTTTAAAAATAATTTTTCAAACGAAAGGAAAGCTAAACTGGAATATATCAACAATATCGTATCTCAGAGAGAGAGAGAGAGAGAGAGAGAGAGAGAGAGAGAGAGAGAGAGAGAGGAGGGAGAGAGAGAGGGGGGAGGACAGAGAGGGAGAGGGATGGAGGGAGGAAGGGAGGGCGAGGTCATCTCAAGGATACTCAAGGAGGACACTTTCGGACGGCTGAAAGACGAGGATATCAAGTTGAAACCTGAACTTTGGGCGCACCCTCCCTCTCCTCCTCTCCTCCCTTGGTGTATGTTCGGGCGCGACTGCTTTGCCCCTTTCCTTTGAGCGTTATTTTCCCCACCTTTTTCCTTGACTATTTTCCCCACCTTTTTTTCTTGACTATTTTCCCACCTTTTTTTCTTGACTGTTTTCCCCACCTTTTTTTCTTGACTGTTTTCCCCACCTTTTTTTCTTGACTATTTTCCCCACCTTTTTTCTTGACTTTTTCCCCACCTTTTTTTCTTGACTATTTTCCCCACCTTTTTTCTTGACTGTTTTCCCCCACCTTTTTTTCTTGACTATTTTCCCCACCTTTTTCCTTGACTATTTTCCCCACCTTTTTTCTTGACTATTTTCCCCACCTTTTTTCTTGACTATTTTCCCCACCTTTTTTTCTTGACTATTTTCCCCACCTTTTTTCTTGACTTTTTCCCCACCTTTTTCTTGACTGTTTCCCCCACCTTTTTTTTTGACTATTTTCCCCCCTTTTTTCTTGACTATTTTCCCCACCTTTTTTTTCTTGACTATTTTCCCCACCTTTTTTCTTGACTGTTTTCCCCACCTTTTTTCTTGACTGTTTTCCCCAACCTTTTTTTTTGACTGTTTTCCCCACCTTTTTTTTCTTGACTTTTTCCCACCTGCCTTTTTTTTTTACTATTTTTCCCCACTTTTTTTCTTACTATTTTTCCCACTTTTTTTCTTACTATTTTCCACCATTTTCTTTTTTGCTACTTTTCCCACTTTTTTCTTACTTTTCCCCTGTTTCCTTACACTTTTCCCCATCTTTTCCTTCAGTTTTTGCCCGTGACCTTTTTTTTGTTTTCCATCTTTTTTTTCCTCACTTTTCTTTGCCATTTGAAAAGTGAGGCGCCCGCAGCGGAAATCTAACAAATTTGAAAAAAATATTGATAACGCTCCGTAAAACCAAACAAAAATTAGACTAACGAATCCACAAGACAACACATGACGCGTTTCGACCTCTTAGGCCTTCTTCAGGCAAGATACACAACACTCGGGACAATGACAATCAATGAGCAATCACTTCTCTTCCTCTGACTGAATCAACGCCCATCTTGCGCCGAATTGGATGAAGGTAAGTGATTGGTCGCTCATTGTCGCTGCGCTGAGTGATGTGTATCTTCGCCGGAAGAAGACCTGTGAGATCGAAACGCGTCGTGTTTTGTCTTGTGATTCGTTTGTCCACGTTCCCCCCCCCCCCCCCTCCCCCGTGGAGCTTTATCAACAATTTTTTTTCAAATTTACTTTTCTTGGTGCTTTTTACTATCTCTTTCTTCTGCTCTCCCCTCCCCCCCCCCCCCCCCCCCCCCTCCCCTTCTTGCTACTTTTCCTCCTGCTACTTTCATTTCTTACCTTTTCCTGCACTTTTCATTTCTACCTTTTCCTGCTACTTTTCATTTCTTACCTTTTCCTGCTACTTTTCATTTCTTACCTTTTCCTGCTACTTTTCATTTCTTACCTTTTCCTGCACTTTTCATTTCTCACCTTTTCCTGCTACTTTTCATTTCTTCACCTTTCCTGCTGCTTTTCATTTCTCACCTTTCCTGCTACTTTTCATTTCTCACCTTTTCCTGCTGCTTTTCATTTCCTATCCTTTTCCTGCTACTTTTCATTTCTCACCTTTTCCTGCTGCTTTTCATTTCCTATCCTTTTCCTGCTACTTTTCATTTCCCACCTTTTCCTGCTACTTTTCATTTCTCTACCTTTTCCTGCTACTTTTCATTTCTTACCTTTTCCTGCCACTTTTCATTTCTTACCTTTTCCTGCTACTTTTCATTTCTTACCTTTTCCTGCTACTTTTCATTTCTTACCTTTTCCTGCTACTTTTCATTTCTCACCTTTTCCTGCTACTTTTCATTTCTCACCTTTTCCTGCTACTTTCATTTCACCTTTCCTGCTGCTTTTCATTTCCACCTTTTCCTGCTGCTTTTCATTTCTTACCTTTTCCTGCTACTTTTCATTTCTTACCTTTTCCTGCTGCTTTTCATTTCTTACCTTTTCCTGCTACTTTTCATTTCCCTTACCTTTTCCTGCTACTTTTCATTTCTTACCTTTTCCTGCTACTTTTCATTTCTTACCTTTTCCCGCTACTGTTTCATTTCTTACCTTTCCTGCTACTTTTCAATTTTAACCTTTCTCCCGCTACTTTTCATTTTCTTACCGTTTTCCTGCTACTTTTCATTTCTTACCTTCTCCTGCTACTTTTCCTACTTGTTTTCGTACAGGTTTTCCCACCTTTTCCGACTGTTTATCCGGTCTTTCACAGCTGAGTTTTTTTTTTAATTACTTTTTTAAAATATTATTTACCTTTTTGCTTTAACTGTCTTTTCTTACTGCTTTCTCACTTGTTTCTGCCATTGTTTTTTTTTTTT
>CM065734.1:15632803-15637803 GCA_033310375.1 Conus canariensis | reverse complement strand
AGTGTAGTGTAACATAATGTGGTGGAGTGCAGTGCAGTGTGATGTGGTGTGGTGTGGTGTAGTGTAGTGTAATGTATTGTGTTTAGCGTAGTGTAGTGCAGTTCCGGGTTATGCAGTGTATAGTATAGTGAAGTGCAGTGCAGTGTAGTATCGTGCGGTGCAGTGCACTGTCGTGCAATAGTGTGCAACTCTAGTGCAGCGTGTTGCGAAACATTCCTTGTCGTGTGTTACGCTGTCTTGTGTATCATTATTGTTGCATTGTATCATGAACTGTCTCAAACTGTTTTGTGTTGAATATCCCCCCCCCCCCCCCCCCCCCCCCGCTGCCCTCGTTTCCACTGATCCTTTCCCGCCCCCTATTTCTCTACGAATTCGAGTCAAGTTGTTCATTGCCAAAGATCCTTTGCACGAAAGCAAACAATCACTGCAAAGACACCATGTCAACAGAAATTTGGAACGAAAATGGCAGTGTGTTCATTTTTTTCGTACTCCCAGTTCTTAAAGAACAGGAGTACTTTACAATGGGAACGAAGACATGCTGTCTGTCTGTCTGTCTGTCTGTCTGTCTGTGTGTGTGTCTGTCCGTGGTCAAAATGCGCTCCACTCGCTCCAGACAGACAAAACTTCTGGGCCGATCTTTCTGAAAATTTGTAGGTATGTTCATGTACGGGTCACGGATGATGCCAGATGTTTTATTTTTACCAGAATAGCCGTTAGTAACGGCTATAACGGCCCAAAACGGGTTTTTCTTCTTTCTGGAATATCTCAGAAAGAGCCTTGGAAGATGGTATCATGATACGCTGAAAGACACACAAAGAGCAAAAGAAACCAAGCAGATGGCGGAGGAAGGCTTGGAGACCATTGACCAGTGTGGGCTCCCTGGCAAATACAAGGTCTGGTGTCTGCAGTTCATGCTGATACCAAAGCTCCTATGGCCTCTGATGATATACGACATCTGCACCAGCATAGTGGAGGCAATGGAAGCCAAAATCAACAAGTTCACAAGGAAATGGCTTGGTGTCCCACCCTGTCTGACTGACATAGCGCTGTACTGTCACCAAGCAAAGCTGAAACTACCACTGAAATCCATCCTGGAGGAATACAAAGCAGGGAAGATCAGACTTCAAAGCATGCTGGAGGACTCAGGAGACAAGGTGGTAGAAGCAATCAAGCCCCAGCTGAAGACAGGCAGAAAATGGAAAGTTCAAGAGGCGATGGATTCTGCAAAAGAAAGTCTCAAGATCAGAGAAATAACAGGACACACACAGACCAACAGACAAGGACTGGGGGTGACCAAAACTGAATGGTGGTCAAAGGCCAAAGGAAAAGCCAAAAGAGACATGATGATTCAGGAGATGAGAAAAGAAGAAGACCAAAAAAGACTCCAAAAAGCAGTCCAGCAGAGCCAGCAAGGGCAATGGACAACGTGGGAGAATGCACTCCAAAGAAGTCTCACTTGGAATGACATTTGGCACATGGCCCCTCTCAGGATCAGCTTCATTCTCAGATCTGCATACGACCTTCTGCCCTCAAATGCAAACCTGGTGAAGTGGGGGAAAACAGACGATCCTGCATGCCCCCTCTGCCATGAAAAACAAACAGTGGAGCATGTCCTAAGCTCATGTAAAGTAGCCCTGGCTCAAGGAAGGTACACATGGAGGCACAACCAAGTGCTCAAAGAGATTGTACAAGTAGTCTGGGCTAGTACCAACACCACAAAAGGGAAAATCAGGACTCCAAAAGCACCCGCAACATTCTTCACGGCAGGAGGCAGCAAATCATGGCCAAGAACAACAGTGCCACTCGAAACATGCAGGCAGAGTCTGCTGGACGGGGCAGATGACTGGGAGTGCACTGCAGACCTCCCAGAATGGAAGAGTCACCCAGAGATCATCAGCAAGAGTGGCATGAGACCAGACATAGTAGTCCACTCTAAGTCAACCAAGCAGCTGATCATGATCGAGCTCACGGTGCCATATGAGAACAGAATGGAGGCAGCTCAAATCTACAAGACTGAAAAGTATGCTGATCTGGCAAACAGCCTGAGGAGAGAAGGCTATCAGGTCAAAGTCCTCACTGCAGAAATTGGAGCTAGGGGGTTTGTAGCAACGTCTGCATACAGCCTCATGAAACAGCTCTCAGTTGCAGGGAAGGAAAAAACCAGAGCCCTGAAAGCAATGGCAGAAGCGGCAGAGAGGTGCTCAAGCTGGATCTGGTCAAGGAGGAACAAAAGTGAACTTCATAAGGCTTAATTTCCCTACAAATATCAGGTGTCCCTGTGGCTCAGTGGTTAAAGCGCGAGTCATTAAGTGGAAAATGAGCATGTCCAGAGGGTCATGGGTTCGAATCCCAGCCATGGCTCGTCCCAAGATGGGAAAAAAAAGGGGCAGCAGAGGGACATCCGGAGTCATGAACCGGGTGTGGCCCAACCCCCCTAGAGTGTCAGGAGATAAGGGCCGAAACACTTGCTTGAAGGGGGCTTCTCTTCTGAGGACTCTCTGCTGCCACGCTCTCCACGAGTTTCTTTCTACTGATGCATGGGTAAACCATTGACTTCCGGGAATAGGCCGGAGGACGTCCGGGAAAGACCGGAGGACACTGGGAAAGACCAGAACCAAGGGCTCTGTGGGCTGGCTCCCCACTTTGCCTTAAACATGTGGCTACTAAGAATAAAAGGAAAAGATGCTCCCAGGATTCACCGAAAGGGGGAGAGAATGATGAATCCATCGGTGCTCAACCAATCATGACTGCAAATCCCAAACGGACTATGAACATGGACCAAATGGAATATCATGTGTCTGTGGAAAGCGTTTCGCTACCACCCGTGGCATGAAGATCCACAGAACAAAGATGGGATGTGTGAAGACTCATCTGAATGAGCAGCAGCGCACTGCATCAGCAGATAAGACGTCGGAAGACCAAGGCCAGGATTTAAACCACAGTGCCAAGGACATCCACGCTGTTGGTTCGGATGAGGAATTTGCACAGGCCCTCGATGCCAGGCGCCTGAAACTCAACCTGCCACGAGCAAACGAAACTGAAGATTGGGAGAAACTGGATGCAAAAATCGTCCAAAGACTCGATGCACTGATAGGGAAAAGCACCCTGGAACACAAATAGCCACATATGGGGACATTGTGTATGCCACATGTAGAGACGCCTATGGAGCAAAACTACCCAAAGAGAAAACACCTCCAAAGAAATCCAGACGCCAAGAAAAGATGGACAAGATCAGGGTCCAAAAGAAAAACCTCAAGATGCAAATGAAGACCGCACTGCCAGCTGAAAAACAAGGCTTGGAAAAACTGTGGAAAGACCTGAAAGAAAAACACAGCGCCCTCAGCAAAGCGGAATCTGCGAGGAAGAGGAAGAGCAAAAAGAAGAAGACACAAGAGCGCTTCTTCAGAGACCCCTTCCAGTTTGCCAGAACACTGTTTGAGCAGCCAAAATCTGGGACCCTAAGTGTGGACAAAGGAGTTCTTGAGCAGCATCTGAGGAAAACATACTCTGACCCACACAGCAAAGCACCACTCGACATTCAAGGTCTGGTGTGGCCAACCAACCCTGAGGAACAGTTCAATGGCAAGCCTCCAACGTTGGCGGAAATCAAGAAGGTGGTCGACAAAGCCAGAGCCAAATCATCACCAGGGCCAAACGGAATACCTTACCAGCTTTACAAGAAATGTCCCAAGGTGCTGGAGTGGCTCCACAGGCTGCTGCGATCGGCTTGGAGAAACCAGAAGATCAGCGGCCAGTGGATGACGGCAGATGGTGTGTACATCCCCAAAGAGCAAAACTCAAGTGACATCAGCCAGTTCAGGCCAATATCACTACTGAACGTCGAAGGGAAAATCTTCTTCTCTGTCATGGCAGCAAGGCTGACCAAGTACCTGATGGAAAACAAGTACTTGGATGTGTCAGTCCAGAAAGGTGGCATCCCAGGCGTGGCGGGCTGTGTAGAACACGCCACAATGATCTGGGACGCAATCCAAAAAGCAAAAACAGAAAAGAGAGACCTGGACGTAGTGTGGCTTGATCTGGCAAACGCATATGGATCTGTGCCCCATGAGATGATACAGTTGGCTCTTGAGATGTACCATGTGCCAAAGAACATCCGCGACATGCTCAAGAAGTACTTCAATGGCTTCTCAATGCGGTTCTCTACCAAGGAGTACACAACAGACTGGATCAACTTGGAAGTGGGTATTGCAATGGGCTGTGCAATTTCCCCAATACTGTTCGTGCTGGCAATGGAACTCATCTTGAAAGCAGCAACAAACAACGCGAGACAAACAGACCTTGGCGATGGATACAAGATGCCTCCTCTCAAGGCCTTCATGGATGACACTACAGTGATTTCATCCAGAGAAGACGAGACACGTCATGTGCTGGAGAGGCTGGACAACATAGTTGCCTCATCCAGAATGAAGTTCAAGCCAAAGAAATCACGGAGTCTCTCACTGAGGAAAGGAAAAGTGGCCGGATCTGTGGTCTTCAGTGTTGCCAACCAGGCCATTCCAATAGTCACAGAAGAACCAGTCAAGAGCCTTGGAAGATGGTATGATGATACGCTGAAAGACACACAAAGAGCAAAAGAAACCAAGCAGATGGCGGAGGAAGGCTTGGAGACCATTGACCAGTGTGGGCTCCCTGGCAAATACAAGGTCTGGTGTCTGCAGTTCATGCTGATACCAAAGCTCCTATGGCCTCTGATGATATACGACATCTGCACCAGCATAGTGGAGGCAATGGAAGCCAAAATCAACAAGTTCACAAGGAAATGGCTTGGTGTCCCACCCTGTCTGACTGACATAGCGCTGTACTGTCACCAAAGCAAAGCTGAAACTACCACTGAAATCCATCCTGGAGGAATACAAAGCAGGGAAGATCAGACTTCAAAGCATGCTGGAGGACTCAGGAGACAAGGTGGTAGAAGCAATCAAGCCCCAGCTGAAGACAGGCAGAAAATGGAAAGTTCAAGAGGCGATGGATTCTGCAAA
>CM065734.1:15617803-15622803 GCA_033310375.1 Conus canariensis | reverse complement strand
TACATCACGACAGTCATGACAAGCCGATCTCACAAAATGTTGTCAACAACGGCGCCGAGCATATTCATATATATTTCAACTGCACACGCCACACACAAACGAGCACACACACGTGCACACGCCCGCCCGCCCTTCCGCGCGCGCACACACACACACACACACACACACACACACACACACACACACACACACACACACACACGCACGCACGCTCGCACGCATGCCATGCCCTCTATGCTCAACAGTCAGAGAAGACGTCAACTAAATAAAAAAAAAAGGGTGATGGGTAAGGGTCAGAACGCTTCTTCGTGGAAACCATTTTAGGAGCGGTAGAACTCGTGGTCAGGTCTGCTTGGCGAACAGAGAAAAGGAAGCTGGTTACAGATGGAGGGAACCATAGCATGAAAAGAAAACGCTGGCCGTAGGATTTATTCCTAAAGGAAGAAGTCTGTGTATGTGAATATCAGAAAGAAAAAAAGAAAAAAAAAAAACGTTGGCCGTATGGATCTGGCCCCAAAAGAAGAGTCTGTCGATGTGGACGTCAGCAGCAGAACACGAAAGATGAAGACGTGGACAGACTGAGGGGTTCAGAGAGTGACACGCTGGAGCCCGGTCTTCAAGCAGACTTAGACGACAAAACAGAGAGACTGGAATATATCTTTTGTTCATGGTGCGACCGGTGAAGGGGGAAGAAAAAGAGATAGGTGAAACAAAACACATCGTGCAGCACTGTGCTGGATTTAATGGAGGCTAGACCCCCAGGACCTGGAACAGATTTTCCGTTATCCGATGCACAATGGACAAGGAAGCGCATAAAAAGCAGAGACAGCTACTTCATTAAGACCAGAAATGGAAGAAAACTAATTCTTCTGCGCTCGACATGGAAGATGCGACTTAACGCAAAGGAAGAGAGTTGTTGAAACGAGAGTTTTGTCAACCGGTATACCCAGATTGCTCACAACTGAGTGAATCTCATTTTCGGCTTGTCATGTTTACATGCTAAAGAAAGAACACGCCACGAGGGCATAGTAAGAAAGGAAAGAGTGTATGAGAAAACCACGTGTGAGAAAGGACATGGTGGTTGAGAACATGACAGGGAAGGAAAGAACGGATGAGACTTTGTGAGGAATGACAGAACAATTGACAGATGATGAGGGAAAAAAAAGGGCGGTTGGGGACGCCACAGGTTAGAAACCAAGGAAAAGGTTAAATGGCAGGAGAAAGAAAATGACGAATGAATGCATGATGAGAAAAAAGAAGGATGAAAACATGGCAAGCGAGGACGATGAGGACAATGTTTGCGAACCTTTTGTTCTTCACAGGCGGCTGCTCATAAATGAAGTGCCACTGTTTTGCTTTTTTTTTCAAAACGGTAAGGACGATATGAACGGTTTGAAGTCAATACAAAAGGGAAAAAAAAAACAACTACGGACGGATTTTATATTGAATCCAAGGGTGAATAAACGAGTATCGACTGATTATCAAACTGATCGACTGACTGACTGATCGATTGATCTTTATCAATCTCTCTGTTATCTATAAATCTTGCCTATTGTTTATTTAACTGATAAGTAGATTTCCTTAAACCAAGGAAAGAATGGATTATAAATCTTGTACTGAAATCGGCAAAGTAAGTCTTAAATTCCGAGGCATCGCTGTCCACAAGCACACGTGTGCGTGTGTATTCCTCCCCCCCCCCCCTCCACCCCCACCAACACACACAACAGGACACAAAACAAGCGTAGTACAACACAGTCAACACACGCACATAAACATACGCGCGCGCACGCAAACACGCACGCACACACACACACACACACACACACACACACACACACACCAAAACACACACACACACACACACACACATACACACACACACACACACACACACACACACACACACACACACACAAACCAAATACACATCGTTTGATATCACTTTTAGTGGGAAGACGTTAAACTGAAGAACAAGAACAACAAACCAAATACACACAAAACCGCGAGAGCACTCGCGCATGTCAATATTTTGATCGAACACAGTCCCTCTGGTTTTTTTTTTTTTTTTTTTTTTTAATGATCTGATTTCACTCCGTTGGGCAAACTCGGACAAAAATGAACCGTTTTAAAAAGAAACCAATTGGATGGAGCTCCATCGGTAGCTAGCAACCCTCTCCCCTCCCCTCCACATCCCCGCCTTTGTGTGTGTGTGTGTGTGTGTGTGTGTGTGTGTGTGTGTGTGTGTGTGTGTGTGTGGCGCGCGCGCGCGCGCGCGTGCGTGCGTATGTATGTGTGCGTGTGTGTGTGTATGTGTGCGTGCGTGCGTATGTGTGTGTGTGTGTGTGTGTGTGTGTGTGTGTGTGTGTGTGTGTGTGTGTGTGTGTGCTCGCGCGCACACGCGCTTTATGATTATATTCAGATACATTGCGAAAATGATCTTAGTCATCTAGAATTATCTTAAGTAGTTATCTACAAAGTACGTGTGCAGGACGTTAAACAGTACTCTACACACACACACACACACACACACACACACACACACCACACACGCACACAGACACACAGGCGCGCGCGCGCGAACACACACACACACA
The DNA here is from genome assembly GCA_033310375.1 of Conus canariensis. Lineage (NCBI taxonomy): Eukaryota > Metazoa > Mollusca > Gastropoda > Neogastropoda > Conidae > Conus > Conus canariensis. The sequence goes on along the minus strand of CM065734.1, from coordinate 15,620,209 downwards.
CACACACACACACACACACACACACACACACACACACGAATAACAACATACCGACTCACCTTGCTCCAACTCCTGTGAACAATCCCTGCATAAATCGTGATGGTCCCGATCACAGAATGAAAATTCACAACTGTCAATCAATCACAGAGCCGTGTTAGCTGTCAATCACTGTCAGCACAGGCGTGAGCCGACACCAAGCGAAATCCACATTGTCCCCGGCCTTCTATCAGCTGCGTTAGCGTACGTAACACGTGCTTGCCTTCTGTTTCAAGTACAAGACGGTTGCTTTCTCCGGTGAGCTGAATTACCCATGCGAAGGCTGCATAAAAATGACAGAAAGCCACTTTTCTTCCCTTCAAACCAGAAAAGCGCACGTGGGTAAAATGTAGAGAATGCACAATACAGCAATGTCGCCACACTTTAAAGGAACTTCTGCGAAGACCACTGACGAAAATCTATTTTTCTATTTTTCGGAGTGGACACGTTGCTGTTTCTTCCTGTTCCCCCCCATCCCGGAGCGTCCACATCCTCTGGGAACCGTGATATCTGGGAACGCGTTCCCAGATTTCCTGAACTTCCAATCGTGAAAATCTGGGAACTGGTGTGAAATTTGTGAAAATCATGCCAAGAAATTAATGAAAAAAAAAAAAAAAGTGACAAGAAGGCCAAAGATCTCAATGGCACCTAAATAAATTGTTTCCTACCTTATCTCGAAAATCCTTTTTTTTTTTTTTCGTCTTCTTTCTGCCCTTCTGAGCTCTGAAAGACCACGTTCCCAGACATCACGGGCCTTCCCAGATATCACAGTACATTTTGGGAACGCGTTCCCCCCAAAAAAAAAATTTCTGATAATTATCTGGGTAGCCTTCCCAGATATCACGTTCCCAGATTTCACGCGACACCGGGACGTCTGCGCCAGCTGGTTGCTCATACAGCGTGGCTTGACGATTGACAGCACGTGCAACACGAGACAAAAATCACCGTGACCGGCATCCAACGTTCAGCGTCGTTTTTATGTATTTATTTATTTATTTATTTATTTTTAAGGTGGTTTGGTTGACAAAGACCTGTTTGAAATGCGCTGCCTTGTCGTTGCTGCTACACAAGTGCAAGGATGTGGTGTATGTATGTGTGTGTGTGTGTGTGTGTGTGTGTGTGTGTGTGTGTGTGTGTGTGTGTGTGGAGAGAGAGAGAGAGAGAGAGAGAGAGAGAGAGCACAAATATCGCAAGACACTGTTCTCTCTCTCTCTCTCTCTCTCTCTCTCTCTCTCTCTCTCCACATACATACACACACACACACATGCAAACATGCAAACGCGCGCGCACGCGCGCGTGTGCGTGCGTCTGTGCGTGCGTGCGTGCGTGCGTGTGTGTGTGTGTGGTGTGTGTGTGTGTGTGTGTGTGTGTGTGTGTGTGTGTGTGTGTTCCAAACAGCTACACAAAATTGGAAATATCGTAGAACGCTCTCTCTCTCTCTCTCTCTCTCTCTCTCTCTCTCTCTCTCTCTCTCTCTCTCTCTCTCAAGGAATTTGACTCCCCCAGATTCACTGCCCCTTCTTCTCTTGTTGTTGATATCAAACAGAAGAAAGAAAGATCCAAATGACGGAAAAGTAATGTGCAAAGTAATGTCCGCCAAGGTACCTCGTCAGTATCAGCGGATTACTCCCATTTCACAAAGTGGGAAAAGGTCGGGAGGGGTGAACAGAGGTAGCGGGTGCAAAACATGTTTAAAATAATAATGATAACAACAACAACAACACAACTATAATAATATTAATGATAACAATGATAATGATGATGATAATAATGAAATAATAATAATAATAATGACGATGATGATGATGCGGATTATGGTAATAGTAATAATAATAGTAATAATAGAAATAATGATGATGATGATTATTATGATAAAAATGAATAACATTCATCATCATCCTCATTATAGTGAGAAAAGCACACTCTTACCAGATCATCTTACAATAAAAGTTAAACACACAGTCTAAAGTCACACAACACGCACACCAGCTATACCAACCCCCCACCCCCCACTCCCACCTGCCCTTCGTGCGATTTAGCGCATCCTTGAATGGTGATGAATACTGCCCCTGATGATATTTCGGTTCGTTCCAGATAGCAAGACCGGCATGGAAAAGACACGTTGTAACACTAGCGACTGTGAGAAAGGCGAAAAATACGGGATATTACTAAAGGAAGTCTGAGATGCAGTTGGTGTGTCCATCTGAAGACATTTTTAAAAGACAGACTGGTGAAGAGCGAGAAATGCTGTGAAAGCAAGTCACAGCTGTCTGTCTGTCTTGTACTCCCTCCCACTCTCAAAGAGGCAGACTACACTGAGAAGAAAAAGAACCTGGTTTCTCCTGGATCACCCAGTCACACGCACTCCGT
>CM065734.1:15570303-15572803 GCA_033310375.1 Conus canariensis | reverse complement strand
ACTTGGATCTCCATTTCCTGTTAGTATTTAGCTTGAGTTGGATTGTCACACAGGTTTTCTTTTGCAACGAAGGCTTCAGTGTCATGTTGTGTGGAAGTCTGTGTCGTAGTGACCGACGGACTGTTTTCACTTACTATTTCAGAAAATTCATCCACACACTCATCACTAACACTTTGTCTACACCAATGTCATATGAGAATTCTAATCTGGGGAGAACAGTTACTGTTTCACTGTCTGTGTCACACTGTGCCAAGTCGATGTGTTGTGTTCCATCGCCGGACAGTGCACTTGGTGAAGGCACAGGTACAGACGCCGGGGGATGGTCAGAAAACTGACCAATGTCTGCACAGGACACTCCGTTCTTCTTGTCATTATTGTCGGTTTTTGCAGAACAAACTAGGTGGGATTGGCAGGAAAAGACCGGAGTTTTTTGTTTTTGTTTTTTGTTTTTTTCTGCGTACGCAGGCTGATACTCCTGCGGACACTCCCTGTATAGACAGGCAAGGATTAATCCCATCTACCCAACAATGGGAGTGGAGTTTTGTGTGTATGATCGTTTTTTTTTTGTTTTTTTTATTTTTTATTTATTTTTTTTTTTTTTATCCCGCCATTGAAGCAGCCATACTCCAAACTCTGGGGAAGCCGGAGGGGGGTTGAAAAACACATCCCCTCGCCTTTTGCTTCCGGAGTTCCTCGGCCCTTCTCCTGTCCCTGTTGACCTGTGATGGACAATTTCTCCTGAACACAGCGCTTTGCGCTAGGGCTTTCATGGGTGGGGGAATGGTCGGAAATTGTTTTTTTTTTAGCCTAAGAATGACGACAGTCTGATTTTCTCTGCCTTCAGTTTTGAAGACGATAACACCATGTCTGGCAGCACGGCGTCCTGCATGTTCTCTTCATTAATTCGATGCAAGACCTTCAACAGGCATTGGGAAGTTTTCTTGTAACACCGGGACAAAAATGTTACCGGAGCTGAAGAAAGTTCGACTTGCTGGCAGCAGACAGGGAAGTCACTGGAACGAGAGAGAGAGAGAGAGAGAGAGAGAGAGAGAGGGAGGGAGGGAGGGAGAGAGAGAGAGAGAAGAGAGGAGAGAGAGGAGAGAGAGGGAAAAGAGGAGAGAGAAGAGAGAGAGAGGACGGAGACGGAGACAGGAGACGGATAATTATTTCATTAATAGGCCATTGCCTTCATGAAGGGGCGCGCTGAACAAATCATTCCAAACTTAATATTTCCATTGTTCAAAATGAACACATCAGATAACAAAACAGATCGTAACTTAAAAAAAAAACGTTTGTATAAAAAAAAAAATGGAAATAGGTTTCTAATGTTTGGGATATATTGGATGCAAAAAAGTAAACTTAGTGGGAAAAAGAACTCGGATATTTCTATTATTTACTTAAAGAGAGAGTGGAGAGAGAGGAGAGAGAGAGAGAGGAGAGAGAGGAACGAGGAGAAGAGAGAGAGAGAGAGAGAGGGTGAGAGAGAGAGAAGAGCGTGGTCTAGGCGCAGGGAATGGTGTCCTTTAATTAATGAAATCGCCAGGCCGTCTGTCACCTTTGGAGGACTCGTCGATGACCATCTCCCTTCCTTACTAATTGACCTTCCACTCAAGAGGGCACGATCTGGCTGACCTCGTATCAGAGGTCAACTCCGCTTCCTCTTTTTCGGGGTTTTAAAGGTCGATCAAAGGGTGACCATGCTGTGTGACTTGTCTTCCCCTCCCCCCCCCCCCCCACCCCCCCCCTCCCACCTTCCACTCTGTTGTCTCTGTCTCTGTCTCTGTCACTCTGTCTGTCTGTCTGTCTGCCTGTCAGCCTGTGTGCTGTCTCTCTCTCTCTCTCTCTCTCTCTCTCTCTTTTGTCTGTCTCTGCCTCTTTGTCTTTGTCTCTGTCTCTGTCTGTCTGTCTGTCTGTCTGTCTGTCTGTCTGTCTTCTCTTCTCTCTCCGTGTCTGTCTGGTTGTCTGTCTGTCTCTAACTTTGTCTCTGTCTCTGTCTCACTCTGTCCGCCTATCTGTCTGTCGCGTTTATTTTTCATCCCAGTATGTGGCTTCAAACCCCAGTGTTTAGTCTTATCAACAGAAGACTGTTTCCGTTTCTGCCATCTGGATTACTCGTTGTGGTGGGTTTGTGGCTACTGTTGATGCTGCCGCTAATGTTGCTGGCGTCGGTGTTGTTGATGTCGGTTGTGCTTGTGCTGCTCCTGCTGCTGCTGCTGCTGCCGTATGCAGTTTTGCATTCATCAGATTTACCTCCTAAACCTCGACCCCTTTCCCGTGTGTCCGTCCCGTCTTCTCCACGTATCTTCAGGGCCCCCAAAACACATGCATGTATGTGTGTATGTCCGCGCGCGCGCGCACGCGCATGCGCTTACACACACACACACACAAAACACACACACACACACACACACACACACGCACACACATGCGCGCGCGCGCAGATATCCATGTATATCAGTCAGTCAGTCAGTCATTCCCCCTGACCGCTGGGGTCGTTGGG
>CM065734.1:15542803-15547803 GCA_033310375.1 Conus canariensis | reverse complement strand
CACACACACACACAACACACGCACGCATGCACGCACGCGCGCGCACAACACACACACAGCGCGCGCATATGTGTGTATATATATGTATCCACTCTAAGTCAACCAAGCAGCTGATCATGATCGAGCTCACGGTGCCATATGAGAACAGAATGGAAGCAGCTCAAATCTACAAGACTGAAAAGTATGCTGATCTGGCAAACAGCCTGAGGAGAGAAGGCTATCAGGTCAAAGTCCTCACTGCAGAAATTGGAGCTAGGGGGTTTGTAGGAACGTCTGCGTACAGCCTCATGAAACAGCTCTCAGTTGCAGGGAAGGAAAAAACCAGAGCCCTGAAAGCAATGGCAGAAGCGGCAGAGAGGTGTTCAAGCTGGATCTGGTCAAGGAGGAACAAAAGTGAACTTCATAAGGCTTAATTTCCCTACAAATATCAGGTGTCCCTGTGGCTCAGTGGTTAAAGCGTGAGTCATTAAGTGGAAAATGAGCATGTCCAGAGGGTCATGGGTTCGAATCCCAGCCATGGCTCGTCCCAAGATGGGAAAAAAAAAGGGGCAGCAGAGGGACATCCAGAGTCATGAACCGGGTGTGGCCCAACCCCCTAGAGTGTCAGGAGATAAGGGCCGAAACACTTGCTTGAAGGGGGCTTCTCTTCTGAGGACTCTCTGCTGCCACGCTCTCCACGAGTTTCTTTCTACTGATGCATGGGTAAACCATTGACTTCCGGGAATAGGCCGGAGGACACTGGGAAAGACCAGAACCAAGGGCTCTGTGGGCTGGCTCCCCACTTTGCCTTAAACATGTGGCTACTAAGAATAAAAGGAAAAGATGCTCCCAGGATTCACCGAAAGGGGGAGAGAATGATGAATCCATCGGCGCTCAACCAATCATGACTGCAAATCCCAAACGGACTATGAACATGGACCAAATGGAATATCCATGTGTCTGTGGAAAGCGTTTCGCTACCACCCGTGGCATGAAGATCCCAAGAACAAAGATGGGATGTGTGAAGACTCATCTGAATGAGCAGCAGCGCACTGCATCAGCAGATAAGACGTCGGAAGACCAAGGCCAGGATTTAAACCACAGTGCCAAGGACATCCACGCTGTTGGTTCGGATGAGGAATTTGCACAGGCCCTCGATGCCAGGCGCCTGAAACTCAACCTGCCACGAGCAAACGAAACTGAAGATTGGGAGAAACTGGATGCAAAAATCGTCCAAAGACTCGATGCACTGATAGGGAAAAGCACCCTGGAACACAAACTAGCCACATATGGGGACATTGTGTATGCCACATGTAGAGACGCCTATGGAGCAAAACTACCCAAAGAGAAAACACCTCCAAAGAAATCCAGACGCCAAGAAAAGATGGACAAGATCAGGGTCCTAAAGAAAAACCTCAAGATGCAAATGAAGACCGCACTACCAGCTGAAAAACAAGGCTTGGAAAAACTGTGGAAAGACCTGAAAGAAAAACACAGTGCCCTCAGCAAAGCGGAATCTGCGAGGAAGAGGAAGAGCAAGAAGAAGAAGACACAAGAGCGCTTCTTCAGAGATCCCTTCCAGTTTGCCAGAACACTGTTTGAGCAGCCAAAATCTGGGACCCTAAGTGTGGACAAAGGAGTTCTTGAGCAGCATCTGAGGAAAACATACTCTGACCCACAGAGCAAAGCACAACTCGACATTCAAGGTCTGGTGTGGCCAACCAACCCTGAGGAACAGTTCAATGGCAAGCCTCCAACGTTGGCGGAAATCAAGAAGGTGGTCGACAAAGCCAGAGCCAAATCATCACCAGGGCCAAACGGAATACCTTACCAGCTTTACAAGAAATGTCCCAAGGTGCTGGAGTGGCTCCACAGGCTGCTGCGATCGGCTTGGAGAAACCAGAAGATCAGCGGCCAGTGGATGACGGCAGATGGTGTGTACATCCCCAAAGAGCAAAACTCAAGTGACATTAGCCAGTTCAGGCCAATATCACTACTGAACGTTGAAGGGAAAATCTTCTTCTCTGTCATGGCAGCAAGGCTGACCAAGTACCTGATGGAAAACAAGTACTTGGATGTGTCAGTCCAGAAAGGTGGCATCCCATGCGTGGCTGGCTGTGTAGAACACGCCACAATGATCTGGGACGCAATCCAAAAAGCAAAAACAGAAAAGAGAGACCTGGACGTAGTGTGGCTTGATCTGGCAAACGCATATGGATCTGTGCCCCATGAGATGATACAGTTGGCTCTTGAGATGTACCATGTGCCAAAGAACATCCGCGACATGCTCAAGAAGTACTTCAATGGCTTCTCAATGCGGTTCTCTACCAAGGAGTACACAACAGACTGGATCAACTTGGAAGTGGGTATTGCAATGGGCTGTGCAATTTCCCCAATACTGTTCGTGCTGGCAATGGAACTCATCTTGAAAGCAGCAACAAACAGCGCGAGACAAACAGACCTTGGCGATGGATACAAGATGCCTCCTCTCAAGGCCTTCATGGATGACACTACAGTGATTTCATCCAGAGAAGACGAGACACGTCATGTGCTGGAGAGGCTAGACGACATAGTTGCCTCATCCAGAATGAAGTTCAAGCCAAAGAAATCACGGAGTCTCTCACTGAGGAAAGGAAAAGTGGCCGGATCTGTGGTCTTCAGTGTTGCCAACCAGGCCATTCCAACAGTCACAGAAGAACCAGTCAAGAGCCTTGGAAGATGGTATGATGATACGCTGAAAGACACACAAAGAGCAAAAGAAACCAAGCAGATGGCGGAGGAAGGCTTGGAGACCATTGACCAGTGTGGGCTCCCTGGCAAATACAAGGTCTGGTGTCTGCAGTTCATGCTGATACCAAAGCTGCTATGGCCTCTGATGATATACGACATCTGCACCAGCATAGTGGAGGCAATGGAAGCAAAAATCAACAAGTTCACAAGGAAATGGCTTGGTGTCCCACCCTGTCTGACTGACATAGCGCTGTACTGTCGCCAAGCAAAGCTGAAACTACCCCTGAAATCCATCCTGGAGGAATACAAAGCAGGGAAGATCAGACTTCAAAGCATGCTGGAGGACTCAGGAGACAAGGTGGTAGAAGCAATCAAGCCCCAGCTGAAGACAGGCAGAAAATGGAAAGTTCAAGAGGCGATGGATTCTGCAAAAGAAAGTCTCAAGATCAGAGAAATAACAGGACACACACAGACCAACAGACAAGGACTGGGGGTGACCAAAACTGAATGGTGGTCAAAGGCCAAAGGAAAAGCCAAAAGAGACATGATGATTCAGGAGATGAGAAAAGAAGAAGACCAAAAAAGACTCCAAAAAGCAGTCCAGCAGAGCCAGCAAGGGCAATGGACAACGTGGGAGAATGCACTCCAAAGAAGTCTCACTTGGAATGACATTTGGCGCATGGCCCCTCTCAGGATCAGCTTCATTCTCAGATCTGCATATGACCTTCTGCCCTCAAATGCAAACCTGGTGAAGTGGGGGAAAACAGACGATCCTGCATGCCCCCTCTGCCATGAAAAACAAACAGTGGAGCATGTCCTAAGCTCATGTAAAGTAGCCCTGGCTCAAGGAAGGTACACATGGAGGCACAACCAAGTGCTCAAAGAAATTGTACAAGTAGTCTGGGCTAGTACCAACACCACAAAAGGGAAAATCAGGACTCCAAAAGCACCCGCAACATTCTTCACGGCAGGAGGCAGCAAATCATGGCCAAGAACAACAGTGCCACTCGAAACATGCAGGCAGAGTCTGCTGGACGGGGCAGATGACTGGGAGTGCACTGCAGACCTCCCAGAATGGAAGAGTCACCCAGAGATCATCAGCAAGAGTGGCATGAGACCAGACATAGTAGTCCACTCTAAGTCAACCAAGCAGCTGATCATGATCGAGCTCACCGGTGCCATAATGAGAACAGAAATGGAAGCAGCTCAAATCTACAAGACTGAAAAGTATGCTGATCTGGCAAACAGCCTGAGGAAGAAGGCTATCAGTCAAAGTCCTCACTGCAGAAATTGGAGCTAGGGGGGGTTTTTAGGAACGTCTGCAAAACAGCCTCAAAGAAACAGCTCTCAGTTTGCAAAGGGGAAAGGAAAAAACCAGAGCCCCTGAAAGCAATGGCAGAAGCGGCAGAGAGGTTTTTCAAGCTGGATCTGGTCAAGGAGGAACAAAAGTGAACTTCATAAGGCTTAATTTCCCTACAAATATCAGGTGTCCCCCGTGGGTCATGGGTTAAAGCGCGAGTCATTAAGTGGAAAATGAAGCAGGTCCAGAGGGTCAAGGGTTCGAATCCACCAGCCATGGCCGTCCCAAGATGGGAAAAAAAAAGGCAGCAGAGGGACATCCCGAGTCATGAACCGGTGTGGCCCAACCCCCCTAGAGTGTCAGGGGATAAAGGGCCGAAACACTTTGCTTGAAGGGGGCGTTTTCTCTTCTGAGGACTCTCTGCTGCCCACGCTCTCCACGAGTTTTTTTCTACAATATAATATATATATATATATACATAAAGGGTATATCCATATCTGTATCTATATCCATATCTATATCTATCTATCGATATATCTATATATACATAACATATATACACTTCTCTCTCTCTTCTCGTCGTCCATTCTCCTCTGCTTCTCCTCTCCTCTCTCTCTCTCTCTATCTATATATTGAATTGGTGTGTACAGCAACATTGAAAGAAAAATTGGTAGCCGCTTTTTTCCTCTTGTTCCTTTATTCTTGTTTATTGTTGTTGTTGTTGTTGTTGTTCTTCTCTTCTTCTTCTTCTTCTTCTTCTACCACTGCCACTATTGCTGCCCTCTGCTGCTGCTGCTGGTACTACTACTACTACTACTACTATACTACACTAAATGCACAATGTCTTTTGAAACAAGGGTGTATATTGTCCGCCCACAATGTTTTTAAGTCAACGTTTCATTTGCGCATGAAATTAATCAGACAAAGCTAAATGTTTCTAAGCCTATTAAGATTTGTTTGAAAGATTTTTTTTTTTTTTTTCTTTTTGGCA
>CM065734.1:15540845-15542703 GCA_033310375.1 Conus canariensis | reverse complement strand
AAAAAGAAGAAAAGAAAGAAGGAAAGAAAGAAGGAAAGAAAGAAAGAAAAAGAAGAAAGAAAGAAAGAAAGAAAGAAAAAGAAGAGAAAGAAAGAAAGAAAGAAAGAAAAGAAGGAAAGAAAGAAAAAGAAGAAAGAAAGAGAGAAAGACAGAAAGAAAAAGAAGAAAGAAAGAAAAAGAAAGAAAGAAAGAAAAGAAAGAAAGAAAGAAAGAAAAGGAAGAAAAAAGAAAGAAAAGAAAGAAAGAGAGAAAGATAGAAAGAAAGAAAGAAAGAAAGAAAAAGAAGAAAGAAAGAGAGAAAAAGAAGAAAGAAAGAAAGAAGGAAAGAACGAAGGGAAAAAGAAAGAAAGACAGAAAGAAGGAAGGAAAGAAAGAAAAGAAAGAAAGAAAGAAAAAGAAGAAAGAAAGAAAAAAGAAAGAAGGAAGAAAGAAAAGAAAAGAAGAAGAAAGAAAGAAAGAAAGAAAGAAAGAAAGAAAGAAAGAAAGGACAGGACCATGGTAGTGACGAACTGTGTCAAAAGAAGAAAAAAAGTGGCGGGAGCTTAGATTTGGGGGTAGGCCCTGGGGGGGGGGGGAGGGCGGGGGGGGGGCGGGGGGAAGACGTGAGGTGGCGGGGGGGGGGGGGTTAGGGGGGGGGGAGAGGCGGCTCTTTAGTAATGTGTCTTGGCTCGGGTACTACCAGGATAGTGGAAGCCCCCATCATAGAAAGAAACGACTAGAACGCTATGGACTTTCCGGCACATAAACGTCCTGATTCATGTTCACCCGAAGGACAGGCACGTGAATGGCTGGAATGCAGGGGGGGGGGGGGGGAGGGGGGGGAGGGGGGGGAGGGGAGGGGAGGGGAGAGTGGAGTGTGGTGTGGGATCAGTTTATATCATGCAGATACATTTTCTTTGAGATCCAGTACCTGCTACGGAGGGTGAGATTTCTCTTTCTTTGATTTACCTTCTTTTTCTTGTTTTTTTTTTTTTTTTTTTTTTTTTTTCTTTCTTTCTTTCTTTCTTTCTTTTTTTTTTTTAACGATCAGAAGGCTAACAACCATGATAGCACTGAATGACCATTCCTTCGTGTGTGTGTGTGTGTGTGGAGAGGATGTGAGAGAGAGAGAGAGAGAGAGAGAGAGAGAGAGAGAGAGAGAGAGAGAGAGAGAGAGAAGAGGGAGAGAGAGAGAGAGAGAGAAGAGAGGAGGGAGAGAGAGAGAAGAGGAAGAAAACAGACGGGAAAAGAGATGACAGAAGAGACAGAGAGAGAGAGAGAGAGAGAGAGAGAGAGAGAGAGAGAGATGGTGGAGGAGGTAAAGGAAGAAGAAGGAGAAAAAAAAAAAGGGGGGGGGGGGTTGGGGGAGCAAACAAGAAACAGAAACAAAAACACCATCACACACGAATACACACACACACACACACACACACACACACACACACACACACACACTACCATCACCCACACACACACACACACACACACACACACACACACACACACACAATACTAACACACACACACTCACACACAGACACACACACACACACACAACACACATACATACTACACACACTCACACACACACACACACACACACACACACACACACACACACACACACACACACCCGCAACGAAACAATCCAACCAACCAACCCCACCCAGATTCTTGATGTCGCCTGATCTCCCGCAAGGACTGTCAGCACCAGCACCCCCCCCCCCCCACCCCCCCCCCCACCCCCACCCCCACTGGCAAGACATGACACACCGCCATAAGCTCTTCCTTTCCACCACCACCACCCCCCCCCCCCCCCCCCACCCACCCCCGGCCACGGACGATACAGTTGCAGACGACAGGTCGCACGTGCCCAATA
>CM065734.1:15525845-15530845 GCA_033310375.1 Conus canariensis | reverse complement strand
TGGTAAGATCACCACAGACTGTGGCATATATCTCCATCTGATGCTGAAGGAGCACAAACACAACCAACCGCGCGTCTCGCTGATGGATCCAAGCTACATAGTGGACGAAAAGTCTCAGAGCAGGCGACAGAAATGGTTCTGTCTTTAAGATAAATGGAAGTGGTCTTCATATGGTCTCTCGCCTTATCGAACATCTTTGCTTTCTGTGTCATCTGCTCCAGCATGGATTCTGCAGTCTCTCACTGACAATCAATCCTACTCGTCGAGTAGTGTTGTAGAGAAATTCCAGCCAGCAAACAAAACGAACATATTGATCCTGACATTATCCGCATCTTTGGTCTCTGTATCATCTGCTCACATAGATACTGCAGCCTCTCTCTCTCTCTCTCTCTCTCTCTCTCTCTCTCCTCTCGCTCCCACCGAGACAATCATACTCGAGTAAGAGTCGAGTGATTAACCTTTTTAATGTCAGTTTGATTTAATGAACATTAAATGTGTGTTGGGTTACGTCAGGGGCCAAAGTTTGTAAACTCCTTCGCGATTTGGTGATTTAGCAACAAGGCCATTTTGCTTGTTGATCCTCGGGGAGGCGGCGGGGGGGGGGGGGGGGGGTGGAAGGGGGAGGAGAGGGGGGTGTTGGAGGGGGCTCCTGTGGTCGGCTGGGCGGAAACAGTTTTCATTGATCGAACTGAATGTTTTCAAAATCGGAAATGAAATGAGGCAGGGAACAGTAAACGATAAACAGTAAACAAGTTGGGTATTTTTTGCTCCCATAAGAAAACCTAACACAGAGTAACTTGTATTCAAGACCGGCACAGCCTTTTAAACTTGAATAAAGTCAGACAAATACAAAGACGAACAATCTAATAGTGGGGGAAAAAACAAGCGCAGGCCAACAACTGAACTATCTTCATAGATACTGGATTTGGACTTCAGGAAGGGGGGGGGGGGGGGGAGGGGATTTGAAGATGGAGAAACTGGGAACATGAAATTAAGAAAATATGTTACAGATATGAAAACTTTTCACTAGCTGCATAAGGGAACCATCGCAATCCCTTTTGAAGGCAGATACATTTGTATTGCCTGCTCCGAGGCCTTTCGTCCGCTGGGTCGGACTCATCAGGGAGACACGGCTGGTTGAATGTTTTCAGTTTTAAGCCATCGTATGTTTTTTGCTGTTGAGATATCGTCGGCGAGAAGTTTGTAGTCATTAATTTAAGGGAGGTTTCTTCAAGACGCCGTCAGTTTGATTGTGGACTGAGCCCATACGAAACTAGCGGAGGATGATGGCTTTCTCTGGATACGATCTCATCCAAGCTCTTTCAATGTCTAACGGGTGAGAATTATCTGTCTGGTGCTTTATTCTCCTCCTCCTCCTTCTCCTCCTCCTCCTTCTCTCTCCTCTTCATACTCTCTTCTACTCGCTTCTTCTTTCTTCTTCTTCTTCTCTCTCTCTTCTTCTCTCTTCTCTCTCTCTCTCTCTCTCTCTCTCTCTCTCTCTCTCTCTCTCTCCTTTCATTCAGTCTGTATTATGTACAGACATGTGCATAACCTCATTCTAATTAAACGTGTTTCGGTCTTTTTCCGTTGATTTCTAATCCGGTTCCAGTTTTGTATAATCACGCTCTAAAGTTACGCCCAATCTGGTCTTGTTATTTTTCACACACACACACACACACACACACACACACACACACACACGCACACACACACACACACACACACACACACACACAACCACACCTGCCCACCAGTATCTTCAGCAAAATAGAAAGAAAAATAGAAAAAAAATGGAGGTCTTACTTGCCGGAGGTTTAAACTACAAGCCTCCAGAATGCCGTCACTATTCTGTTCAACACGTCTTCTCTCCCAAGTGCGTTGCTATTTTTTTCATCCAATCATACTGATTGCTACTACTACATCCACACCTTCCACACATACCAAGGAATAGATGCTGATGGTGTAGCCGAAAGCAACGGAGAGAGTCTAGTCTGTCGCTGGTTCTGCTGCTAATGCTGATCGACTTCTTGGGACTTGCATGATGTGAGACACAAACATTTTACAGCAGATTCCGTTAAAAAAACACTTGTTCAGAGATGTTCCACCTGATGCGATCTTTGAATTTTTGAAAGAGATTAACATTTTTAATTGGATCTGAGGTTTTTATAGTGGAAAGATTGTTAACAAAATTTCGGAGTTTTTTTTTTTTTTTTAGAAGATGTCTTTCAAAGAGCTGTGTGAATGAATGACTTGTGAGTTGATTTGAACGTGGTGACAGCCCTGATATGGCCCTTTGCGGTCGGCTGGGCTATAAGCAACATTAGCTTACCTTACCTTCTTGAGTAGTAGCTGAGCCCTCAATGAACAATTAACAGGATGCCAATCAACACAAAAACTCATCAAAAGAGGTTTTTTTTGGGGTTAAAGTATGTAAACTCTCGGACCTAACAGAGCGAGAACAATACAAATAATGCTAAGCATCTATTAGCGCCCATAACTTGAACAAATAAAACCCATGGTCATTAGTGTGACAACGAGAGAAAGCCAGGCTCATGTTAGCTGAAGGAGTGCTTATTTCATCCATTCACGGAAGATCAGTCGTAATGTATTACTTCTGTAAATGCCGTGGGATTAGAAGAAGAAGGAGGAGGATGAGGAGGAGGAAGAGGAGGAGGAGCAGAAGAAGAACAAGAAGAAGAAAAGGAGGAAGAGGAGGAGGAGAAGGAGGAGAAGGAGAAAAGGGGGGGCAGGAGTAGAAAGTGAAGAAAGAAAGAAGAAGAAGAAGAAGAAGAAGAAGAAGAAGAAGAAGAAAAGAAGGAACAGGAAGACGAAGAAGAAGAAGAAGAAGAGGAGAAGAAGAAGAATAAAAAGAAGAAGAAGAAGAAGAAGAAGAGGAAGACGAAGAAGAAGAAGAAGAAAGAAGAAGAAAGAAGAAGAAGAAGAAGAAGAAGAAGAAGAAGAAGAACCACGAGAAATGAGGGAAAAACACAAAGCGACAAGAACAGTAACTCATGTATCTTTTATAGTTGATATAAATGTATTCCATTCCTTTGTTCTGCCAATGAAGAAAGACCAATAAATCCCAAGGAAAAGAAAGGATGCCCCATCAACAGCATGTGACTGAACCTTCCTCCTTCCTCAATCTCCCCCATACGTCCTACCCTCGCTGCCCACCCACCCACCACCCCTCCCTTCTCCTTCTTCTTCCTAGTCGGGGCCCTCCTCCTCTTTTGCCCCAACAAACAAGCAAACAACAAAATCGTGACGTTAATCTCGCCATCCATTGTTTGAATATCGTCACTTTGCACGCTCCCTCGCCCCCCCCCCCCCCCCCCCCCCCCCCACCCACTCCGCCCCATCCGAACGCACCCCCCCCTCCCCTCTAATCTACCCCACCCCACTCCCCTTTCCCCACCCAACCTTCCCAAACCTCACCACACCCCCACCACCCTCTCATCACTTCCGCCACTCTTCCCCGCCCCTGTGTCGGCATCCCCCCCACCCATTATTAGATGGAGGGGGGTGGGCCAAGGTGTAAAACAAGAATTGACAAACTAATCCAGGTCTCAGCACTAACCCCTCCTTTTTTCCCACGATGAGTCTCCTCCACACCCACACCACCCCCCCACCCTCCCCACCCCCACTCTCCCCACCTCTCCCACCTCTCGCCCCCCCCCCCCCCCCTCCCGCCCCCCCCCGCCCCCCCCCCCACCCGCCCACCCTCTCCCCCCCCGCACCACACCCGCCCGACTCGCTCTTCACTTCCCTCTTCCTCGTTCTTCCCATCCCTGCCCCCCTTCCCTTCGGCTTTTCTGTGCACCTGCTCTCATCATGTCTTCATCATCATCATCATCGTCACGTCGTCATGAGCATCTTCTTGGTCCTGTCTAGTCAGTAGCGGAGTGAAAAACGGGGGGAGGGGGGGGGGGGGGACAGGGAAGGTAACTGTTCTGGCAATGTGGCTGCACACCAAAAATGAATGCGCCACGCCCTTGCTTTTATTGACGGAGTCGGTCGAATATTTACAGACTTGCCGCCATTAGATTGTTTTGAGCATTTTGATTGTCTGAAAGCTGACTCTCCTTATTGTCTTTCATAATTATGGCCATCGAGGTACAACAAGCCAGGTGGGTCCTCCAAGCAGACAGATTAATTCAAATCAAAGGACAATGGGACTATTAATTTGGGGCGCTTCCAGGTGGCGCGAAAGATCGGGTCACGGGGGTGAGTGCAAAGGCCTGAAATGGGACGTCAGCTAAGGGGAAGGTCATGTATTTGAAGATTGTTTGTGATTTCATCGATTTAAATACCCCCCCCCCCCCCCCCCCGCCCCCCAAAACAAGGCAAACATTGGTGGAGGAGTTGTTCTTCTGATCACTTATCGTTGTAGCATTACATGCCTCCTCAAATTTCTTGCAGGCCTCGAAACGCTTCTATGGATTGTTTCGTGTTTTCATGCAAATCCTAATTGTGGCGTATGGCCTGTTTGCTGTCCTGGTTAATCGTTGTTCTTGCTGCTGCTGCTGCTGCTGTTTATTGCTGTTGTTGTTGCTGCAGTGTTGTTGATGCTTCTGGTGATCCCGTTGTTGTTGTTGTTTTGTGTGTGTGTGTGTGTGTGTGTGTGTGTGGTGTGTGTGTGTGTGTGTGTGTGTGCTGAAATGTCTTCCTTCATGTGCGACGTAAACACTTAGTGATCAGTCTTGTTGCTCTTGTTGTTTGGCTTCGGGTAATGCATTTGCTGTTGTTGCTTTTGGGTGTTGCCGTGGTTCTGTTGTTATGCATTGTATGTCTTTGACGGCAAAAACAAACAAACAAACAAACAAACAAAGGAACACACACACACACACACACACACACACACACACACACACACACACGCGCGCGCGCGCGCGCATATATATATGCGTGTGTGTGTGTGTGTGTGTGTGTGTGTGTGTGTGTGTGCGCGCGCGCGTGCATTCGTGCGTACGTGCGTGTGTGGTGCGTGCGTGTGTGCGTGC
>CM065734.1:15515845-15520845 GCA_033310375.1 Conus canariensis | reverse complement strand
GTTTCAAGGTACTGTCACTGTAACTGCCAATACATTGTCAGTGTTGTATTGGAGCACAGTGTCAGCACAGAGCTTGTTGTTGTTGTTGTTGCTCACTTGACCCTGGTGACTGTGAATGCATTCTGGTTTATTTCTTTATTGACTAAAAAGTTCTTGAAACCAAGAGTACTGTATCGGCTTTCACATAGTTTAAAACTAACATCTTCGTAACGAGATCTAGCGGGTTAGAGGTAGAACAACTTAATTTAAAAGGCGCAGATGACTTCGTCATGAAGGAACGTTGGCGGGAAGGGGAGGGGGGGGGGGGGGGGGGGAGTGAGAGGAGACAGAGGAAGAAGGAGAGGTAGGTGAGGGGCTGGAGCGGGGGGGGGGGGGGGGGTTGGGAAGGGATGAGTATTTCAGGATCGTAACTGCTGCCAGACATGAGATGCTTCGGCAAAGCTGGAGAAGGAAAATACGAGAAAGGGGGGGGGGGGGGGGGGGGGGGGTGAGGGAGGGTGGGGAAGGAAGGGGGGGGGGGGACGAGGGAGCGGAGAAGGGTAGATGGGGGTGAGAGTGACAATCACAAACATGTTGATGACTTGTGCGGAAAGGGGGGAGGGGGGGGGGGGGGAGGCGGAGAGGCGAGATTGTTCTGCGCAAACGAAAGAAAGGTACAAACTATGACACAAGCCAAGATAATACTACTTCTAAAATCGAGGAAAAGACTACTACACAAACGGAGATAATATAGTCTATTCCACCAACGAAAAATATAGACTGTTACTTAATTGAAGAAACAACAGTCCACAAAGCAAATAAAGATTTAGATTTCTACACAAATGAAAATATAGACTGCTACACAAATAAAGATATATACTACTACGAAAACTATATGCAATCGCACAAATGAATATGTTGACTATAACACAAGAAACGCGTTTATTTATACTTCTACACATATAAAGGTGAAGCCTATGCACAACGTAGGAGAAAGACCACAACTGACATACGCAGACAGATAAAGATTACACATCGCATTCAGAGACAGATGAAAACTACAACTGACACAAGGAGATAGATAAATACTACAGCACACACATAGAGACAGAGAGAGACTATAACTCACCTTCAGAAACACTTTAAAACACACACACACACACACACACACACCACACACACACACACACACACACACACGCACACACGCACGCACGCACGCACACACACAAACCCCACGCACGCACGCACGCACGCACGCACGCACGCACGCACACACCACGCACACCACACCACACACACACCACACACACACACGCACGCACATGCAGAGACAAAATGAAGACAACAACCCACATGCAGAGACAGAGAAAGACTGCAACAACTTACATGCAGAGACAGAGAAAGACTGCAACAACTTACATGCAGAGACAGAGAAGATGCAAAATCAGAAGACAGAGAAAGACTACAACAACTTACATGGAGAGACAGAGAAAGACTACAACAACTTACATGCAGAGACAGAGAAAGACTGCAACAACTTACATGCAGAGACAGAGAAAGACTGCAACAACTTACATGCAGAGACAGAGAAAGACTGCAACAACTTACATGTAGATGACAGAGAAAGACTACAACAACTTACATGTAGAGACAGAGAAATACTACAACTCACATGCAGAGACAGAGAAAGACTACAACAACTTACATGCAGAGACAGAGAAAGACTACAACCCACATGCAGAGACAGAGAAATACTACAACCCACATGCAGAGACAGAGAAAGACTACAACCCACATGTAGAGACAGAGAAATACTACAACCCACATAGACAGAGAAAGACTACAACCCACATGTAGAGAGAGATAAAGACTACAACCCACATGTAGAGAGACATAAAGACTACAACTCACATGCAGAGACAGAGAAAGACTACAACCCACATGTAGAGACAGAGAAAGACTACAACCCACATGTAGAGACAGAGAAAGACTACAACCCACATGTAGAGACAGAGAAAGACTACAACCCACATGTAGAGACAGAGAAAGACTACAACCACATGCAGAGACAGAGAAAGACTACAACCCACATGCAGAGACAGAGAAAGACTACAACCCACATGCAGAGACAGAGAAAGACTACAACCACATGTAGAGACAGGAAGACTACAACCCACATGCAGAGACAGAGAAAGACTACAACCCACATGCAGAGACAGAGAAAGACTACAACCCACATGCAAAGACAGAGAAATACTACAACCCACATGTAGAGACAGAGAAAGACTACAACCCACATGTAGAGACAGAGAAATACTACAACCCACATAGACAGAGACAGAGAAAGACTACAACTCACATGCAGAGACAGAGAAAGACTACAACCCACATGTAGAGACAGAGAAAGACTACAACCCACATAGACAGAGACAGAGAAAGACTACAACTCACATGCAGAGACAGAGAAAGACTACAACCCACATGCAGAGACAGAGAAAGACTACAACCCACATGTAGAGACAGATAAAGACTACAACCCACATGTAGAGACAGAGAAAGACTACAACCCACATGCAGAGACAGAGAAAGACTACAACCCACATGAAGAGACAGAGAAAGACTACAACCCACATGTAGAGACAGAGAAAGACTACAACTCACATGTAGAGACAGAGAAAACTACAACCCACATAGACAGAGACAGAGAAAGACTACAACTCACATGCAGAGACAGAAAAGACTACAACCCACATGTAGAGACAGAGAAAGACTACAACCCACATAGACAGAGACAGAGAAAGACTACAACCACATGCAGAGACAGAGAAAGACTAAACACATGAAGACAGAAAAACACAACCATGTAGAGACAGATAAAGACTACAACCCACATGTAGCAGAGAAAGAGCTACACATGTAGAGACATAGAAAGACTAAACCCACATGTAGAGCAAGAAAGACTACACTCAACATGTAGAGACATAGAAAGACTACAACCCCACATGTAGAGACAGAGAAAGACTACAATGAACAGAGACAGTAAAGACTACAGCTGAACACAGAGACAGATAAAGACTACAACTCACACGCAGAAACTGACAGTCTCGAGCTCATATGCAGAACAGAAAGACTACAGCTTAACGCAGAAACTAATCAAGACTACACTCACATACAGAAACGGACTAGTTCACTATGTCAACGAAGACATCATGCAGAAGAAGACACTGACAGTTACAAAAATCTATAACGAATAATCAAAACAAACAAAACAACAAAAAAAAAGAAAGAAGAAAAAAGAAAGAAAAGAAAGGAAAAACAAAAAAGAGGAATAGAAATGGAGGGGGGGGGGGGGGGACGGGGTGTAATGAACGTTCCGCTTCCCAAACCAATTCGTTATCCAATCAGGTGTGACAACGTGTCACATTTTGGAGGGAGGGTCAGGGGGCGAGGGGAGGGGAGGTGATGCGGGGGTTGGGGGGGGGAGGGGGGCAGGGAGGGGTGGGGGTTGGGGGATTGGCAGACTGGTCATCAATCGTTCGGTGGTGGTCAGTGAGTCCCTTGGAGGAGGGAAAGCACGTGCGTGCGTGCCTTGGGCCTGGTGTCCAGATGGGTGGGGGGGGGGGGGGGGGGGGGGGTGGGGGGTGGGGGTGGGGGGGGGGCTAATGTGGCGGTCAGTGGCCGTGGTCACGCACTGGGCGCCCTTGGTGGGGGCCATCTGGACAGTGACTGTGTCTGGGGCCTTGTGTTCCCACCCCCGCGTGTCTGATCATCCCTCTCTCTCCCTCTGTGTGTGTGTGTGTGTGTGTGTGTGTGTGTGTGTGTGTGTGTGTGTGTGTGTGTGTGTGTGTGTGTCTGTTGTTGTCTGTCTGTCTGTCTGTCTCTCTCTCTCTCTCTCGTTAGTGGATTAACTTTTTTTTTATCAAATCTCTCACTGACTCTGTCTCTGTCCTCTGTTATGTCTGTCTGTCTGTCCGTCTCTACCGTTGGTGGACTAACTAATTTGTCAAATCTCTCACTGACACTGTCTCTGTTTCTCTGCCTCTGTCGATGTCTGTCTGTCTGTCTGCCTGACTGCCTGCTGTCTGTCTGTCTGTCTGTCTCTCTCTCTCTGTCTCTCTCAATTTACAGTTGCTTGCTGGATTATCTAGTGTGTCAATCTGCCTCTTTCTCTAAGTCTCTGTCTCTCTGTCTCTTTCTCGATCTCTGTCTCTGTCTGTCTGCCAGTCTGTCTGTCTGTCTGTCTGTCTGTCTGTCTGTCTGTCTGTCTCTCTCTCTCTCTCTCTCTCTCTCTCTCTCTCTCTCTCTCTCTCTCTCCGGAAACTGTTTACCAGTACACTGGTGTTCAGATGACACCAGCTGCTGTTCTGTTCAGATCAAAGTCCTGGTCTTCCCTACATGGTCTGGGTCGTTAAGTCCTGCTGTTGATGTGACTGCATGTCCTTTCCTTGAGGGAGGCTTCGGTCTGAGACTGACTAATCATCACTTCATCATCATCATCGTCGTCATCATCATCACCATCATTATCATCATCATCATCATCATCATCATCATCATCATCTTCTTCTTCTTCTTCTTCTTCTTCTCCTCCTCCTCTCTTCTTCTTCTTCTTCTCTCAAGTCTTTCCCTCCTATCCCTCCTTCCCTCACTTCAACCCCCCCCCTCTCTTTCGCCCTCTCTCTTTCTCACTCTCTCCTCTCACTCCTCTCTCTCTCTCTCTCTCTCTGCCCCCATCTCCCCTCTCCCTAAACTAACCACTATGTCTCTGATAACACCCATCCTGTTCTCTCGTGTGGACGATGACAAACAACACAGTCGTTCGACAACAAAGGCTTAGACAAATTCCCACCACCAATCATACCAGTACCACCATACAAGCGACGTTACATTACACTACTATGTCAGGGCAGCCCAGCCAAAAGTCAGAACGTTCACTGGCGAACCAACAAAAGACACAACTCACCACACCTGGAAGTCTTCAGGCGTGCTAGGCGTGCCTTGTACCAGTATGTACCTCGCCC
>CM065734.1:15493345-15500845 GCA_033310375.1 Conus canariensis | reverse complement strand
GGGCAAACACACAAGGCACATATTGTCCCTTTTTCAAAGCATGAAGTGTGTATATTTGATAGAAATGTTTCGGACAGGTTTTAAATGTGCCATCACCAAAGATTTTGGACTGCCTGTCACAGAGCAGCTGGAGGTTGGTGTTGGTGGTGTAGATGATAATACCGTTGGCAGCATCGTTGACTTGCACCATGGGTTCGCCTCGGCTGGATGTCATGTCGTAGTCAGCGACGCGTCCGTGGGTTTCAGCCCGACTTTTGGGAAGTTTGGGGAGCTGTTTTCGTCGTTGCTGATACATCGCCTTTCGCGTCTTCTCGATGTCTGCTAAGTCGATATTCTCGTCATCATTTTGCTGCAACTGTTGTTTCATAATTTTGGACGGTCGCTGAAACAAGTCCTCAGCACAGCGTCTTTTGCAGGCTTTCCGAAACTGTGTGACGGCGATGTCCTTTTGGTTTTTAGCGCCATGCTCCACGTGCTGGCGCAGTAGCTGCAAATTTTTGTTGCCCACGTCAGTCCGGCACCGTGCTGGACAACCTCTTTTGGTACATCTCCAGGTCTTCCCGTTGGCCGTAGCTCTGTCCAAACGAAACAGATAGCCGTCTACAAGCAGGGCTGGCTTGTCGTGGTTTGTGGTAGTTTCCATGATTGCTAAATTCTCCTCCATCATTCCAGCCATTCCAGCTCCTCTCTGTCTCGCTGAACTTAGGCGTGTGTTTCGTGTGTGAGTTGGCTGTAGGCTGCTCTTTAGTGGTGCCAGCTACAGGCGGTAATCTGACCCGCTGAGCTTTGGCTCATCTGAGTGTGAGCTTTGGCTCATCTAGAAACAGGCGAAAACTGGCTGTAGGCTGCTCTTTAGTGGTGCCAGCTGTTTGTGTGTAGTGTGAGCTTTGGCTCATCTAGAAACATATAGAAACGATTCATGTAGTGAACAGTGTCAGTTAAAAGTAATCACATACGCAACGCTGACGGGTGCGCGCTTTTTAGCAGTGAACTCACTCGTTGTGTTTTTCTACTTGCGCGCTTTCTAGCATTAGAGCGCGCGCTTTCTAGCGCGCGCTTTCTAGCGGTGCGCGCTTTTCCGCGGACCCGTCGCCAGCGTTCACGGGTTTCATGCATGCAAATTTCCTGTTGTGGATATTCATCGGTAGTCTATACACCAGACCTGAAAGAGATGGGGAGAGCACAATACATAATGATGACGATACCGACGATGACAATGATGTTTTGTTTCTTCTTCTCCCTTAACTCCCGTGGGAAATCATCGGGGCACCATACTGAAGACCAGTTCACCAGGTTCCTGAGGTCCTGTCGGTTGTAGGCCAAAGCTCTGCTACTGTTTTCCCAGTCCACTCTGCAGTATCGTCAGTCCATCGGGGTTTATTGTTTCTATCTTCCCTTCCGTATGCGTCTTGATACAGTTCCGTGGAGAATTGTTTTAACAAGGCCATTGGATCTTTGTCACATGGCCACACCGACCTCATTTTCTTTTCTGGATGGATGTCAGCAGATCTTATTATTATTAGAAAAGTAGTTAGACTCAGAATCAAAAACTTACTTTGAGAATATTTCGACAGGGTCGCCCTGTCTTCTTCAGCTCACTGTTGCTGTTGTGGCAGCGAGGCCTGGTGGGGCGACTTTTTGTGTGGGGTGAACGGTTGTCAGGATCTGATTGTAGATTGGGGGGGGGGGGGGGGGGGGGGTTCAAAACCTTGATCTCTGTCCAGAATCCAGAAACCTATATTCTTCTTATTCAGTAGACCTTGGTATGGTCCTACGTTCTTTCGGCTTGATGGTTTGAGGCTCTTGCTGATTAGTGATGTGATCACTGTGTGTGTCTGTTGTTTAGAATCTGGCGGTCACATCTTATTTCTCATGGCTGGGATTCTTCTTTCCAGTTCTGCTGTGAGAGTCGGTGTGCAACTCGTGTGCGCAGGGAGATGGAGTATACCAGCGTAGGAAGGAGCCTGATCGTGTTGTGTTTCATGCATGGAGATGTTCTTGTCCTTCCAGACAGGTTCTTAATCTGAACAGTGCTGTGGTTGGTCTTGGCCGCCGTTGAAAGGGTTTACGGTTTGCATCCCTCGCTACTAATGATGGATCCCAGGTCAGTGAATCATTGAATTGATTCTAGCTTCTGTCCGTTGACAGTTACGTCAGATGTGATGGTGGTGCTGTGACTGCCCATTAATTTGGACTTCTGGGCTCTGATTTCCGTGCAGTGTCTTGTCAAAATATTTCATCCAGTCGTTTGGTAAGTTTGGTGAGTTCTAGCTCACTGCCTGCCGGTCATCTTCAAAACCGAAGCTCTGTGATGGTTCTTCCTCCAAACCTGACCGTGCTGACATGATCTTCAAATGCGTCCGTCATGATGCGTCCATGGACTATGTTGAGGTGTAATAATAAGGGAGATGGAAGGCAGCCGTGACGAACTCCAACTGAAGTGTGGCACCATCCTTCACTCGTGCCCAATGGTCACTTTGGGGTGCAGGTGCTGGTTGGTTGGTGCTGGTAAGCTTCTACCCAATGTTGACTGTCTTCATTGTGGCCCATACTGCCTCCTGCCAGACTCTGTCCAACGCCTTCCTGGAATCTATGAAGACGTAGAAAACTCCGTCTCGTGCTGAAGATGCGTGTGTGTGTGTGTGTGCGTTCGTGCGTGCGTGCGTGTATGTGTGTGTGCGTGCGTGCGTGCGTGCGTACGTGCTGCTGCGTGTACTGTGTGCTGGTGTGTGTGTGGGGTGTGTGTGTGTGTGTTGTGTGTGTGGTGTATGCGTGTATGTGTGTGTGTGTGTGTGCGTGCGCGCGCGCGCACTTGCGTGCGTGCGTACGTGCGTGCGTATGTGCGTACGTCTGTATGTATGTTTTCGAAAAGGGTAAGTATACTGTTCAAAAAAAAAGAAGCGCATACTTTTGTTGACGAAACCATATTTCAAATTTCATCAACATAGCAAAAATACGATTGAAATCATTTCACAACAGAATTTTGTTTGTTTCAAAGGTCATCAGTTCCAGTTTCATTTCCAGTGTCTGTAAAGTTCACATCGCCGATACACACCGATCCAGGCAACGAGGACTTAAGTAAAAGGGGTATGTCACCACCTGCAGCTATAGCATCTTCAAAGAGCATTGGAAAGTTCTCCTCATTGAATCCTTCGCATGAACATGTTTGGATCTCCAGTGCTGTGTGTGTTTGTAGGGTTCAGAGCAATGTTCAAGTCCACCTTTTTGTTCATGATGTCTTCATCTTTTGTGTGAGACAGTTGCCGTCTTTGTTCCTGAATGGTGCCGACTTTATTTTGCTTTTGTTTGGTCAGGTCCTTCCAAAGTCTTAAACACTTTCTTTGTGTTGTTGTTGAGGTTTTCTTCTATCTCCTCACACTGTTGTTCGATCCGCCTTGTCTTTGTCTTTGTGTTCATGATTTCTTCGCTGAATCTCTTGTTTATATAGCACTGTAGGTGTCTCCTAGGCCTTCTTGGGCGATCTTAAAGTCCGTTTGTAATCACACCTCTCTAAAGATTCATGGTGTTGCCCTCCATGTGCTTATTATTCCCAAGGTCTCTGTTGCTGTGTCAGTCATTACTTGGTTGAAATGGGTTGTGAAAGCTTCAAGGTCTTGTTCTAAGAAAAGAGGTGGGGCGAATTATCTTTCCATGACCCGCTTAGAATAGCTCCTACAAGAAAACATAACTCCAATGGAATGCTGCTTACGACACCGAATCGCCTAGCAGACATGACAGCACAGAGCACACAGAACAAACAAGCAAACACCCCCCCCCTCCCCCTCCAAAAAAAAAAAAAAAGACAAAAACAAATGATCCAAGCTTGCCCATATACCCCATACCGAACACATCTACACAGCAACAAGAACTGGAGAAATGAATAAATATAAAGTAACTTTTATTCAAGACTGGCACAGCCTTTTAAACTTGAATAAAGTCAGACAACTACAAAGACGGACAGAAACAAATGCAAAGAACCTCGATTTAATTGAAACGAAAGTAAATGTGAAATGAGGTAGGGAACAGTAAACAATAAACAACCAACAAGTAGGTAACTCTTGCTCCCACAAGAAAACATAACTCCAAAGGAATGCTGTCGCATCGCCTAGCAGACATGACAGCACAGAGCACACAGAACAAACAAGGAAACATCCCCCCCCCCAAAAGATGCTCCAAGCTTGCCCATACACCCCATACCGAACATATCTACACAGCAACTTGTTTATTGTTTAATATTTGCTATTCCCTGCCTCATTTCATATTTCATTCCGCTTAGAAATGTTCAGTGATGACGGCTTTCGGTTTGTCGAGACGGACTTTGAGACGGCTTTCTCCCCCTCTGCTCTTTTCTTCAAACGTACTTTGAATTTCATCATGACAAGGTCATGGACACACCCAACATCAGTTCCTGGAAATGTTCTTGCTGTATAGCCCTAGTAGATGCAGACCTATTCTTATTCGTAAGGTCAAACCGATTTGAAGAGGTACATTCAACTAAAAAAAAAAGAAAAACTCAAGGCATTGGTGTACATCAAAACATACAACATATACGATCAATAAACAGACTATCATGATTGCACCTTTGCTCAAAAACAAAAAATATTCACCGGTGTATTTCTAACAACTATCTATATAAATATATGGCCTTACGACCACACACAACACACACACAAAAAATCACACAGCAAACAACATTTTACATAATCATAAGAGAGAGACGATAGTTAAGTTTACTCTATATTATTTCTCTATAACAGTGCGATAGAAAACCCTCAATGTATAAACACGACACACACACACACACACACACACACACACACACACACACACACACACAACAACACCAAACTTCTCCTCTCTCTCTCGTACTTCTCTTCTTTTTCTCCTCTCTCTCCTCTCCAACCCTTCTCTCCTTCCATCAACGCCATCCCACCTCTACCTGCTCACACTCCTCTTCACTATGACTACCTCTATTCACTCTCCTCTCTCCTCTCCTCCCCCCCCCACCCTCCACCACCTTCCTATACTTCTCTCATTTCTCTCTCTCTCTCTCTCCTCTCTTCATCTCTCTCTCTCATCTCTCTCATTTCTCTCTCTCTCTCTCTCTCTCTCTCTCTCTCTCTCTCTCTCTGTCATGCACAAACACACATATGCACGCGCGCGCGCACGCGTGTAACTACACACACACACACTACACACACACACACACCACCGCAGCACGCACACACGTACGCACGCGGGCACGCACATGCAGACAAGAGAAGAGAAGAGGAGAGAAGAGAGAGAGAGAGAGAGAGAGAGAGAGAGAGAGAGAGAGAGAGAGAGAGAGAGAGAGAACCGCGAGAACTCGCGCAAGCTAGAATCAGCTGTGTACAAGATGTTCACGCCTAGCATCAAGGGGCGAGCATTGGCAATCAAGACAATATCTTTATCCGGGTGTCTATTTACATTCTGCGCGGTTTTCTATCGCCTTTATAGAGAAAAGTAATAATAAAGCTAGACTATAAACTCTCTCTCTCCTCTCTCCTCTCTCTCTCTCTCTCTCTCTCTCTCCCCTCTCTCTCTTTTATTTTGCAAAGTTGTTTTCTTGTGTGTGTGGTGTGTGTGGGGGGGGGGGGGGGGGGTCAGTACAACACTATGTTAATCTTACAGTAAATGGTTTCAGTCAGTCAGTCAGGTTGTGTGTTGTGTGTGTGTGTGTGTGTGTGTGTGTGTGTGTGTGTGTGTGTGTGTGTGTGTGTGTGGTTGTTTGATTGTCTTATTTTGGGATTGCTCTTTGTATTTCAGTCTTGTATTCTTTTCACTATTTAGATCATTCATTTAGTTCTGAAGTCACATATTATCATTATTTTTTCTACTTATCGAGGGCAAGATGTAAAAAAAGCCTGTATTGTGCTTATTCTTTATCCCTCATTAAAAAAGATTCCTTCGTTCGTTCGTTCGTTCTCTCTCTCTCTCTCTCTCTCTCTCTCACCACGCACGCGCGCGTCTCCTCACTCTAACACACACCAACACACACACCACGACACACACACACACACTCACACACACACACACATACACACACACACACGCACGGAGAGAGGAGAGAGAGAGAGAGGAGAGAGAGAGAGAGAGAGAGAGACTTTCCTCTTGTTTTGTACAGAATAATGAAGTGTTTTGCATTGTACATATGAATATACCATCATTCATTTATTCATTCTCTCTCTCTCTCTTCTCTCTCTCTCTCTCTCTCTCTCTCTCTCTCTCTCTTTCTCTCCTGCTCCTCCTCCTTCTCCTCCTCCTCCTCCTTCTCCTACGTCTATCCAGACATTTAATTATTCCGTTTCCGGTTTTTCAGATTAGGTGTTGCCTAATTATGTCATCGGGTTTATCTGCTATTTCCTACCTAACGTCCACACACTGCCCATGGCATCACCAGTGCACGAGATAAACCTCGTGAACACTGATAACACCTCCATCAGAAACGGCACTAAACATTCACGTGCGGTGTGAAATTGTACGAGAGAGATAGACACGGTTGAAGAGCGCTTGAAAATGGTGTCACTGGGCGTACATCACGGATAACTTAACTCTACAGAGGCAACGTGTTATAATATAGGAAGAGACGTGGGTGTGTCCTTTTTTTTTTCTGTTTTAGGAAGGGTGGGAATGAATGGGGAGAGAGAGAGAGAAGGTGAAGGAGGGGGGGGGGGGGGTTAGGAGAGAAGAAATCAGTCGAGGCGATCACACGAAAGACGGCTCTCTCTCTCTCTCTCTCTCTCTCTCTTCTCTTGTTCCTTTTATATGTAGGCTATTTGTCTTAATTTGATATTTGATGCGTTTTTTTGTGTGTGTGTGGTTTTTTTTCGTTTTTTTTTTTCTCCACCACCCCCGCCTTTACTATTTTTTTTTTTCTTTTTCTTATTCACTTTTCTTCCTTTATTTTTGGCTTTTTTTTGTGTGTGGTAAAGGCGGTCCTTTTTTTTTTTTTTTTTTTTTCCTTCCCTTCAACTCTCACGCACCATGCGGGTCTGTATGATGTATTGCTATCAATGGACATTAATTTGCTGTTTTAATGTTTTGGCGTTTGTTACAGCGCGTCAGGGTTTATTTTTGTACTAGTGTTTGGTGTAGTGACACTCTCACACTGTGTTTGACAAAAAGATACAAAGGTTATATATAAAATTAAAAAAAAAATAAAAAAAAAAAAAAAAAAAAAGGAAGAAAGAGAGGCCCGGACATCTTCCGGGAACCATCCCTGAAACGAAAGACGAAAATAAGTATGCAAAGATGATACCAGAAGTGCGCGAAGGAGAGAAGGGAGGAACAGAAAATAGAGAGAGAGAGAGAGAGAGAGAGAGAGAGAGAGAGAGAGAGAGAGAGAGGAGAGAGAGAGAGAGAGAGAGATGTAGTAAAGAAAGCGTACAGCTCGTCTCGCAAACCTGATGCGTTTTCTTTTGCCCGGGGCTTGGTGGATAAAGAGCATCTATATTGCTTATCTCATTACGCTGGTAAAAT
>CM065734.1:15475845-15478345 GCA_033310375.1 Conus canariensis | reverse complement strand
CTGTCCACCACAGACTCTCCATTGGTCTTGTTGATCTTCTCCCCTAGAAGATTGTCTATGGGTCAGATGGCCACATTGTCTATGGGTCAGATGGCCACATTGTCTATGGGTCAGATGGCCACTCTTTCAGTCTGAAAGCGAAGTCAGGTCTGAAGGATGCCAGCTACCATCATCATGGATGTACCACAGGAGCATACAGCTGCGTCCCCAATGCCAAACTCTATGAACAGTGGTGTTGGAGCTGACAGTGGTCAGTTCTCATGTGAGAAATCATTCTGATTTCCACTTGTTAACGGTTGCTTTCAACGGACAGCCCATTAAGTCTTGACTCTTGAATCTGTTTATTTCTATCCACACAAACCAGTCTGTGTAGGTCCCCCTCTGGTTTCAATGATCTTCTGAACCATGTGACCCAAACAATTTTTGTAGCCCCCCCCCCTCCTCCCCCACCTCCACCCTTAAATGTCCTCTTCGCCTCCCCCTCTCCCTCTCCTTCCCTCTCGCCCCCCCCCCCCCCCCCCCCCCTGTCTTCTCCCTTTTCTTGCTTTCCCTGTTTTTTTAATCATAAATTGGCTCGTGGATTTTTATCAGAACAGGTAAAGTCCACAACATGACAAAAGAAGAGGGAGGGGGTGGGGGGGGTGGGAGAGGACACAAATGGAGGACGTGAGGGCGAGTTGATCACTCACTCACACCAGACACATCAGACAGGCAGAGGGGACAAGGACAAAGTGTGACTCGTACAGATTGGCTGGCATATCCCTGCAAGGTGCTAGTGATTTCTGCAGTCTGTCGTGGACAGCACGTGTACCAGAGTTCATTCATGAACACAGTTCAAAGAACAAAAGATTTAAAAAATAAAAATAAAAAAAAACGTTTCTGCTCTCACTGTCCTTCTCTGTGTGTCTATCTGTATGTTGCTCTCTCTCTGTCTCTGTCTCTCTCTCTCTAGTGCGTGCATACACAAGACACAAATACACAACCATGACACACACACACCACACACACACACACACACACACACACACACACACACATGCAGCAGCACACAACACACACACACACACACACACACCACACACACACACACATCCACCCACACACACACACACACACACACACAAATCACACACACACACACTACACACACACACACACACACACACAAACACACGCGCAGCGCGCACAACAGAGAGAAGAGAGAAGAGAGAGAACGAAGAAGAGAGAGAGCAGTCGCCAGCTACTCATGTTGGTTTTAATATGGACACAACTGTTCATCCTGTCCTATCACCACGCACAGCCCCACCTCACCTCTCTTCCCCATCCCCCCATCCCTACCCCCCACCCCCACCCCCTACACACACACGCCCTCCTCCTGTTTGATCCTCTCTCTCTCTCTCTCTCTCTCTCTCTCTCTCTCTCTCTCCCCCCCCCCCCCCCCCCCCCCCCCCCCCCCCGATGCTACGGTTCATCATCAATATTCAAAACGCTGGACGTGAATAATCCATGAACTGACATTACCCCCAGGCTCCCCCAACGTCATCGTTCGTTCTCTCACGCTCCACCCCCCATCCCCCACCCCCCTGTCCTCATCCCCCCCATCCAACCTTGTCACTCCCCCCCACCCCCATCCCCACCTCCAGTCTCACCATCCATCCCATCCCTTCTCCCTCATAACTCTGTCCCTTCCGTATCCATCTCACGGAGATTATCAAGGGAGAAGGGGTGGTGGTGGTGGTGGTGGGAAAGGGGTAGTAGGTGGGGTAGGACGACAATATTTTGAAACAGACGATTATTGTTGTATGATAGACCCTTATCATGGCAACGAAACCAATAAACCTGGGTACAGGTGTGCTTGGCGGAACTCTTGCCCGAGGCCCGACCTGCGGCATCAGCAGCAAGCGTCATGGGAAGGGTTCCCCGGTGGCTTGGTGGGTAGTTTTACACCGGGAGGGATTGGTCCAGAGGGCGTTTCATTTCTCACCCAGAGGGCAAGCGCGGAGTTTATGTCCCGGTGTGTGTGTGTGTGGCTCTTCTGGACCTCATCTACGAAAAAGGAGCAGAAGATAACAAAGAGAGAGAGAGAGAGAGAGAGAGGAGAGAGAGAGAGAGAGATGGGAAGGGTGGTGGTGGCCTGGAAGTGTGTGTGTGTGTGGGGGGGGGGGGGGCCGGTGAGGGGGGCATGATAACAACAAGTTTACCACCTTCCGCCCGCCTGTCGGTCCTGTAGTACTGTTGACGCGCATCAGTCTCACCGAGTAGTTGGTCAGAGGGTTTTTGTTTGTTTGTTTGTTTTTTTGTAGAGGATCATCTATCTCTTTCTTTTCTTTCTTCCTCCCTTTCTTTGTTTCCTTCTCTTTTTCTTCTTTCTTCTTTTCTTTTGGTTTTTGTATCTTTTTTGTTTGTTTGTTTGTTTTAAAGGTTTTTAACATGCCTTATGAAGAAGTAAGCAGACAAGATGCTGGTCCTCTCGGTCTTTCAGCCTACGCTTTTGAAACAT
>CM065734.1:15465845-15470845 GCA_033310375.1 Conus canariensis | reverse complement strand
TTGGATTCCTATGAACACTGGTTTGAAACGAATTAACAGTGGTTTTGAAACGAGTGATTTTGACTGATTTCCATAAACACTGGTTTGAAATTTTATGATTTTGAGTCCGCATGAAGAGTGGTTTGAAAGGAACTCTTCCTGAAGTCCTGGTTGTCGGATCTTGCATTCTTCTGATTCTTCTCCAGGCAGACAAGTTGTCTGGACCTCCACTCCCTCTCCTCCTGCTGAGCTCTGTGGTATCGACAGCCTTCGAGCGGCGTGGTTCAAACGTTTATTGCAGACACCCTTCCCCTCCACCCCCCCCCCCCCCACACCTCCACTTCTTTCTCAGTTTCTTTCCCATTTCCCCCTCTCCCTCTCCTCCCTCTCCCTTTCTCTCCCTTCACCTTTCCCACGTATCCTCCACCATTCGTTTCGTCTTTTGAAATCTAAACTAACCCAGGGCTTTATTTTTATGTACAGACCGGGTATAGTCAAGAATCTGACCAGGGGAAGAGGGGGGGGGGTGATATTTGGATAGTAGGGGGAGGGGAGGAGGGATTTAATCAATCACACCGCATCTGGCATGACCAGTCAGACAGACAGACGACAGACAGACAAACAGACAGACAGACAGACGAGGATGAAATTTACATCGCACAGGTAGTGTGGCACCTCCCTTCGTGGTACCAATGGCATCTAAGGTCTTTCTCGGCCGGCACTTGTTCCTGATGTCATTCACAGACACAGTTAGGAGAACAAAAACAAAAACAACAAACAAACAGAAAACAAAAAAGAAAAAGAAAGAAAAAGGAAATAAAAAAAAAACTGTTGTCTCTGCACTTGTGTGTGTACATACCTCTCTCTCTCTTCTCTCTCTCTCCTCTCTCTCTCTCACACACACACACACACACACACACACATACACAAACACACACACACACACACACGCACCACGTCACCACACCACACACACTATAAACACACACACACAACACACAACACACACACACACACACACACACAAACAACACACACACACACACACACACACACGACTGTATACAACGACGCACGCGCACAAAACACACACACAACACACACACACACACACACACACACACACCACACACCACACCACCACCACCTACACACACACACACACATACACACACACACCACACACACACACACACATACACACACACACACACACAAACACACACACACACACACACACCACATACATCACTACATCTACACACAGCCACACCACACACACACACACAACACACACACACACACACACACACGACCCAGCTCACATGCAAACATACACGTGCCAGCTACCTTCCGTTAGCGAACTACTGGACACACAACACCTCAATCCATCACATCACACACCACACACCACACACACACACACCACCACCACCTGACCCACTCCTGATCACCTTCCGCTCTCTTCTGACCGCATCCTGCGTCCTCTCACCCACACCACACCCCATCCCCTCCTTCTGCCTTCCTTGCTTCCCCCTCCCCCCTCCCCCCCCCCCTTACACACACACCACCTCCAGTGCACCCCACCAGCACCCACCCTCATACCCATCTCTCTCTTTCCCTCTCTCTTTCTGTGTGTGTGTGTGTGTGTGTGTGTGTGTGTGTGTGTGTGTGTGTGTGTGTGTGTGTGTGTGTATGTGTGCGTGTGTGCGTGCGTGCGCGTGTGTGTCTCTCTCTCCCTCTCTCTCTCTCTCTCTCTCTCTCTCTCCCCTCTCTCTCTCTCCTCACTCTTTCTCTCTCCCCCCCTCTCTCTCTCCCTCTCCCCTCTCCCTTTCTCTCTCTCTCTCCTCCCTCTCCTCTCCTCTCTCTCCCCTCTCTCTCTCTCCCTCTCTCTCCTCTCCTCTCTCTTCCTCTCTCTCTCTCTCCTCTCTCTCTCTCTCTCTCTCTCCCTCTCTTCTTCTCTCTCTCTCTCTCTCTCTCTCTCTCTCTCTCTCACGCTACAACACCTTCTCTTCATCATCACTATCAGAAACACCGCCATGTAAATAATCCATGTACTGACATTACCCTCAAGACTCTCAACATCCTTCTCCCTCGCACCTTCCGCCCCCCCCCTCCCCACCCCATCCCACCCCGCGTCCCTCCTTCTCAACCCCCATCTATACCTTATCCCCACCCCTCCCACCCCTACCCCGCCACTCCCCCACCCCCTCCCTCCCTCCCTCCCTCCCTTCCTTCCTTCCCTTATAACTCATCCCATCCATGTCCTCGCACAGAGATTATCGTGGGGAGGGAGGGAGGGGTGGGGGAGGGAAGGGGTATGACGGGGGCGGAGGGTGGGGGGTTGGGGGGAGGGGGGGTTGGTTGGGAAGTATATTCTGAATCAGACGATTATCGTCCCATGAGAGACCCGTATCACGGCAACGAAACCAATAAATCCGCAGGCGCTCTGTGGAACTCCTAAGGGGTAATCGGCGTCATGGGATGAGATGGGATCCCCGGTGGCTCTGTGGGTAGTTTCGTTCCAGAGAATGGATGGTCAGGAAGGGGGGGGGGGGGGGGTGAGGGAGGAAGGGAGGGAAGGGGGGGAGGGGGTTCTCACCTGGTCGGCAAGTCCAGTGGTTATGTTGGTGGATTTTTGGTCTGAAACTAATTTACAAAAAAAAAAAAAAAAAAAGGGGGGGGGGAAGGGGGGGGGGGGGCAAGAGCTAGCAAGGGAAGTGTAGGGGGAAGAGTGCAAGGGGGTGGGGGGTGGGGATGGTAACAAAGACAAGTCTACTCTCTTCCTTCTCCCCTCCCCTCTCTCCCTCCCCCCCCCTCCCACCCCCCTCTCCAACCTCCTCACACCTTCGTCTGTGCGAGTGCTCCCACAATCATCTCTTTAGCGCAGTGGTTGTTGCCTGGAGATGTCCCACAACCATCTTTCTATATTCAGTTCTGTCTTTGTCTTGTTGTTGTTTCTGTGTTTTGTTTTGTTACAACTGTGAGTTGCAGTTGAGATGTAAGGTAGTGCTTTTGCTTTTTTTTCTTCAGTTGTTGTGTTTAGATTGTTAGTTGTGTTGTGTGTGTTTGTTTGTGTGTTTTGTTGTGTTGTTGTGTTGTTGTTGTGTGTGTGTGTGTGTGTGTGTATGTGTGTGTAGAGGAATTGTGTTTGTGTGTGTGTGTGTGTGTGTGTTGTGTGTGTGTGTGTGTGTGTGTGTGTGTGTGTGTGTGTGTGTGTGTGTGTGTGTGTTGTGTGTGTGTGTGTGTGTGTGTGTGTGTTGTGTGTGTTTTATTTTTTTGTGTTGTGTGTGTGTGTGTGTGTGTGTGTGTGTGTGTGTGTGTTGTGTGTGTGTGTGTGTGTACGTGTGGGTGTGTGTGTGGTTGTGTGTGTGTGTGTGTTGTGTGTGTGTGTGTGTGTGTGTGTGTGTGTGTGTGTGTGTGTGTAGGGTGTGTGGTGTGTGTGTGTGTGTGTGTGTGTGTGTGTGTGTGTGGTGTGTGTGTGTGTGTGTGTGTGTGTGTGTGTGTGTACGTGTGTGTGTGTGTGTGTGTGTGTTGTGTGTGTGTGTGTGTGTGTGTGTGTGTGAGTGTGTGTGTTGTGTGTGTGTGTGTGTAGTGTGTGGTGTGTGTGTGTGTGGTGTGTGTGTGTGTGTGTGTGTGTGTTGTGTGTGTTGTGTGTGTGTGTTGTGTTGTGCGTGTGGTGTGTGTGTGTGTGTGTGTGTGTGTGTGTGTGTGTTCTTCTTTTTCTCACTCTTGCTGGCCTGCACTTTTTTTTTTCATTCTGCTCTTATTTTCCCTCCTCTTCCTCTTCCCCTTCTCCTCCTCCTCCTCCTCCTCTTCCCCTTCTCCTCCTCCTCCACCACCACTTCCTCTTCCTCCACCTCTTCCTCCTGTTTCTTCTTCTCTTTTCCCATCTTCTTCTTCTTCCTTGTATACATTATAATGGCAGAGTTAGTAGAGGTAGTAGTAGTAGTAGTAGTAGTAGTAGTAGTAGTAGTAATGGTGGTGGTGGTGGTAGTAGTAGTAGTAGTAGTAATTTTTTTTCTTCTTTTTCTTCTTCTACTTCGTCATGTTGTGGTGGTGCACGAACGCACGCACGCACCGAGAGAGAGAGAGAGAGAGAGAGAGAGAGAGAGAGAGAGAGAGAGAGAGAGGAGGGAGAGAGAGAGAGAGGGAGAGGGGAGAGAGGAAGGGAAGGAGAGAGAAAGACAGATAGACAGACAGACAGACAGACAGACAGAAAACCGATCGAAACAGAAACGAGGATTCAGACAGAGACAGACAGACCAACAGACAAGCTGACTGACAGACGAAAACAGACGGACTAAAACAAGACCAAAAAAGGCACCGACAGACAACGAAAAAACAAAATGAAAGAAGAAGAAGAAGAAGGAGGAGAGAGAGAGAGAGAGGAGAGAGAGAGAGAGAGAGAGAGAGACAGACAGGGCAGACAGAGAGAAAGAGAGAAAGAGAGACAGGCAGACAGGCAGACAGACAGGCAGACAGACAGACAGAGAATCTCCGGCATATTATCAGCATTAAGGGAACCAGAAAAGTTGTACGTGAACCAGTGAACTCTAAAAGACGTCATCTCTTCTCTAACCTCTTCTCCCTGTTTTCTCTCTCTCTCTCTCTCTCTCTCCTTCTCTCTCTCTCTCTCTCTCTCTGCATAAAAGATGTAGATGTAGCCAGCCATGTACATCTTTTATGCCCTCAAATCCAGAGAAAAACAATTATAAGGATTGAAACTCAAGCGCTGGCAATGTGATCCAAAAGATAAAACTGACTTGTTAATCAATATACGGAAATTAGAAAGGAGGAGAGATAGAAAGGATTTCTGTATGATAGGGAGAGAAAATTTCACAAATAACATGCACAAGTAGTAGGGAAGGGATGGGAAGCAAAAAAAAAAAAAAAGGAATAAAACAGGATTAGATTGCTGTTAGATGTGCTGCAAATTGGATATTGTAGGCCTATATACAGGATAGATAAGCAATTGAGGGGAACAATAATGAATGTTGACCAGTTATTTTAGCGCTAAT
>CM065734.1:15458615-15461115 GCA_033310375.1 Conus canariensis | reverse complement strand
CATTCCTCCCTGCCCCCACCCCCCCACCCACTCCCTCCTGTCTCCCCACACACTTCCTTCCTCCCCCCCCTCCTCCCCCCCCCTCCCCCCCCCCCCCGCCCCCCCCCCCCCCCCCCACACACACACACATCTTGGGACCCCGATCGGGTGTCGAGCGGAAGTCTGTTCACTAGCCATAAACGGTGAGGCGGGTCATTTCTCAACAAGAGCCCGGCCGCTAGGGGAATCTGTTTAAAGGAGGAGAGAGAGAGAGAGAGAGAGAGAGTGGGGTGAAAGAAAGGGAGGAGGAAGTGGGGGTGGGGGGCAAAGAGGGGGGGGGGAGGGAGACGTAAGGGGTGGGGTGGTGGGTAGGATGGACTGGAAGGGACGGAAAGAACAAGGTAGGGGGGATGGGGGTACGAGCGAAGATCCGTGATTCCGTCAAAGAGAGAGAGAGAGGAGAGAGAGAGAGAGAGAGAGAGAGAGAGAGAGAGAGAGAGAGAGACAGAGAAATCGGACATAACCTCATTAACAACTGTTCCGAGAAGAACCTGCTTCTGCGACCTAATTTCTTCAACCCCCCCCCCCCCTCCCCCCCCTCCCCCCCCTCCCCCCCCCCCCCCCCCCCCCCGCCGGACAAATAAAGAACTACATAAAGAGATAAATTAATGAATAAATAGATGAAACGGATAAATACATAGATAGATAAATGGAAAAAAAAAAAAAAGAAAAAGAAAAAGGAAAAAAAAAAAAAGAAAGAGAAAAAAAAAAAAAAAAAGAGAGAAAGAAAGAAGAAAAAGAACGAACTGGTTTAGCCAGCCCTTGTCTTAGAACAGTGTTGTTGTCTCGGATGCAGAAGCAGCTTGTAGAGGGAGAACACAAGCTGGTTGGGGGGGGGGGGGGGGGGGGGGGGGGGGGGGGGGGGTGGCTGGAGGTGGGAAAGGATGTGGGGTGTGGGGGGGAGGATTGGGAAGAGGGGTGAGGGAGAATGGGGTTGGGGTATTGATAAGGCGAGCACCAACAAACGAGACAAACAAAGAGAACGTTCGTACATACTCATGAATGACGAAGAGGGAGTGAATGGTACTGAGAGAGAGAGAGAGAGAGAGAGAGAGAGAGAGAGAGAGAGAGAGAGAGAGAGAGAGAGAGAGAGAGAGAGAGAGCGAGAGAGAGAGAGAGAGAACAGAACACAAGAGAATTCATTAAAAAAAATAAATAAATTGGTTAAGATTCTAGGCATTTATTATCCTACTCACCTAACCTTCTTTGCTAAATGAAATTTAGCGCGTGAGGCAATATATAAGGAGAAGAGAGAGAGAAAAAAAAAGAAAAAAGCGTAAGTCTTACAATAAGCATGTATGCAGAGGAGGGAGGGAGGGAGGGAGGGAATGGGTGAAGGGATAGGGGGGTGTATCGACAATGCTTCCCCCACTCACACTCCCCCCTCCCCCAAAACAGAGTTTAAAAAAAAAAAAAATCAAAATGAAGAGAAAAATAAATTAAAGTGAAATCTTTGCGAGAACAAGCGTATTCGTGTACGCATATATACATTTGAAACAAACTTATATCAATAGTAATCATGCTATGGCGTTGTTGTTGTTGTTGTTGTTGTTGTTTCCGTCTTTGTTGTTCTTGTTATTGATGATGATAATGATGAGGATGGTGACGATTTTGACGACGTGGTTTATACCATCAGTCAGTAAACATATTTTGAAAGAAGCATTTTTCCCCATTATGTAATTCATTTACATCGCCAATGCAATGATTGCGGCCTCATCTACCTTTGCTGACGATTCGAATGGTTGTTATAAAGCGTTGCTACTTCTGCATGCATTCTCGCTAAAATAGCGTGGTCCACGCTTGAAAGTTTATCTAGGATGTTTTCGCAGATTCTTTTTTTTTTTTTTTTTTTTTTTTTTAACCCAAATCAACAGTAAGCGCATGGGATTCGAATGGTTGCTACAACAAAGTGCTGTTTACTTCTGCAGGTATTCCTTGCTAAAATAGTGTGGTCCACGCGAAAAGTTTCTTTAAGATAATTTTGCAGATTGTCTCTTTTTACCCAAATTAACAGTGAAGCGGGCATAATTCGAATGGTTGCTATAAAGCGCTGTTACTTCTGCAGGTATTCTCGCTGAAATCGTGTGGCCCCACGCTAAAAATTTCTCTAAGATGTTTTCGCAGATTTTTTTTTTTTTTTTACCCAAATCAACCGTGAAGCGCACGTGATTCGAACGGTTGCTGTAAAATGCTGTTACTTCTGCAGATATTCTCGCTAAGATAGTGTGGCCCACGCTAAAGTTTCTTTACGGTGTTTTTGCATATTGCCTTTTTTTCCCCAAACCAACATGAACCATGCTTTTCTTTTTCTTTTTTTTTTTTCTTTTTTTTTTCTCTATAAATCAGTAGTGAAGGACGCAACGTCATGTCTACAGGAAAAAAAAAAACACACACAAAAAACAAAAAAAACAAAAAACAAACAAACACGTGGCTATTCCTGAAAATGAACAACTTGCTTTGA
>CM065734.1:15451115-15453615 GCA_033310375.1 Conus canariensis | reverse complement strand
GAATGTACACATCGAGTGATTGCAGCCGTATGTGCAGGATTGTTTATTCGTATCTGAATGTACACATCGAGTGATTGCACCCGTGTATGCATGATCGTTTATTCGTATTTGAATGTACACATCGAGTGATTGCACCCGTGTATGCATGATTGTTTATTCGTATTTGAATGTACACATTGTGTGATTGCAGCCATGTGTGCAGGGTTGTTTATTCGTATTTGAATGTATACATTGAGTGATTGCACCCGTGTGTGCATGAATCCGTGTATGAGAGGTTAGGGTCATCTTCCACAGAGAGAGAGAGAGAGAGAGAGAGAGAGAGAGAGAGAGAGAGAGAGAGAGAGAGAGAGAGAGAGAGAGAGAGCGGAACAACCAACTTTACCGTTCCATCCCTACCCCTCCTCTCTCTCTCCTCTCTCTCTCTCTCTCTCTCTCTCTCTCTCTCTCTCTCTCTCTCTCTCTCTCTCCCCCCCTCCTTTGCCATCTGTTCTCTTCTTTTCTGTCTATGTCTTTCCTTCTTCCTTTTCTTTTTCTTTTTCTTTTTTTTTTTTTTTTTACTTTTTTTTTATTTTTTTAGTAACCACACTTCTAATCATATCAGGCTAAAACAGGGATAACAGCCGAGATAATCGATATGGGGATAACAGCAGGCCCCCGGCGCTTGTCGCTCGGTCAGCAAGGGGAGAGGAGATAATGATAATAATAATAATTATGGTGTGGGGGTGAGGTGGAGGGGAGAGAGGAGATGAGGAAGGGGGAGGGCAAAACGATGTGGAGGCATGAGAGAACGGGGGGGGGGGGGAGGAGAGGAGGGGGGCTGGGGGACGGGGGGGAGGGGAGGGGAGGGGAAGGGAGGGGGGGTGGGAGTCACGGGGTAGGGTCAGCAACGGCACGGAAAGGAGGTCTTCTGGTCTGGTGTAGTGGTAGTAGTAGTAGTAGTAGTAGTAGGAGGAGGAGGAGGAGGAGGAGGAGGAGGAGGAGGAGGAAAGGAGGAGGAGGAGGAGGAGGAGGAAGGATCCCCGAATGAAGTGTGGAAGGTTGGGAGGTTCCGCGATAGCTCTGCGGGTGGCATGTGTTTTGTGGCTCTTGATAACGGGGCGGGGGGGGGGGGGGGGGGGGGGAGGGCGGGGGGAGGCGGGGAAGACATAAGCAAGCGGGAGGGTGAGGATGGGGGAGTGGGGGTGGGGGTGGAGGTGGGGTGGGGGGTGGGGGAGGAGGTGCAACCGGGCTGCCTTAATCACATAAAATAGGGTGGGTCGGAAGCGGATACTACTGGTATAGGGAGAAAGATTGTGTGTGTGTGGGGGGGGGGGGGGGGGGGGGGGGATAGCTGAGGCGATACTACTAGGTGATACCAACTCAGGGATATAATAGGAGATGAGAACGGTGGGGAGCGTAAGCGAGGTGGAGAAGTTTAGGGTGGTGGAAGGGGGGTGGGGGTGGGGGGGGGGGAGGGGTAGGGGGCGGTGGGTGGTGGGGGCGGATGGACAGAGGGGGGGGGGGGGGGGGGGTAGCGGGGATACTACTAGGTGATACCAACTCAGGGATATAATAGGAGATGAGAACGGTGGGAGCGTAAGCGAGGTGGTGTAGAGTTTAGCGGTACGGTGGACAGGGGGGTGGGGTGGGGGAGGGGGGAGGGGGTAGAGGGAGACAGGGTGGTGGTGGTGGTGGTGGTGGTGGAGACTGTACTCGAACATGTTCCAGACAGAGAGGATCATGAGGGGGGGGGGGGGGGGGAGTGGGTGAGTAGCATGGGAAGGGAGAGGGGGTGTGTGTGTGGGGGGGGGGGGAGGTGAAGCTGGGGGACGCAGGGGGGTAGTGTTGAGTTGTGGAGGATGGGGATCGGGGTTAAGGTTTGAG
The DNA here is from genome assembly GCA_033310375.1 of Conus canariensis. Lineage (NCBI taxonomy): Eukaryota > Metazoa > Mollusca > Gastropoda > Neogastropoda > Conidae > Conus > Conus canariensis. The sequence continues at coordinate 15,451,752 of CM065734.1, read as the reverse complement.
GTAGCAGGGAAAATAGGATGTACGTGTAAGGCATGTTTCATAGGTTGCAGAGAATGGTAACGGGAAGGAGGGAGGGAGGTGTGTGTGTGTGGGGGGGGGGGGGAGGACTGGTGTGTATAGTAGAATGCTTCTGTTTAAAGGCGACAATACCTGTTGAAGAAAACAGCTATTGTCGACTTCAGACGCTAACATACTCCCATACACGCCATTCCTGGTCATCTTTTCCTCAAGAAAACAGCCATCATCTTCTAGGAAAAGAGCGAAGGGAGGGAACACACTACTCATCCTGAGGACCACAGCTGTTTTCTCTGCTTTTCTTGAGCATACTAACCGTTCAATCGGAGGACCTCAACTGCTTTCTCTGCTGTTCTTGGGATAATAACCGTTCAATCGGAGGACCACAACTGCTTTCTCTGCTGTTCTTGAGGACAATAACCGTCGACGCGTCCAATCGGAGGATCGCAACTGTTGTCCCCATTCTCCTTGGAATAAGGAATGTTACCCCTGTTTTCCTACTGTTTTATCCCGGTGTTTCTGCCGCGTTTGATGCCACTGATCACGTTCTCTTGCTAAACAATTACAGTTTTTTGGCATTTATGGCCCTGCGCTGTTATGGTTTGAATATTATTTTAGAAAC
>CM065734.1:15411115-15423615 GCA_033310375.1 Conus canariensis | reverse complement strand
GAGCATGTCCAGAGGGTCATGGGTTCGAATCCCAGCCATGGCTCGTCCCAAGATGGGAAAAAAAGGGGCAGCAGAGGGACATCCGGAGTCATGAACCGGGTGTGGCCCAACCCCCTAGAGTGTCAGGAGATAAGGGCCGAAACACTTGCTTGAAGGGGGCTTCTCTTCTGAGGACTCTCTGCTGCCACGCTCTCCACGAGTTTCTTTCTACTGATGCATGGGTAAACCATTGACTTCCGGGAATAGGCCGGAGGACGTCCGGGAAAGACCGGAGGACACTGGGAAAGACCAGAACCAAGGGCTTTGTGGGCTGGCTCCCCACTTTGCCTTAAACATGTGGCTACTAAAAATAAAAGGAAAAGATGCTCCCAGGATTCACCGAAAGGGGGAGAGAATGATGAATCCATCGGTGCTCAACCAATCATGACTGCAAATCCCAAACGGACCATGAACATGGACCAAATGGAATATCCATGTGTCTGTGGAAAGCGTTTCGCTACCACCCGTGGCATGAAGATCCACAGAACAAAGATGGGATGTGTGAAGACTCATCTGAATGAGCAGCAGCGCACTGCATCAGCAGATAAGACGTCGGAAGACCAAGGCCAGGATTTAAACCACAGTGCCAAGGACATCCACGCTGTTGGTTCGGATGAGGAATTTGCACAGGCCCTCGATGCCAGGCGCCTGAAACTCAACCTGCCACGAGCAAACGAAACTGAAGATTGGGAGAAACTGGATGCAAAAATCGTCCAAAGACTCGATGCACTGATAGGGAAAAGCACCCTGGAACACAAACTAGCCACATATGGGGACATTGTGTATGCCACATGTAGAGACGCCTATGGAGCAAAACTACCCAAAGAGAAAACACCTCCAAAGAAATCCAGACGCCAAGAAAAGATGGACAAGATCAGGGTCCAAAAGAAAAACCTCAAGATGCAAATGAAGACCGCACTGCCAGCTGAAAAACAAGGCTTGGAAAAACTGTGGAAAGACCTGAAAGCAAAACACAGTGCCCTCAGCAAAGCGGAATCTGCGAGGAAGAGGAAGAGCAAAAAGAAGAAGACACAAGAGCGCTTCTTCAGAGACCCCTTCCAGTTTGCCAGAACACTGTTTGAGCAGCCAAAATCTGGGACCCTAAGTGTGGACAAAGGAGTTCTTGAGCAGCATCTGAGGAAAACATACTCTGACCCACAGAGCAAAGCACCACTCGACATTCAAGGTCTGGTGTGGCCAACCAACCCTGAGGAACAGTTCAATGGCAAGCCTCCAACGTTGGCGGAAATCAAGAAGGTGGTCGACAAAGCCAGAGCCAAATCATCACCAGGGCCAAACGGAATACCTTACCAGCTTTACAAGAAATGTCCCAAGGTGCTGGAGTGGCTCCACAGGCTGCTGCGATCGGCTTGGAGAAACCAGAAGATCAGCGGCCAGTGGATGACGGCAGATGGTGTGTACATCCCCAAAGAGCAAAACTCAAGTGACATTAGCCAGTTCAGGCCAATATCACTACTGAACGTCGAAGGGAAAATCTTCTTCTCTGTCATGGCAGCAAGGCTGACCAAGTACCTGATGGAAAACAAGTACTTGGATGTGTCAGTCCAGAAAGGTGGCATCCCAGGCGTGGCGGGCTGTGTAGAACACGCCACAATGATCTGGGACGCAATCCAAAAAGCAAAAACAGAAAAGAGAGACCTGGACGTAGTGTGGCTTGATCTGGCAAACGCATATGGATCTGTGCCCCATGAGATGATACAGTTGGCTCTTGAGATGTACCATGTGCCAAAGAACATCCGCGACATGCTCAAGAAGTACTTCAATGGCTTCTCAATGCGGTTCTCTACCAAGGAGTACACAACAGACTGGATCAACTTGGAAGTGGGTATTGCAATGGGCTGTGCAATTTCCCCAATACTGTTCGTGCTGGCAATGGAACTCATCTTGAAAGCAGCAACAAACAACGCGAGACAAACAGACCTTGGCGATGGATACAAGATGCCTCCTCTCAAGGCCTTCATGGATGACACTACAGTGATTTCATCCAGAGAAGACGAGACACGTCATGTGCTGGAGAGGCTGGACGACATAGTTGCCTCATCCAGAATGAAGTTCAAGCCAAAGAAATCACGGAGTCTCTCACTGAGGAAAGGAAAAGTGGCCGGATCTGTGGTCTTCAGTGTTGCCAACCAGGCCATTCCAACAGTCACAGAAGAACCAGTCAAGAGCCTTGGAAGATGGTATGATGATACGCTGAAAGACACACAAAGAGCAAAAGAAACCAAGCAGATGGCGGAGGAAGGCTTGGAGACCATTGACCAGTGTGGGCTCCCTGGCAAATACAAGGTCTGGTGTCTGCAGTTCATGCTGATACCAAAGCTGCTATGGCCTCTGATGATATACGACATCTGCACCAGCATAGTGGAGGCAATGGAAGCCAAAATCAACAAGTTCACAAGGAAATGGCTTGGTGTCCCACCCTGTCTGACTGACATAGCGCTGTACTGTCGCCAAGCAAAGCTGAAACTACCCCTGAAATCCATCCTGGAGGAATACAAAGCAGGGAAGATCAGACTTCAAAGCATGCTGGAGGACTCAGGAGACAAGGTGGTAGAAGCAATTAAGCCCCAGCTGAAGACAGGCAGAAAATGGAAAGTTCAAGAGGCGATGGAAAGAAAGTCTCAAGATCAGAGAAATAACAGGACACACACAGACCAACAGACAGGGACTGGGGGTGACCAAAACTGAATGGTGGTCAAAGGCCAAAGGAAAAGCCAAAAGAGACATGATGATTCAGGAGATGAGAAAAGAAGAAGACCAAAAAAGACTCCAAAAAGCAGTCCAGCAGAGCCAGCAAGGGCAATGGACAACGTGGGAGAATGCACTCCAAAGAAGTCTCACTTGGAATGACATTTGGCACATGGCCCCTCTCAGGATCAGCTTCATTCTCAGATCTGCATATGACCTTCTGCCCTCAAATGCAAACCTGGTGAAGTGGGGGAAAACAGACGATCCTGCATGCCCCTCTGCCATGAAAAACAAACAGTGGAGCATGTCCTAAGCTCATGTAAAGTAGCCCTGGCTCAAGGAAGGTACACATGGAGGCACAACCAAGTGCTCAAAGAAATTGTACAAGTAGTCTGGGCTAGTACCAACACCACAAAAGGGAAAATCAGGACTCCAAAAGCACCCGCAACATTCTTCACGGCAGGAGGCAGCAAATCATGGCCAAGAACAACAGTGCCACTCGAAACATGCAGGCAGAGTCTGCTGGACGGGGCAGATGACTGGGAGTGCACTGCAGACCTCCCAGAATGGAAGAGTCACCCAGAGATCATCAGCAAGAGTGGCATGAGACCAGACATAGTAGTCCACTCTAAGTCAACCAAGCAGCTGATCATGATCGAGCTCACGGTGCCATATGAGAACAGAATGGAGGCAGCTCAAATCTACAAGACTGAAAAGTATGCTGATCTGGCAAACAGCCTGAGGAGAGAAGGCTATCAGGTCAAAGTCCTCACTGCAGAAATTGGAGCTAGGGGGTTTGTAGGAACGTCTGCATACAGCCTCATGAAACAGCTCTCAGTTGCAGGGAAGGAAAAAACCAGAGCCCTGAAAGCAATGGCAGAAGCGGCAGAGAGGTGTTCAAGCTGGATCTGGTCAAGGAGGAACAAAAGTGAACTTCATAAGGCTTAATTTCCCTACAAATATCAGGTGTCCCTGTGGCTCAGTGGTTAAAGCGCGAGTCATTAAGTGGAAAATGAGCATGTCCAGAGGGTCATGGGTTCGAATCCCAGCCATGGCTCGTCCCAAGATGGGAAAAAAGGGGCAGCAGAGGGACATCCGGAGTCATGAACCGGGTGTGGCCCAACCCCCTAGAGTGTCAGGAGATAAGGGCCGAAACACTTGCTTGAAGGGGGCTTCTCTTCTGAGGACTCTCTGCTGCCACGCTCTCCACGAGTTTCTTTCTACAGAGAGAGAGAGAGAGAGAGAGAGAGAGAGAGGGGCAAAAGCGGGGAGATTGTGTGGTCGTGAGGGCAGTCTCTTATTCATTCAAAGTGCCGCTCTTTTTACTGCCCTGCTGGTTTGAAACTTTCTCCCACTTCGAAAAGGTGGCGTGGCTCACACAAAATCCCCCGTGTGGTGACGACTGACTCATCCACAGGAAGGACCCATCAGATGAGAGGACAGAGGCGACGCCAGGCCCGGGATCGGCTGGTTCTAATTCAATTCAGTCCAATCCCAATTCAATTCAAGTCAATCAACTTTATTGTCCATCGGACATTTTTCTTCTGCTCCACATCATTTTTACAAGTACATAAGACATTACAAAAAAAAAAAAAAAAAAAAAATCGTTACATAAAAGCCTGTGTTCGTATGTGTATTAATATATACATCAACACTCACCCCCCCCCACACACACACACACACACACACACACATACATGCGTGTGTGTTCTTCCAGTATACGATTCTGAATGGCGGCATTTTTTTTTTTTTTTTTTTTTTTTTTTTTGTGACTTGACTTTTCATTACTGAGTTCCAGTAACATTCATCATACACTGGCCACTTGCTGCTGGGCATCTATCTAATGCCGGGAGAACTGCACTGGCTGCCAGTGAAATGTCGTTCTCTGTACAAACCAGCCCCTCTCGCTGTCCGTGTCTTTGATGGCTGTCTTCCACCAGACCTGTCCTGTACGCTCTGTGCATACCTGCCACCACGTACTCTCCGCTTTTTGAATAAGAAACTCCTGAAGATACGGCAAAGTGTGCTTTGAAATCGTTTGGTGAGCGTTCCCTCAGTGTGGCTGCCCCAGCTGTATGGAACTCACTACCTCCCACCTTGCGGAACCAGCCCACGTTGTCTGTTTTTTCCAAGCACAGCTTGCTTGAAAATGTATTATCTTTTCAGCCGAGCATTTTGAACGATGCTTTTTCCCACAGTGTGTATACACAATCATTTCTGTAGCAAGATCGCTGTTGTATGTGAATGAATGAAGGTCTGAATGGGGTATGACAGGGCAATGAATAGTTTTCAACAAGAAGTGCACTATACATTTATTATCATTATCATCATCATCATTATTATTATTATTATTAATATATTATTATTATTATTGTTGTTGTTGTTGTTATTATTATTATTATTATTATCATTGTTGTTATTGTTATTATTATTATCATTATTATTATTATTATTTTGTGTTATCATTATCATTATTATTAGTATTATTATCATTACCATTATTATTATTATTACTATTGTTGTTATTATCATTACCATTATTATTATTATCATAATCATTATCATCATCATCATTATCATTTTCATAAACCGATGATGTTTTGACCTTAGTAAAAAAAAAATTGGATTTTAAAAAATCCTAACCCCCTTACCTCTAAAAGTGTTTCTGTTGGTGTTACGTTATGATCTTGACCTTTGACATGTAATACAGATTTTCAATGCGGTTCTCGCTATGACGGTAGTGAATCATTCTATCAAAACTGATACAGATTGGAAGCAAAGAGCCAAGCTGTGTTTTGCTCAAACGTTTCCTCCCCTCTTTTCTGCCTTATTTGGAACTTGACCTTTCACCTCTGACCTTGAATCCCTAGAGGATCCCAGCCCTCACCATCGCTGGTCAATATGCAGCATGTGACGGAGGCTGAAAGCAATACTGCAAGACCAGTTGTTCCGAATAGCTTCATGGTGTATAAATATCACATGAGGCTACCTTGACCTATGACCCGCAGAAACCTCCTACCTTGGCAAAGCTGAAAGAGACTTAGTGAAAGTCTGCCATCGTTCCAGTACTGGTTTGTCCTGGCACTATGCCAGCATGAAAGTTTCCGTCAGGGGGACACACACACACACACACACACACACACACACACACACACACACACACACACACGTGTGTGTGTGTGTGTGTGGGCGCGCGTTTGTGTGTGTGTGTGTGTGTGTGTGCGTGCGTGCGTGCGTGCGTGCGTGCGTGCGTGAGTGCGTGCGTGAGTGTGTGTGTGTGTGTGTGTGTGTGTGTGTGTGTGTGTGTGTGTGTGTGTAATCCTGCATTTCACACATACAGACATACAGACAGACCCACAGACGTATGTGAACATCTAAACAGCCGGAAGACGTGATAAAGAACAGAAGAAATTCTGCTCCTTTTCACAGGGATGGAATACCTAGCGAATGACCGGTTCACAAAAAGGCCGCGAAAGTGTCACAAAGAAAGAAATGAAGGAAGGAAGGAAGAAAGAAAAAAGAAAGAAAGAAAGAAAAAGAAAAAGAAAAATAGAAAGTGAGAAAAAAGAAATAGAGAAAGAAAGAAAGAGAGAAAGAAAGAAAGGAAGAAAGAAAGAAAGAAAGAAGAAAGAAAGAAAGAAAGAAAAGAAAAATGGAAAAATAGAAAGAGAGAAAGAAAGAAAGAAAGAAAGAAAGAAAGAAAGGAAGGAAGGAAGAAAGAAAGAAAAAGAAAAATAGAAAGAAATATAGAAAGAGAGAAAAAAAAGGAATAGAGAAAGAAAGAAAGACAGAGAGAAAGAAAGAAAGAAAAAGATTTAATATCACTGGTACTATTGGTATCACCTGAACTCTTCACTGCCTTCTTCTCACAAAGGAGGCAACAAAAGGCGAGATCGGTATCCGGAGATTCAGTGTCGTCTGTGGAATCGTGTGGACCCCACTCATAAACAACGCGGGCTGGCCCGCCTGGGAATGCCTGCATAATAATAATGTATAATACTTATATGGCGCATTTCTTGTTACACAACTCAATGCGCTTACATCCACCATTTGCACTTATTCATCAACACTCGTTTACACAACGGGCTGCCTACCTGGGTAGTGCCGACTGAAGAGCTGCCAGCTGGCGCTTCATTCAGTCGTTTCCCGTGTCATCCAGTCAATATCGTTCACTCAGTTTCTTTACTTCCTTCATTCTTTTTTTCCATTTCTTACGCAGGGTGCATGCTGTGTGTAACGTGTCATCCATACCAACGGCCAAACTGGCCTACTCTTCCGAAAGTTGGTGATGGGATTTTACGTGTGTGCAAGATATTATGCGTGCGTTCACACACGGAACCTCGGTTTATAGTCTCATTCGAAGGACTGTATGGGAAATGGAGTCAGAACTAATGTTAACTCCGAGGGAAAAATCCCCCTGTACCGAAACGCCCCGGCAGAGATTCGAACCCGCAACCCCGTGATCACCAAGATTACGAGTCAGGCGCTCTACCAACTGAGCTATTCCGGAGTAGGTTTTCTCTTGAAAGTTTGAACTTGAAATGGATTCTTTCACGCTCTGAGGGGTTTGGTCGAGAAGAAGAAGAAGAAGAAGAAGAAGAAGAAGAAGAAGAAGAAGAAGAAGAAGAAGACGACCAACAACAACAACAACAACAACAATAACAACAACAACAAGAACTAGAAGAACTAGAAGAAGAAGAAGAAGAAGAAAAAGAAGAAGAAGAAGAAGAAGAAGAAGAAGAAGAAGAACAACAACAACAACAACAACAACAACAAGGAGGAGGAGGAGGAGGAGGAGGAGGAGAAGAAGAAGAAGAAGAAGAAGAAGAAGAAGAAGAAGAAGAAGAACAACAACAACAACAACAACAACAACAACAACAACAACAAGGTGGAGGAGAAGAAGAAGAAGAAGAAGAAGAAGAAGAACAACAACAACAACAACAACAACAACAACAACAACAACATAGATTTAGAGGGCAACAGCATGACCTTTTCGGGTTTGTTGTTGCTGTTGCTGTTGCTGTCGTTGTTGTTGTTGCTGTTGTTGTTGTTGCTGCTGCTGTTGTTGTTGTTGTTGCTGTTGTTGTTTTTCTATTGTTTGTTTGTTTTTCAAGGAACATTCCTATATATCCAGAACAATGAACTCTTACAATGGCAAAAAATCTCCCTCCCCCCCCCCCCCCCCCCCTGCCTCTTGTCTCTTTCCTCCCCACTTCCTCCTTCAGTTCCCACCTCTCCATCTGTCCGCCTCCCCCCCCCCTCCCCTCTCCCCTCTCCCCTCTTTCTCAGGGCCTATCACCACCCCCACCGCCTCTTCCCCCACCCCCACGCCTCCTCCTCCCTTTTTTTTTTTTTTTAAATTTTTTTTTTTAATGAATTTTGCTTCCTTGAGAGCTTAGTGACTGTCGGCGGGAGATGAGCAAGAATCAGAATAGCTAGGTAGGTACCAGACCGTCAAACGCAAGGCGCGCACAAATGACAATATGGAAGAAGAACCGCGTTTCAGCCTTCTGGTCTTCTACATACCAGACACACAACTGGAACGATCAGGAAGAAGAAACAATGTCCCACGTGTCTGTCTTGCCTAGAGAAAGACATACATGCGGTCGAAACGCGTTGACTTTGGTCACGTCGTTTGCTCTACACGTTTGACAGGCCGGTGACGTCACTTTGATTTGCTAATCAAAAAAAAAAAAAAAAAAAAAAAATTGTGCGAATTTCAACTAGCTGCATTGTTTCTCTTCCAGACATCGTTTTAAACAGAAAAATAAAGTGTTTTGTGTTGCGATCTTTTTTTTTTTTTTCTTTTTTTTTCATATCGTTCCATGTCAGTCGATTGTAAAAAGAGAGGAAGAGGGAGGCAGACGAGAGATAAGATCGAAGGGCAGTGGTGACATATACTTTTGCCGGTTGTTCTGGCGCCGTCTGTAGTATTGCCGCTGTCTTCTGCACTTTTCCCGACTACATTTTTACCGTGCCGATATGTTTCTGTGACAGCAATCGAAAGCGAAAGTATGGGCGGTAAAAGTATTGGTGGTGAAAGTATGGGCGGTGAAAGTATGGGTGGTGAAAGTATTGGTGGTGAAAGTATTGGTGGTGAAGGTATTGGTGGTGAATGTATTGGTGGTGAAAGTATTGGTGGTGAAAGTATGGGCGGTGAAAGTATGGGTGGTGAAAGTATTGGCGGTGAAAGTATTGGTGATGAATGTATCGGTGGTGAATGTATTGGTGGTGAAAGTATGGGCGGTGAAAGTATTGGCGGTGAAAGTATTGGTGGTGAATGTATTGGTGACGAAGGCATTGGTGGTGAATGTATTGGTGGTGAATGTATTGGTGGCGAAGGTATTGGTGGTGAAGGTATTGGTGGTGAATGTATTGGTGGCGAAGGTATTGGTGGCGAAGGTATTGGTGGTGAATGTATTGGTGGCGAAGGTATTGGTGGTGAAGGTATTGGTGGTGAAGGTATTGGTGGTGAAGGTATTGGTGGTGAAAGTATTGGTGGTGAAGGTATTGGTGGTGAAAGTATTGGTGGTGAAAGTATTGGTGGTGAAGGTATTGGTGGTGAAAGTATTGGTGGTGAAAGTATTGGTGGTGAAGGTATTGGTGGTGAAAGTATTGGTGGTGAAAGTATTGGTGGTGAAAGTATTGGTGGTGAAGGTATTGTCGGTGAAGGTATTGGCGGTGAAAGTATTGGTGATGAAGGTATTGGTGGTGAAAATATTGTCGGTGAAGGTATTGGTGGTGAAAGTATTGGTGGTGAAAGTATTGGTGGTGAAGGTATTGGTGGTGAAAGTATTGGTGGTGAAAGTATTGGCGGTGAAAGTATTGGTGGTGAAAGTATTGGTGGTGAATGTATTGGTGGTGAAAGTATTGGTGGTGAAAGTATTGGTGGTGAAAGTATTGGTGGTGAAAGTATTGGTGGTGAAGGTATTGGTGGCGAAGGTATTGGTGGTGGATGTATTGGTGATGAAAGTATTGGTGGTGAATGTATTGGTGGTAAAAGTATTGGTGGCAAATGTATTGGTGGTGAAAGTATTGGTGGTGAAGGTATTGGTGATGAAGGTATTGGTTGTGAAGGTATTGGTGGTGAATATATTGGTGGTGAAAGTATTGGTGTGAATGTATTTGGTGGTGAATGTATTGGTGGTGAAGGTATTTGCGGTGAAAGTATTGGTGGTGAAAGTATTGGCGATGAAGGTATTGGTGGTGAAAGTATTGGTGGTGAAGGTATTGGCGGTGAAATATTGGTGGTGAAAGTATTGGTGGTGAAAGTATTGGTAGTGAAAGTATGGGCGGTGAAAACATTGGTTATGAAAGTATAGGCGGGTCAAATATTGGCGAAAGTCTAGGCGGGGAAAGTACTGCTACGACATTTCATACTAAAAGACAAAAAAAAGAAACTAAGCAAAACTCTATGCCAGAACATTTAATATCAACCACGTCATGCTAAACAAAACCGAAACTCTCAACACAGAATTTCATACCTAAAAAGGCAAAACACCGCGCCAAAATGTGTTCATACCGTTAAATACTCAAACTCTATGCTAGGATATTTGATACGAATGAAAACAAAATTCCGCAAGTATCAAAACATGACATACAATGTATCCAATACAAAATAATTTTGTGCCAGAGCATGGCTTTTTGTACATTCTGTCTCCTTCTTAAAGCTAGGCTGCACACCTAATAATGCCAAGACCGTGTGTGAAAGTTTTCGACGGTATATAGGCTGTGGCAGCCAGGGTGTTTCTCAAGTTCACTGTATCTAAACGTTTTCAGATTGTTTTTATTTACAACTGTACACGAATTGACATACAAAATGATTCTGATCAGACATATCAAAACGAATGCATTGGGACTCATTTGTAATAACAGCCGGGCTCTCGCAAAAATATGAATGTTAAGAGTTTGTTGCAGGGCTTGTGACAGAATGTCGATTAGGTGAGTCGGGGAGGTCAGATGGTGGTAAGGGGGCTGGGGGGAGGGGGAGGGGGGGGGTGTCAGGCGTTCTTTGTTTTTGTCACTTTATTTTACAAGGAGGGGGAGAGGGTGTTCTAAGTTTTTATAGATCAAGGGTAACGACACCGGTGAAGGTCCTTGGAAAATAATATCAGACAACTGGAGATGATGATTCAGATGTGTGAAGAACGACCTTTAGTTTCATTAAAGTTGCTTTCAAATGTTACTAAGCCGCAGGAGGCGCACTTGCTTTAAACAGCCGGTGGCTGGTTGTTTCTCAATGCGGGCGTGTGACCATAGTCACTGGCCGCACGGCCACACACAGAGAGAGAGAGAGGGGGGTCAGAAAGCGGGTTGCACACAGTGGTGTCTAAATGTTTCCGGCGTGTGTGTACAAACTTGGTCATGCGGACCGAAGAAGGAAGGGAGGGGGAAGACAAGTGTGAGGGAGGGGAGGGACGTGTTGTTGTGAAAGCCTGCAGACACACTCGACGGGGGGGGTCGGTCGGCTTTGAGTCGGAGGAGCATCGTCGCCAAATATTTGGCTCTGTGTGTGTGTGTGTGTGTGTGTGTGTGTGTGTGTGTGTGTGTGTGTGTGTGTGTGTGTGTGTGTGTTGCCTTTGAGCTTTTTCTTGTTCTTTCTTCCTTTCTTTCTTCCATTGTTTCTTTTTATTCTTTCTTTCTTTCTTTCTTCCTTTAATTTTTTCTTCCTCTCTTCTGTTTTGTTTCTTTCTTTCTGTCTTCTTTTCTTTCTTTCTTTCATTCTTTCTTTCTTTCTTTGTTTCATCTTTGTTTCTTTCTCTCTTTTTTTCTTTCTTCTTTCTTTCTTTCTTTCTTTCTTTCTTTCTAGCTCTCTTCTTTTCTTTCTTTCTTTCTTCCTTCCTTTGCTTTTTTCTTTCTTTCTTTGTTTATATATTTATTTATCTATTTATTCCTTTCTTCCATTCTTTCTTTCTTTTCCTGTCTTTAGTTCTTTCTTTCTTTCTTTCTTTCTTTCTTTCTTGCTCTCTTCTCTTCTTTCTTTCTTTCTTTCTTCCTTTGCTTTTTTTCTTTTTTTCTTTGTTTATATATTTATTTATATATTTATTCCTTTCTTCCATTCTTTCTTTCTTTTCCTGTCCTTAGTTCTTTCTTTCTTTCTTTCTTTCTTTCTTTTCTTTTCTTTTCTTTTCTTTCTTCCATTCTGTCTTTGTTTCCAGTCCTTCTTAATTCTTCTTTTGCGTCCTTCTATATTCATTTTATACCTTTCTTTAATTTTTTTTTTTTCTGTTTTCTCTCCTTTCTTGTTCTGTTCATTCAGTACTTTTCAAATTAATTTCTTTCTTTCTGTTTCGTCTGGGGTTGTTTTTTTTTTTGTTGTTGTTGTTTTAAAATTCACTTTGTTCTCTTTGCGTTACTTCATTTGTTTTCAGATATGACACCCAGTCCCAATCCCCTCACCCCATCAACTTCTACTGGCTTCCCTCCCCCCCTCCCCCCCTCCCCCCTCCCCATTCCCATTCACGTGCATCCCACCCACCCCTTGTCTCCCTCTCTCCTCCCCCCTTCTCCCTACCCCTTCTAACTCCCACGTAGGCACACAGGCACGCATATACACGCATTCATTTATTCACGCACACACACACACACACACACACACACACACACACACACACACACACACACACACACACACACACACACGCATGTAGTCATCCGCACACACATTTTTAAAATCCACAACGCAGGCTTGCGATGCGAGAGGGAAGAGAGAATAGGGGGAGGCAACCACTTTTTTGTTTGTTTGTTTGTTT
>CM065734.1:15401115-15406115 GCA_033310375.1 Conus canariensis | reverse complement strand
GAGAGAGAGAGGAGAGAGAGACAGGGAGAGACAGAGAGAGACAGACAGAGAGGGGGCAGGGGGGGGGGGGGGGGGGGGGGGGAGAGGGTGAGACAAAAACAGCTGAGCCAGAGATAGTCAGACAAACAAACAAACAGACAGAGAGCCAGACGTACACGAGTCTTCGTTAGCCGCAGGCATGCGGAAGCATTACCCCCCCCCCCCCCCCCCCCCCCCCCCCTGAAGCGAAATGAAACCAAATACAGAACAAACAGTCTTTGCTTCCCAAATCTATTCCCGGTTCCCTCAACAGGTGTGTGCAAAAGAAGAACGAGTCAACCACATTCATATCTCGCCGTCGTCAGCGTATTTTATGTAGGTTAATAAAAAAAAAATAGATGTAAGAGCGAGATAAAAAGGATGCCAAGGGCTCGTCTAGTGTTTATTATTGAACAGGTGCGACAACTAGATGCAAAAAAACATGACACAACAAAATGAGGTTGAGGTTGAGTCACAAACTTCAGAGGGAAAAATAAATGGAATGGTGGGAGGGAGGGGTGGGGGTGGGGGGGAAGAAGGAGGAAGAGGAGGAGGCGGTCTACTGTTTTATCCGCCCCTTTTCGTTCCCTTTTCCCTTCTCATCATCATCCCCCCCCCCCCCCCCATTCCAACCTCACCTCCGTCTTCAACGCTCTCTTGCCTCACATCCCCCCCCCCCCCCCCCCCCTAACCGGGAGCCGGAAATGAATCCATCATGACCTCATTTTTTTTTCTCTCCCTTTTTCTTCCTTTACCGCCCCCTGGTGGCGACCTGCCCGTGCAGCCTCGCTGTGGGGTCGGGGTTTGATTTCCGCGAAGCGTGCCTTGAAGTGTTGATGGCGCGGGCTGTTTGGGTTGAACAGGGCTACTCCTGTTCGTGTTACTTTACGCTCCGTGATAACTGGGGAGGGCCTTCTTTTCTGTCAGCCGAGCGTGTAACTTGATCAGTTTGGGCAAGAACTATAGCTGGGCGGGGGAGAGGTGGGGGGGGGGGGCTGCACTCTTTTAATAGGTCTGTAGATCGGAGCGGAGGGATGGTAGGGTGTGTGGGGGGGGGGGGGGGGGGGGGCTGCACTCTTTCAATAGGTCTGTAGATCGGAGCGGAGAGGATGGTAGGGTGTGTGTGGGGGGGGGGGGGGGGGGGGGGGGGGGGCAGAGGGAGGGGGGAATAACAGCCAACAACACGACCGAACATGCACTAAATGACGGACGCTTGCTCGCTGGTACATTTCATAATTATTATGAGCAGAAAGTTTGTAGGGTGCGTTTGATTTCTCGGTGGTTTAAAAGAAGAATTTAAAAAAAAAAGAAAAAAGAACAAAAAAGAGACGATGGGAAGAAAGAAAGAAGATAGAAGGGTAGATTTAGAATAGGCAGAAAGGTATGAGAAAGGGAGAAAGAGACGGAAGAAGGAACGGAAATGGGGAGGAACAGAAACAACAACAACAAAAAAGGTAGAAAGAAAAACTATTAAAAAAAAACAAAAAACAAACAAAAAACAACTAGAAAGACAAAAGAAGGAAGACGGGAAATTTGACATAAAAAAGAGGAAGAAAGAAAGAAAGAAACACACACACACAACCACACACAGAGGAGAGAGAGAGAGAGAGAGAGAGAGAGAGAGAGAGAGAGAGAGAGAGAGAGAGAGAGAGAGAGAGAAACAGCAAGAAATGTAAAGAAAAAGTGAGAAACACAAAGAAAGAAAAAAACGAACAAGTAAGGTAACTCTTGCTCCCATGATAAAACAAATTGACGCATATTATTACACAGAGCACACAGAACAAACAAGGAGACATCCCCTCGTTTATTTGTTCTGTGTGCTGTGTGTTGTCATTTCTGCCAGGCGATTCGGTGTCGTATGTAGCATTCGTTTGGAGTTATGGGCGTCTATCGATCTTATCATGGGAGCAAGAGTTATCCTACTTGTTCGTTCATTTCTGTTGCTGTTCCTGCCTCATTTCAGATTTCCTTTTATTACAAAGAAAAAAAGTTGACAGTAAGAAAAGAACAAGATGCAAAGCATATAAACGAACTCAGTAAGTAGTCAAAAAAAGAAAGAAAAGAAAAATTATGTATATATATAAAATCAGTCAGTCACTATAGCAACTTTCTCCCCTTTTGGTGGCAGAAATTTGTTTATAAGAGAAAAATAAAATTCTGCTCTCCCTGGCTGGGATATGCACCCAGGTCGCCGGTGACAGCGGAATACATCTATACTACCGAGAGAGCTCACATTGATTAGTTACACTTAAGTTTTATAAATCGTTACTGCTTAACATACATTACAAAATTTCATTTAGACCGTTAGTAACGGCTTTCTGTAAAAAACGTCGCATCATCCGTGACCCATAATGAATATTCTACAAATTTTCAGAAGATCGTCAGATTTTATCTGAGCGAAGTGGACACATTTTGACCACGGAAGAACATCACACACTGACAGCATTTCTTCGTTCCCATTGTAAAGTACTCCTGTTCTATAAGAACTGGAGTACAAAAAGGGGGATCAAAGGAGAAAAAAAAAAGGTTATGGAAACACAGATAGAAAAAAAAGTCCGAAAAAAAAAGAAGAAAAAAAAATGACATGAAGGCAGATATTGAAATAAATTAGATCTGTCTTCGAGAGGTTCCCATATGTTGCAGTGAAGAGTTTAGTAAACTACATGTATTTTTCTAATCTTACGTTCTCATTCTTCTCTCCCCACCCCCACCTACCCCCGCCCATTTTTCTAAATTCAAATCTATGCAAGTCATTTATATATAATGACAGAGAAGAATTGTTAGCCTGCACTTGTTTCCCCATTACTAAGTGTTCAGCAAGATACTGAAATAAAGGAAGAAAGGAAAGCAGAAGAAAAAGAAGAAGTTATGGAGAAACAGAAGAAAGACCAGAAAAAGAAGAAGAAGAAGAAAAGAGAGAGAGAGAGAGAGAGAGAGAGCGAGAGAGAGAGAGAGAGAGAGAGAGAGAGAGAGAGAGAGATGTTGTGATAATAGGGATGAAAACAAGCAAGCAAAGAAAGAAAGAAGCGAGAAACAGAACTAAGAAAGAGGATGGATATCACCAGATACAGTTGAGAATTATGACAGTATCAATCACTGGACTTTTGCGACTGTTGCACAGAGAGAGAGAGAGAGAGGAGAGAGAGAGAGAGAGAGAGAGAGAGATAAATATTTCATTCAGCAAAGCGATAGCCCAGTTGAAAGAGGTGAAAGAAAACTGTAGAATGCGTTAATAATGACAAAAAAAACAACACAAACTCAACATAAACAACAACAACAACAAAGAAATGTAAGAAAGCGTGGAAACCCAACCACACACAGAGATATTCTGTGAGTTCCAAACCTTCACAATATTTCCTTTTTAAAAGTTTGAAGTTTACTTCAGCAGATATATTAAACGAAACGATAGTGTGGGGTGGTAGGGGGGGGGGGGGGGGAGACAAAAGCAGACAGAGAGACAAGCAGACAGACACTCACACACACGCACTCGCGCGCGCGCGCACACACACACAACACACACACACACACACACCACACACCACACACACACACACACACACACACACACACACACACACACACACACACTACAATACACGTACAATACACCCATATAACCTTCCACCAGCCATTAGTTCAGACCTCCAAGAATACTGGGCTGGCTGTCTGTCTGTCTGTCACGTTCGTTCTAAGGGGAAGACCAGAACCTCCCGGTGCAAAGAATCGCCATGGACTCTTCTGCACCATCACTCATCCAGAGTCACTGACTACAGCCGTATCAATTTCCACTTGGACCCCCCCCCCCAACTCCCCCACCCCCACCACCACGCCCCACCCCCCACCCCCCACCCCCTGTTCCTGCCCACACCCGCACAGCTGACCCCTCCACCCAACCCACCTTCCTCCTCCACATGGTCCCCACCCTCCTCCTCCTCCTCCTCCTCCGCCACACACAGATGGGGGACACGGGGTCTAATGTACGAACGCTGTCACGTCACGGGTGATGACGTCATGGAAGCTCATGCGGCCCCTCCGGTGGTGTGACGCGGAGAGGTCCATTTTTCAACGTCATCGTCTGTGATGGGTACAACTGTTGTTTTGATCGTTTGGTGGGGGCAGAGAGATAGGGGGAGGGCGGGGTTGGGGTGGGGGGTTGGTGGGGGTGGGGGAGAAAATGGACATGGGGCGGGGAGGGAGGTAGAGGGGTTGGGGGGGGGGGGGGGGAGGCGAGTGTCTTTGAAATAGATGTAGCAGATCCAGTTCTGTTTGTAGAACCAAAAAAGATTTCATCGCCGTGAAAGTCAAATGTCTGGTAGACTGACCTGAACTGTACAGCTAAACTGACAAAATGTAGTCCAGCATCTTCCTGAACAGTGTACACGAAGAAACCTGTTATGTTGCTAAAGTATCTGTGTATACA
This sequence comes from Conus canariensis, assembly GCA_033310375.1. Taxonomy (NCBI): domain Eukaryota; kingdom Metazoa; phylum Mollusca; class Gastropoda; order Neogastropoda; family Conidae; genus Conus; species Conus canariensis. Next base: position 15,401,677 of record CM065734.1, on the reverse strand, counting down.
AGATTGTGTGTTGTGTGTGTGTGTGTGTGTGTGTGTGTGTGTGTGTGTGTGTGTGTGTGTGTGTGTGTGTGTGTGTGTGGTGCGTGTGTGTGTGTGTGTGTGTGTGTGTGTGTGTGTGTGTGTGTGTGTCGTGTGTGTGTGGTGCTGCGTGCGGCGTGCGTGCGTGCGTTGTGTGTGTGTGTGTGTGTGTGTGTGTGTGTGTGTGTGTGTGTGTGTGTGTGTGTGTAAGTTTGGCTTGTGTTACCACAACATGCCTTGTTGGTGGTGGTGATATTGTTGTTGTGATTGTGATGTTAACGTTCTCGCTATTGTTGTTGTTTCGTCTTATATTCTTATTCTATTCTCCTCCTCCTCCCCCTCTCCCTCTTCCTCCTCCCTCTCTCCTCTCGTTCCTTCTCCTTTCCTTCCTCCCCTTTTCCTCCTCCTCCTCCTTTCCTTCCTCCTTCCTCCTTCTTCTTCTCTTCTCTCTCTCTTCTTCCTCTTCTTCTCTTCTCCTCCTCCTCCTCCTCCTCCTCCTCTCCTCCTTCTTCTTCTTCTTCTTTTCTTCTTCTTCTTCTTTTCT
>CM065734.1:15386115-15391115 GCA_033310375.1 Conus canariensis | reverse complement strand
TGTGTGTGTGTGTGTGTGTGTGTGTGTGTGTGTATGTATGTGTGTATGTTGTGTTGTGTGTGTGTGTGTGTAGAGAGAGAGAGAGAGAGAAGTGTGTGTGTGTGTGTGTGGTGTGTGTGTGGTGTGTGTGTGTGTGTGTGTGTGTGTGTGTGTGTGTGTGTGTGTGTGTGTGTGTGGGTGTGTGTTTGCGCCCAGTGATGTCAGCGTTAGAGGTGTACATAATTAAAAGAATAAGACGAGGATGGGAGGTGAACATGATGAGGATGAATCGCAGCAGGCTTGGATGGAAGGGAGGAGAGAGAGGAGGGGGACGGGGGGGGGGGGGACGGGGAAGGAATGGGCGAGAACTTAGGGACGGGGGGGGGGGGGGGGGGGGGGGGGGCGGGAGGGAGGAAGAGAGGGGAGTCGCACCTTTCTGATCCCTCGTTCGTCTTTGGGGGGCCCCCAGTCATCACGGCTGCTTTGCCGTTTGTGCTTACCTTGGCAAATTGCTTGCAACCCCCCCCCCCCACCACCACCCTCCCTCCCCCAACCTTCCCTCCCTCCCCTTCAACCCGCCCATCCGCTCCCATCCCACCCACCCACCCCCCTCCAAACCCTCAACCCTCAACCCCTCCGTACCTCTGTCCTACCAATCTCCAGCTCCATCTGCCTCCTCTAAGTTCCCAGCGTTGATAATGTGTTTAAAGCCTCCCCCCCCCCCCCCCCCCCCCCCAGTTTTCTTTAAAGGTACTATTCACAGACACCTACTATATTACAGTCAACTATTCCGGCTTCTCGTTTGTAAAAGAAGAGAGAAAAAGAAATAGAAACTCTGTTCATGCGACGACAAGAAGGCATTTGCCTCCAAAACGCTGGGAACCAGTTGGAAATCGGGTCACGATGCAAACGGTGATCGCTGTTTAATGAACTGCCGATGTGGGGACTGTGAAATCTTGTGGAGGGGAGAGGATCGACGAGGGGGGGAAGGTGGGGGGGTTGCGGTGTGGTGGGGTGGGAGGGGGGTGGGGGTAGGCAGACGGGAGGAGAAAGAGGGAGGAGAAGTGCACACGATGTTTTTTCACCTGTGCTGAGTTGAAGCACGTCACACCTTTCATGGCAAGACCGAGTTTCTTGCAAGGGGGAGGGGGGGGGGGGGGGGAGGGGAGGGAGGAGGGGAAGGGGGGGGGGGAAGCAGGGAAGAAGAGGGAGGGAAGGGGAGGGGTAAAAACAAATCCAAGAACTTACTTCTGAGAACTGAAATCAGTCGACGAGGAGTCCTATTCGTTCAGCCGCAGTCTCGGGGATGTCAGGTCGTTGGCAGTGTAGAGACCTGAAACCTCTAGCGTGTCCGCACTCTCTCCCTCATCGTACACACAGACAGAGTTTCCGTCCTCCGTGCGTCTGTTCAATGTCTCCTCTGCCCTGAAATCCCTCTCCGTTTCCCATGAAAGTCTACTCTCCATTGTATTCGAAGCTCATCCCCCCCCCCCCACCTGAAACTCTGAATATCCAGTTTCATTGAATTTGAACCTCACATCAATTGTACCCTGAAACCTTCATCCTCCATTGTAACCAACTAAACCGTAGCCTACGTACCTCCATTTACCCAGAAACTTCCATTTCATTGTACCCATGCTTACTCTCCATTGTACTAGAAATCTCCACCTTTATTGCACCAAACACCATCCTCCATGTACAGCCTGACCTCACCTTTCATTGTACCCTAAACTCTCCTTCCTCTCCCCCATGACACCCATAGAAAAAACACAAAAACGAAACATGAAAAAAATTCAAGACCATCCAATCGACCTTGCAAAGTTCTCAACTGTCCATTGTACAAATCGAAACTATCGTTCATATGTACCTGAAAACCTGCAGTATGAAAGAATTTCAAGATGTCTTGAGAAACAAGCAGGTGAGATCGTTTGTACCTGAGAATCCAGAAGCTAGGAAGAATCCAAATTGTCTGAAGAAACAGAGAAGAATTCAAAGCTCACAAAGAAAAGAAGGCAAAGAAATGAAAAAGCAAGTAAGATCAAGAACTATCCTAGAATGAAACGTATGCAAAGTTAAAAAAAAAATCGTTGTCGCCAATAGATCAAAGTCCTGTGGTGAAGCAAGCAGGATAAATGGAGAACATATTCAAACTTCTTTTCATGAATAAACATCTAGAGTACTGTATGTGAGAGAATAGGATTTTGAAAGCGTAAATTTGGTACTGATAACAAGCAGACATGGGCAGATTAAAAGTTTTCCCGAGGAAACGAAATGTTATGAAAAGATTCAAGGTTCCCCTGAAGAAACAAACAGGCAGGGAAAGATCGAAAGCTGTTCTGAAGAAACCGGAAGGTAGGAAAAGTTTCAAACATGTCATGAAAAAAGAACAGAGTATATGGCAAGGTATAAAGCTGTCCTGGAAATTCAAAACTTTACAGAAAAAAAACATCAGGCAGAGAAACAGAAGGCTCTCTTGAAGAAACTAGTAGGCAGAAATGATTCGAAGCTCTTTTGGAGAAACCAACAGGTAGGGAAAGATTCAAAGCTCTTTTGGAGAAACCAACAGGTGGGGAAAGATTCAAAGCTCTTTTGGAGAAACAACAGGTGGGGAAAGATTCAAAGCTCTTTTGGAGAAAGCAACAGGTAGGGAAAGATTCAAAGCTCTTTTGGAGAAACCAACAGGTGGGGAAAGATTCAAAGCTCTTTTGGAGAAACCAACAGGTAGGGAAAGATTCAAAGCTCTTTTGGAGAAAGCAACAGGTGGGGAAAGATTCAAAGCTCTTTTGGAGAAACCAACAGGTGGGGAAAGATTCAAAGCTCTTTTGGAGAAAGCAACAGGTGGGGAAAGATTCAAAGCTCTTTTGGAGAAACCAACAGGTAGGGAGAGATTCAAAGCTTTATTGACGATACGAGCAGGTAGAGAACTTTTTCAGCTGCCCTGAAGAAACCAGCAGATTACAAAAGATTCAATGCTGCTCAGAAGAAACCGAAGAGTAAGGAAAGATTTAAATCTGTCCTGAAGAAACCACCATGTAGGAAGAGTTCAGACGTAGAAAAAGATTAAAACTGTCATGAAGAAACCAGCTGGTAGGGAAAGCCGTTGTAAAGAACTTAGCAGGAAGGGGAAGATTCAAAGCTGTCACAAAGAAAGCAGCGGGTAGGGAAAGATTCAAAGCTGTCATAAAGAAAACCAACCGGCAGGGAAAAACACAAAGCTGTCACGATGAAGAAACCAGCAGGTAGGGAAAGATTCACAGCTGTCGTCATAAAGAAATCAACAGGTTGGGAAAGATTCAAAGCTGTCATAAAGAAACCTGCAGGTTGGGAAAGATTCAAAGCTGTCATAAAGAAACCAACCGGCAGGGAAAGACACAAAGCTGTCATGATGGAGAAACCAGCAGGTATGGAAAGATTCATAGCTGTCGTCATAAAAGAAACCAGCAGGTAGGGAAAGATTCAAAGCTGTCGTCATAAAGAAATCAGCAGGTAGCGAAAGATTTAAAGCTGTCGTCATAAAGGAATCAGCAGGTAGGGGAAAATTTAACGCTGTTGTCATAAAGAAACCAGCAGGTAGGGAAAGATTCAAAGCTGTTGTCATAAAGAAACCTGCAGGTAGGGAAAGATTCAAAGCTATTTTTAAAGGGAAAAAATCAGACGGTATGAAAACACTCAAAGTTGACGTGAAGAAATCGGAAGATAGAGAAAGATTCACAGCCGTCCTGATAAAAGTAGCCGACATTGAGAGCTCAGCAATTGAGCAGCCGACATAGAGTGCTCAGCAATTGAGTAGCCGACATACAGTCCTCAGCAATTGAGCTGAGGTAACTAGCAGGCGGAAACCGGTTCAAATATTCTGTGGAAACCAGCGAATAGAGAGAGATCAAAAACTGTCCTGAAAGAAACCGGTAGATGAGAAATGATCAGGAGCTGTCCTAAGTAAACTAGAATGACGACAGAAGAAAAACGGTATTCCTGTTTTGATTTTGATCTTTCTAAATCCTTGCTTTCCCTAGGTTTTGTTGAACCATTCGTGCATTTCCGTGACATTACGGTGCTGTTGAAAGCAAGTCTGGTCAGAGCAAATTTACAGGGTTTTTTGTTTTTTTTCCTTGTATCAGCGGGTATGAGCAGTAAAAGAGGTAATGTTAGTCATCGCCCATTTCATTCGAGCAGCTTTCTTCACCTGGGATTGGTTGCTTGGTGCATGTCGTTAAAAATGGAAAGAATGCTGCGCAGCTCTTCCTACCTTCCTTAACACCTCTTTAAAATTTCCCCATCCCCCCCCCAGACCCTGTCCCCCCCCCCTCCTGTTCCCCTCCTCCCCCCCCTTCCTCCACTACCATCCTCCCGCCTCTCTGCCTTACTTTCCCTAAACGAAACACTTTCACGTTCTACTCACCTGTTGTGGGTTTCGCTGTGTGGCAAAGCAGAGCACTGGATGCCATATCGAGTTTGCCTGCGAAAACAGGTTTGAAAATAAACAGGAAATTGTTCCTTTGAGGTCTGACCGAGTTCTCTTTGATTTGACCTCGCGTTGCTTATTGTAAGGGCAAGAAACACCGCCTCAAAGAAGACATACCGCCTCAAAGTGCAGTGAATGTGTGTGTGTGTGTGGTGTGTGTGTGTGTGTGTGTGTGTGTGTGTGTTGTGTGTGTGTGTGTGTGTGTGTGTGTGTGTGTGTGAGTGTGTGTATGTGTGTGTGTGTGTGTGTGTGTGTGTGTGTGTGTATGTGTGTGTGTGTAAATGCTCGTATGTGTGTGCGTGTGTGTGTGTGTGTGTGTGTGTGTGTGTGTGTGTGTGTGTGTGTGTGTGTAAATGCTGGTATGTGTGTGTGTGTGTGTGTGTGTGTGTGTGTGTGTGTGTGTGTGTGTGTGTGTGTGTGTGTGTGTGTAAATGCTCGTATGTGTGTGCGTGGTGTGTGTGTGGTGTGTGTGTGTGTGTTGTGTGTGTGTGTGTGTGTGTGTAAATGCTCGTGTGTGTGTGTGTGTGTGTGTGTGTGTGTGTGTGTGTGTGTGTGTGTG
>CM065734.1:15376115-15381115 GCA_033310375.1 Conus canariensis | reverse complement strand
GCATGTCTTATTCTTGCACATACATCATGCCTGCAACTGTAAGACACCCAGAGCTGAAGACTGAGCATTGGGTGTGGTGGGACCGTACGTCACTGTAAAAAAAAAAGTCAGCAGCGCCCAGTCTGAAAATAAAAAGGTGTGGCTTGTTAAATCCCCCCAACATCACCTGACACACGTCACACAGCTGTTCTCTGTCTGTCCCCCCCCCCCCCCCCCCCCCCCCCCCCCCCCCCCCCCCTTCCCGGCATTGGGATCAGGTCCGCCTGAACAAACAGGCCACTTACAGATGAAGTGGAAAAGGAGTTGTCAGCATTCTGGGTCACCCTGTCCCTCCCCCTAGCATAGTCACATGCTGGCAAAGAGAGGAAAGGGAGAGGAGGAGGGGGAGAGAATGTGTCAGAATACACTGTACCCCGCCCACGTGGACATTCTATGTTGTGATTTCTGTCCTCTTTTCTCTCATTCTCTTTGGCTGTCTTTCAGGGGGGTTTTTGTTGTTTTTTTTTAATCCACTATCATCCAATTTTTTTTTTTTTTTTTTTTTTTTTTTTTTTTTACTTTTGTAGTCCGTTTGCCTGTCTTTGTTCTAGGGCATTTTTACCTTTTTTTTTTTCTCTTGTTTCAGTTAAAAAATCATAACAGCTATTCTGTTGAGGTCTCGCGACTAGATGATGAATTGTAACTGACCAGAGTACACAGTGCATTCTTGCAGCGGTTGGTTTTTTTTTTTTTTTGTTGTCCTTTTTATTTACTTTCCTGGTACCATTGATGTTTTTGATATTTTTTTTTATATTTAACTTTCTTGTGCATCTCTTTCTGAAAGTGAACGATTAAGCCGAATGTCTGACGTTCTTCCCCTCCCCCCTCCCCCTCCCCCCTCCCCTATGATGGATGCTAGTAAGTTAGCTCTTGCGTCACTATAGATGATCGTGTATAAAGAGAAAATGTGTGTTTGGTATGATGGACCTTTTTGTGAGGTGCATTTTCCCCGTGCACATTTTTGACAGGAGAGAGAGAGAGACCATAGTTTAGTATGGTCTGCAACTGAAGTCGACAACCGGTCAGTTTGAGAAAAAGATATACTCATCAAATCAAAGACCGTTTGTTGTTGTTTGTTGTTTGTTTGTTGTTGTTTGTTGTTGTTGTTGTTGTTGTTGTTTGTGTGTTTGTTTGTTTGTTTGTTTTCTGTCTCATCTTCTGTGTCACCTCTGTAGCATTACGCCTACGCCGGACATTCCGGCTCACCGTCCACAGCCACACCCAAACTTGTCCTGTCTTAGAATTGGCACCGACAATCCGCAGGGTGCAAGCAGTCCATTTCAAGTCGTTAAGAGGCCTAGCCACCAGAACAAGAAAACTCAATGTGTCATACAGCCTGTTGGTGCTAGACTTTTCAACTCTTGTCTCCTGGGACTGGCGCGTGACGGAAGTAACACTGCCGACAGCTCTTCCCACCAATCAGATGACGTCACTGTCTTGGGTGAACAGGGGAAATAACTACGGCTGAACATGATTAGACGAAACTTTCCTTCTTGCCCACAACCTCTTACAGGCAACATTTGTCTCGTTTGCATTGAAGATGACGTAAATCTTTAAAGGAATAAACACTGAATTAGCAGGCATATATTATTTGAACGTCATCTTTGTTTTTTCATCTCTGTCTCTTTAATTCATTGATATCAATTCATGCGTCGGGCTACATATTCCGTCGAAATCTGTAAGCTTTCTTGTGATTGGTAGAAACCGCCTTCGGTATTTATCTCTCAGTCCCCCTCCACCATAATGTAGTTACAGCGATTTTCAGATGTTCAGGATATCATTGTTTCCATCGATGTAACCTTCGCGACAGAAACCATGAAGTTGCCTATCTATAGACAAGGAGTCTGTGAAGAACACATAAACTTTATTCCCAGGACGGGAAGAAAAGAAGGAGAAAGATTGAAATCGTAAATAAATAGTAGTTCTTGAATTTTTGTTTAAAAAGTTGGGCGGAAAGAGAGGACGCGAGGACGCTAAATTTGCTTTCCTTTTCAGAAATTACATAGGTGTCAACCTATACGGCTTTCCCGTATTGCTGTACGGGAAACCTACGATTTGGGGTCTGTACGGCCGTATACAAGTTTCAATACGGGTAAAACTGATTTGTACGGGCAAATCTTAAATCACTGAGGCAAACTGCGAGGTGAACAAATTTTCATAGCAGACGACACGGATTCTTAGCACTGAAACGGAAACGAACGTTTTTCCTGTGCGCAATGAAGACAGAGAAGAAGAAGAAGAAGACCCCGGTGTTATTTCTCTTGAAGTGAAGTTCTGCCAGTTTTTGACAGAACACAACTTTCCACTTTCACTTTCTGGTCACTTCGTCGATCTTGTGAAATGGAAATTTGTATCATTGGGAATAGAAACTTTTGGGGATCACAGTTAAGTAATGGTGTACTCCTGACTTCAATGGACTAATGGAGTGGAAAGTGCATAGAACAAATTGGTTTGTGACTTTGATGGACTCATGATGTTGGTAAAATGGAAGAGTGTGTAAACAATGGGTTTATAAACAGTTTTAATTCTGCATCATTGTCAGTGTTTCACTATAGGGTGTGTGATTTGATCTACAAACTGTCTCAAGTGATGCAGTCTGCTGGAATGGAAGAGGAGGTTCTGTTGGATGGGTAAGTGTTATTGTTATTCATAAACTGTCTTAAACTGCCATTTGTTTCAAGAAGTTCTGTCTGATACTGAGTATTATATTGTATTCACAGCAATTTTTGTTTATGTTCTTGCGTTCTCCGTAATGTGTAAGGTTTTTGGGCTCGGAATAAGGGAAAAAGTACTTTTCAATAGGGAAAGTTGTAAAATGAGGAAAATTGGGTGGACACCTATGAAATTATAGCCCAGACTCAGAGTGCTGGCCCAGATACAGAAAGACTAAAGAAGGACGCCGTGACCGCTAGAAAGGGGGATTATCTACGTAAACGTTAATTGACGACAACGATGTCAGAAACGAATGTGACCTTAAGAAAAAAAAAAGTGTGTGTGTGTGTGTGTGTATGTGTGTGTGTGTGTGTGTGTGTGTGTGTGTGTTGTGTGTGTGTGTGTGTGAAAGAGAGAGAGAGAGAGAGAGAGAGAGAGAGCAACCCTCATACGTTTACTAGTTTACAGAAGTTAGTTGAAATAAGTTCTTGCAAATAATCTGTTACTTTCACAGATGAATTTGGAACTTCTTTTTTTCAGCCGTCAAAAGGAAAAGCTCGGTTACGTTTACTTGTCGACACATGACTGAATGCGCGTGAAATGAAGTGGTGCTGTTTTTAGGGAACTTTTTCTTTTTTTCATTTGTGCTTTTACCACGGCATGATTTTTCTTTACTAACCGAGTTCCTCTTCACAGGGCAAGGAAAACCTTGTGCCGAAGCTTGGCTGTGTCTGTGGTTGTACTGGTTTCCCCTGTCATCGGAACAGCAACGAGTGCGCTGCGGGATGCGTACTACAGTTGCTCGATGGTGGCATCTTTCGCCGGTAGGCTTTGCAGGCATGAAATGCGGGTTACACCCATGGCGACGCTTCCATAGAGGTTCTGATGTGTCGCGTCTGGTGGTCACACAATGACATCTTGACGTCTTAACGAAATGCCCTGTGCGTGCCTGCACCCAACAGAAACATAGCGCAGGCTTTCAAGGGTGGTGGTGCAAGACCGCTCCTGTCCGGTTGGTTCGGTATTGAGGCCAATATTTCTCTGGGTTCCACTGTGGCACCTTCGGATGTATCTGTTTCTTTCCTGAATGCGCGTGAAATGGGATGGCGATAGCGGAGGTGTTATTTTGGGCTCTTTGTGTTTTTACTATGGCAGTTGTTGTTGTTTATTCTGTTTCACGGCAGGGTACCTCTCAACTGGCTCTGAAACACCGAAACTTAAAACTGAAACTAGGTTACACTGACACCCGAAGGCTGTGTGAATTCAATTAATCGAGTGCCCTCAAAACCAATCTGTAACCGATCCTACCCCTTTCCACTTTCCTCTCCCAATTTCTCTGAAGAATCGTGGAATTATCTCACACACAACCCACAGGGCTATCATTTGCGGGCGTTCACAACTCGTCCCATTTGAGAAGCGAGGGTGGAGGTGTCATTGTTGGCATAATATCTCTTTTTTCTTTTCCCCGGTCGTTGTTTGGCTTTCTGATTTATGTGACGAGGGAGAAGCCCCGTGGCATTCAAATGGGTTGATGTTGCCATCACGCATCTATTCAACTCTGGACATGTGATAGGGTTTCTCCTCTCCAAGGAGTGATCCGTCCGGCCCCTCTTGCAATTGAACTTGGAGCAAGCGGCAAAACGGGGATTTCATCGGTTCTTTTTAGTTGCAACTCCTAAGGCATAACCCCCACCTCTCTCTCTCTCTCTCTCTCTCTCTCTCTCTCTCTCTCTCTCTCTCTCTCTCACACACACACACACACACACACACACGCGCGCGCGAACGCGCGCACGCACGCCCTTATTGCTCTCTCTCTCTCTCTCTCTCTCTCTCTCTCTCTCTCTCACACACACACACACACACACATACACACACAAACGCGCGCGCCGCGCGCGCGCGCGCGCGCGCGCCGCACGCACACACACACGCACACACACACACACACACACACACACACACACACGCGCGCCCTTATTGCTCTCTCTCTCTCTCTCTCTCTCTCTCTCTCTCTCTCTCTCTCTCTCTCTCTCTCTCACGCGCCCTTATTGCTCTCTCCCTCTCTCTCTCTCTTTTCTCTCTCTCTCTCAATAAATCTACACACACACACACACACACACACACACACACACACACACACACACACACACACACAATATATATATATATATATATATATAATAAACTAATGAATTCCAAGGATAAGTAACCGAGCACCATTCCAGCAACTTACAGAGCAGCTTGGTGTTGCAATGACTGCAAGAACTATTCAATTATAAACAAAGCTTGCTCTTTTGTCTTAGATTGAAGAA
>CM065734.1:15368615-15371115 GCA_033310375.1 Conus canariensis | reverse complement strand
CCCTGAAGCCACACATCCACCACCATCACTGGGCCATCAAGCCACACATCCACCACCATCACTGGGCCCTCAAGCCACGCATCCACCACCATCACTGGGCCCTGAAGCCACGCATCCCACCATCACTGGGCCCTCAAGCTACGCATCCATCCACCATCACTGGCCCTCAAGCCATGCATCCAAGCAGAAGCAGTACATCGCCTGTCAGGAAGCGAAGATGACAGGGTGCGGGTTTGTGTTCACATCAGCCGGACTGGCCAAATCTGGTGATCCTACAGGGCACGATGTCAATCGGGCCAAGACTGGTTACCCTGGATGTATCTGGCCAGACCGATTATCCGGCAGGATACCATGCCAGTCAGGCCACACTAGTCAACCTACAGGGTAATGTGCCAATCTGGCCACACTAGTCAACCTACAGGGTAATGTGCCAATCTGGCCACACTAGTCAACCTACAGGGTAATGTGCCAATCTGACCACACTAGTCAACCTACAGGATACCGTGCCTATCTGGCCACACTAGTAAAACCTACAGGGTACGAGGCCAATCTGGCCACACTAGTCAACCTACAGGGTAATGTGCCAATCTGACAACACTAGTCAACCTACAAGGTACGGTGCCAGTCTGGCCATACTAGTCAACCTACAGGGTACGAGGCCAATCTGGCCACACTAGTCAACCTACAGGGCACGGGACCAATCTGGCCACACTAGTCATCCTACAGGGTACGGGACCAATCTGGCCACACTAGTCATCCTACAAGGTACGGGCCAATCTGGCCACACTATCACCCTACAGGGTACGGGGCAATCTGGCCACACTAGTCATCCTACAGGGTACGGGGCCAGTCTCACCACATTAGTCATCCTACAGGGTAATCTGCCAATCTGGCAACACTAGTCAACCTACAGGGTAATTTGCCAATCTGGCAACACTAGTCAACCTACAGGGTAATGTGCCAGTCTGGCCACACTAGTCAACCTACAGGGTAATGTGCCAATCTGGCCACACTGGTCAACCTACAGGGTAATGTGCCAATCTTGCAACACTAGTCAACCTACAGGGTAATGTGCCAATCTGGCCACACTAGTCAACCTACAGGGTAATGTGCCAATCTGGCCACACTGGTCAACCTACAGGGTAATGTGCCAATCTGGCAACACTAGTCAACCTACAGGGTAATGTGCCAATCTGGCCACACTAGTCAACCTACAGGGTACGGGGCCAGTCTGGCCACACTAGTCAACCTACAGGGTACGGGGCCAATCTGACCAATCTTGTTAACTTGCAGGGCACATTGCAAATCTTGCAGGGCACATTGCAAATCTGGCCAGACGGGTTATCTTGCAGGGCACATTGCAAATCTGGACAGTCTGATTATCCTGCAGGGCACATTGCAAATCTGGCAGTCTGATTATCTTGCAGGGCACATTGCAAATCTGGCCAGACTGGTTATCTTGCAGGGCACATATTTTTGGGGAATCTGGCAGTCTGATTATCTTGCAGGGCACATTGCAAATCTGGCCAGACTGGTTATCTTGCAGGGCACATTGCAAATCTTGCAGGGCACATTGCAAATCTGGCCAGACTGGTTATCTTGCAGGGCACATTGCAAATCTGGCCAGACTGATTATCCTGCAGCGCACATTGCAAATCTGGCCAGACTGATTATCCTGCAGCGCACATTGTGTCAGTCTCTCCAGATTGATCATCCTATAGAGCACGGTGAGAAGGGAAGGGCAATGGGGGGGGGGGGGGGGGGGGGGGGGGGGGGGGGGGGCGGGGGAGGGAGAGGGAGAGAAGCAAAGAAGAGACAAACCGAAGAAGACAAAAGAAGAGATTGGAGAATTAACACCATAGAATAGCCATGTCTGTCCGTTGCCAGCTCTCACAGGGTCGCAGAGAACCGCGACAGACGAAAGAATATTCCCTGAAACTCAGTACTAGTACCTCATCATCCCATACCTCGGGTAGACAAGGCAAGCACCGTTCCACCTTCATCTTCTGCTTTTCCTTTCTGAAGTTTGAAGATGAGGCATGCTGCTCTCTGGTAGATCTAGTTGCAAAGTGAGACGACTGCAGGCAGAAATCTAAACAAAGCTTGAATAAATGTTAGCGAACCACCAAGAGAAACGTGGACAAACGAGTCACAAGACAAAACACGACGCGTTTCGACCTCTTAGGTCTTCTTCAGGCAAGACACAAACAAATAGAACAACGAAAATGAGCGAGTTATACTTACGCCTACCTTGCGATGAAGAGATCAAACAAAGCTAAGTGATAACTCGTTCATTATTTGTTTGTGTCTTGCCTGAAGAAGACCTAAGAGGTCGAAACGCGTCGTGTTTTGTCTTGTGACTCGTTTGTCCACGTTTCTCTTGGCGGTTCGCTAACATTTATATATATATATATATATATATATATATATATATATATATGTGTGTGTGTTTTGTGTGTGTGTGTGTGTGTTGTGTGTGTGTGTGTGTGTGTGTGTGTAG
>CM065734.1:15351115-15353615 GCA_033310375.1 Conus canariensis | reverse complement strand
ACGCACACACAACACACCAGAGACAGACAGACAGACAGACAGACAGAGAGCCAAGCTGAAGTGCACCCGTGTTGGCAGCAAACGGGTAAAGGAAACTAAATCTGTATCCGTCACAGACGGAGGGGAATCGCGGGATGGGGGAGCAGACAGGGAGGAGTGCAGGTAGGGAACTGAAGAGGGCACGCACAGACTCGCACGCTCGCGCGCGTGCACTCACATGGAGAGGAAGAGACAGACAGACAGACAGACAGAGTGAGAGAACCAGACAGACAGATAGACAGACAGACAGACAGAGACTGATCGAGAGACAAACATGAAGACAACAGAGTGGGAGACTTTACTAGTCAGAGACAGAGATATGGAAACAAGAGAGAGAGAGAGAGAGAGAGAGAGAGAGAGAGAGAGAGAGAGAGAGAGAGAGAGAGGAAGAGAGAGAGAGGAGAGATCTGGGATGCAACAGACAAAAGAAAAAGAGTGAGAAATCAAGATTAGAACGACAGAGAGAGAGAGAGAGAGAGAGAGAGAGAGAGAGAGAGAGAGAGAGAGAAGAGAGAGAGCAGACAGACAGACAGACAGACAGACAGGACAGAGAGACATAGAAAGAGAGACAGACAGACAAACAGACAGACAGACTGGTACGCATGAAGACAGATAAAGAAACAGACAAACGGGAAGTATACAGACAGATGTAAACACAGACAGACAGAGAGACACAGACACTGACACAGTCACAGACAGAACAGCTGGTACCAGCGATTCCAGAGAACTCCCACCACGCACTGTGGCCTAGCTAGGCCCACTAAATCCCCAATCCCCCCCCCCCCCCCCCCCCCCCCCCCCCCCCCCCTCTATTTATCCCGCTGCAATTTCTCTCGCCTACCTGTCTGGGATGTTCTGGCATTCCGAACACGTCTGGAACCGAGGAAATAGTTCGCGTCGTAAAGCGAAAGGTTACGTAGCCTCTTTCTACTTTTGACGCTGTGCCATCTTCATTTCATACGGCTCGTTCGCTGCCGAATATTTGTTGTGTGTGTGTGTTTTTTTCTGTTTCCATCCAGTTTCATTTTTCTTCTATTGTGCTTATTATCTTTAAGCTCTCTCACTAGTTTTTCTATTCTTTTTTTTTCTACTGTGCTTATTATCTTGAAGCTCTCTCACTAGTCTGTCTATCCTTTTTCTTTTATTGGGCTCTTTATCCTAAAGCTCTCTCACTAGTCTGTCTATTTTTTTTTCTTTGATTGTGCTTATTGTTGTTAATAAGCTCTAACACTAGCCTTTCTATTCCTTCGCCCTTTGTTATTACACCTTTATTTGTTCTCACACCTTTCTCCACGAATGTTTCGACAGTTTTCCATAATGTTAATTGATCAACACAAAGTAAACTGAATTAAAACGAATTCAGAACCAATATACTCCGAACACCAACGTGGTGGGTGTAAGTTTTCAGAATGACCTTTGGCAAGATCGAAGTAGTGACACTCGGATTCAAGGGGAAAGAAAGAAAGAAAAGAAAGAAAGAAAGAAAGAAAGAAAGAAAGAAAGAAAGTAACAAAGAAAGAAAAAAGAAAGAAAAGAAATGAAAAGATAAGAAAAGTTCTTTGTTCCTTGCAGTCCTTCAGGGAATGCAGCATGCAGAAACAATGGCATACAGGTCATTCCAGTCTCGTAGTGCCTGCTACCTGGATAGATCGCCGCCTTGTCGTGGTCAGGCAGCTTGCATGTCGCGATACCCCGCAGACCCATGCTAGCATGAGGTGAAGAAGGCTTGTGGGAGGGTCAGGCAAGCCGGACAGGTGGAACGGCACAGGCCAGTATGGAGGTTTGGCACAGGGCTAACAGTCCTCCTTTATGGAGGTTTGGCACAGGGCTAACAGTCCTCCTTTGGAGGTTTGGCACAGGGCTAACAGTCCTTTGTGGAGGTTTGGCACAGGGCTAACAGTCCTCCAGTATGGAGGTTTGGCACAGGGCTAACAGTCCTCCTTTGTGGAGGTTTGGCACATGACTAACAGTCATCCAGTATGGAGGTTTGGCACATGGCTAACAGTCCTCCAGTGTGGAGGTTTGGCACAGGGCTAACAGTCCTCCAGTATAGAGGTTTGGCACATGGCTAACAGTCCTCCAGTATGGAGGTTTGGCACATGGCTAACATTCCTCCAGTATGGAGGTTTGGCACAGGGCTAACAGTCCTCCAGAGTAGAGGTTTGGCACAGGGCTAACAGTCCTCCAGTATGGAGGTTTGGCACAGGGCTAACAGTCCTCCAGTATGGAGGTTTGGCACAGGGCTAACAGTCCTCCAGTATGGAGGTTTGGCACAGGGCTAACAATCCTCCAGTATGGAGGTTTGGCACAGGGCTAACAGTCCTCCAGTATGGAGGTTTTGGCACATGACTAACAGTCCTCCAGTATGGAGGTTTGGCACAGGGCTAACAGTCCTCCAGATTTAGAGGTTTGGCACAGGGCTAACAGTCCTCCAGTATGGAGGTTTGGCACAGGGCTAACA
>CM065734.1:15228615-15346115 GCA_033310375.1 Conus canariensis | reverse complement strand
TTTCGAAGGCAGCTGTTGCTTTGAAGATGAGGGACCTCCAAGATGATCTGTCAGCAGCAAGGGTTTCGAGCTCGTGAGGCTGGATGCCGCACCATCTGAGATTGCTCTTAAGGGCGTCTTTGTATCTCAGTTTGGGCTTCCCTGTCCGCGTGAACCTTCTTTGAGCTCACCATACATCAGTTGTCTGGGGATGCGACTGTCGTCCATTTTGATGACGTGCCCAGTCCAGCGTGGCTGAGCCTTCAGCAACATTGACTCAATGATTCTCAAGCCAGCTTTGTCCAACACCTCTTGGTTTGTGACTTTGTCCTGCCAGCGAATGCCCATAATCATACGCAGCGATCGCGTGTGGAACTGTTCTAGCTGCTTGATATGCTTTCGATACAAGGTCCACGTTTCACATCCACACAGTAGTGAAGAAAGGACTACAGCCTCGAAGATCTTAAGCTTTGTGGACAGTCTTATGCCTTTCTGCTGGAGGACCTTCACTCTTAATCTTCCGATGGTCTGGCTGGCTTTCTGGATCCTGGACAAGATATCTTTATCCAATGAACCATCTCTGCCCAGACACTTGAAGCTCTCCACACACTACAGCTGGACGTTATCAATGGTAATGGCTGGCTGGGGCTTGGCTGTGTTAGGGGCGGCTTGGAGCAGGACCTCCATTTTTCCAAGACTGATTGTCAGTCCGAACAGCTTTGATACGTTCGCGAAGTGGTCAACAATGACCTGCGGGTGTTTCTCTTTGTGTGCCATGAGAGCACAGTCATCTGCAAAAAGGGCATCAAGGAAGAGTTTCTCCAGGGTCTTGGTACGGGCAGCAAGGCGATGGATGTCAAACACGGATCCATCTGAGCGGTACTTGATGTACACACCAAAGTCCAGATCTTTCACAGCACGAAGAAGGACCCGAGTAAAGAACAAGTTGAACAACATGGGGGCGAGGACACAGCCCTGTTTCACTCAATTTGAGATGTTGAAGGAGTTTGTGCATTCACCATTAGAAAGGACATGTCCAGTCATGTTGTCGTGGAAGAGTCTTATCAAGGCGGTGAACTTGTGTGGATAGCCCAGCTTCATCAGGATGGTCCACAAAGCTTCTCTGTTGACAGTATCAAAAGCTTTGGTCAAGTCTGTGAACACTGCATACAAGTCCATCATTATGATAATAATAACAATAATAATGATGATGATGATGATACTACCACTAATGAAAATAATAATAATAATAACAATAATAATACTAATGTATGTATAAAAGGGACATTAGTCTTTTGGTGAGTATATGGCTACAGAGCTGAAGAAAAAGCTTTACGTTTTTATGCTGACGATTCGCATTGTGTTTTACTGTATACGACTAGAAGTAACCAAGTAAGCTGTGTGTGAAAATCATCAGTTCCCATGTTATTTTCATGGTGGGGATACAGTGTGGAATCCTTTCTGAGGAAATGTATGCCTTATTTCACGGAAACGTGACGTGATCTACCAGAATGTCAATGTGGAAGCGCGACCCCAAATTTGACGGAGACGTAAGAGGCCTCCTGCGCGCAGGAATGTGCTGTCACCACTAAATCAAGCAAACAACGCAAGATAGGATCGACGTAGAACAAAACCGTGGTGACGCAGTTTAGTTATGACGCCAGAGTTCCGAAGAGTAAAAACTAAGAACGGTGGAGCCGTGCATTCAAAGGCTGGTGGCTGTAGTTGAGGCTTTTATATCCATGCCGCACTCGCGACCTGCCCCGTTCTGTGCTTTGGTTTCGTGGTATGGGGTGACTGCAAGTGTTTAGGTGTGCGCGCTTCCCTTTTTTCTCTCTCTCTCTCTCTCTCTCTTTCTCTCTCTGGCGTTCTGGAATCTCTGGCTCTTCAGAGAAGGGGTGAGTGGGGGCAGAGGATTCTCATACATTTGGACTTATTTATCAGTAATATTCTCTGTCTTAGCGATTTCATCAGTAACCTCCTCTCTCTCTCTCTCTCTCTCTCTGCACGCGTGGGTTGGATTGCCTGCGTGTATTCGTGTGTATGTGTGCGAATCTGACGCAGGCACCCGTGGCGCGCGCGCATATGTGTGTGTACTCTATATTCACGAATGCAGAAACGGGGTACCGTAAATCAATATTTTATATTTCAGTTTAAAAAACAAACAAAACAAAACAAAACAAAAAAACATGCTTATGCTGAAAACACTGAATCAGGTGACAGTATCTGGAATGTACGTAGTCTTCTACACACGAACATCTATGAAGAAGAACAAAGAAGAAGAAGATTAAGTGTTCCGCAAAGAAAAATGGCGAGGGAGAAAAACACAAAGCCCGGCCACCAAAGACGTAGACCTCCTACTATATTACTTAGATCTCTAGATCATTGCCTTTGTTTTACACCATCCATAATTCTTATTCGCACTGAAGTATGAACATACAGACGCAATATAACACATTTACACGCAAAACAAAACAACAACAAAACCCAACAAAGCATGCATATCAAAGTATAATGATGAAGAAAATGACGATGACAGCTACCTCGGATTACAGGATCTAAAATTTCTCTATTTATTGCTCCCCTTATCTTTATTACTTCTGGTATTCTTTCTTGATTAGCACTCCGTTAATGATTATTATATCTGTTTTTAGTCTTTGACTTTCCAATAAGTTAATCATCATTATTTCTGTGTTGTCGTTCGTAGTATAAGTACATCATCAACATGATCACCTTTATTATTGCCATCATCATTATTTTTGTAATAACTCGTCTTCTTCTTCCAGTTAGGTATTTAATTAAGACGAGGAAGAAGAATCAAGAAAGAACTCCAGAAGTAAAGTCGATGGTGTTTAAGTTGTGCGTCCCCCCCCCCCCCTCTCTCTCTCTCTCTCTCTCTCTCTCTCTCTGGCGTTCTAGAATCTCTGGCTCTTCAGAGAAGATGTCGAGTAAGAAATGTGACGATGAAGATGGAACAGAAAAGAGGTTGAGGAATGTGAAAATAAAACAGAAAAGAGTTTGAGTTAGAAATGTGAAGATGAAACAGAAAGACGTTGAGTTAGAAATGTAGAGATGAAGATGAAACAGAACAGAAGTAAGCCATGTCACGTTTTTGTTTGTTTGTTTGTTTGTTTTTTCAGTTTCTGCACACGTACACTAGTCATTAAACCATTCGAAGCCGAGAAACAGACGGCCGCAGAGGCATCCAGAGACTGAAGAAAAATAATGAGGAGGGCGAGTGGGGGGCGAGGGGAGGAGGGACGTGG
The DNA here is from genome assembly GCA_033310375.1 of Conus canariensis. NCBI lineage: Eukaryota > Metazoa > Mollusca > Gastropoda > Neogastropoda > Conidae > Conus > Conus canariensis. Next base: position 15,342,870 of record CM065734.1, on the reverse strand, counting down.
CGGGGGGGGGGGGGGGGGGGGGGGAACGACTCGCCGAGCACGCAGCATTATGAACTGCCAGAGCAGTCCCCTAATCAGTATTGAGACTTCTGCCGCTATCAGGGCACAGTCGGGGTCAAGGCCAGGGCCAAGGTCACCGTCACCCCCAGACAAAAAAGGTCCTCCAGACAACGATGTGATGGAGACACCATGCAATTTTCCCATCGGTCGCTAATTAACCATGTCAAATCTGCACACACACACACACACACACACACACGAGAGAGAGAGAGAGAGAGAGAGAGAGAGAGAGAAGTCCATAGATCCTTGTATGTTGGTGGAAACTGGAATTTCTTTTCTTCGTGCGTGATGCGTGCGTGTGTATTGTGTGTGTGTGTGTGTGTGTGTCCGTCGTACAAGTTGTTTTCTTTCCGGTTTTTTTTTTCAACGTGGATGTTGCGATCCACCCAATATGTTTTTGTTTGCTCGCTTGTTTGGGCTTTTATATTTGTTTGTTTTCGTCATCGACTACCCCAATTATGGACTTGGGAAGGCCATCGTACACTGAATATTCAAGATCTGCATCCACATACATTGCAGCGCTTTTTCACAAAGAAGATACACAGTCATTTGACAACATGGATGATCACACACACACACACACACACACACACCGCGCGCGCGCGCGCGGCGCGCGCGGCGCGCGCGCATGCACAAAGAGAAAGAAAGAGAGAGAGACTCAGAAACAAAGTTTGGCAACTGACCAACAACAACAAAAATAGATAAAGAAAAGAAAAAAAAAAAGAGAGAGAAAGAAAAGGGCCCCAAAACTCTCTGTGTGCAGCAATCCATGACAATGGAGCGGAACAGCCCTTGGAGCGTCCAAAACTCCGTGTGTGCAGCAATCTACGGCAGCGGAGAGGCACAGGCCTAGGAGCGGTCCCTGATCAGTCCAGCGCTTAATGAGACCAAGTCACGACGGCAACCGTCAGAACGAGAGGCCTACAAGTCACAGTTCAGGGAGGGACGAGGCACATGGGCAGCCTTTGATCCTCCTCATTAAGCCGCCTAGGGAGAAAAAAAAAAAGAAAAAAAGGGTGAGAGAATGGCACTAGCTGCCGTCGAAGCCAGGATATGGAGACCAAGAAGACACACACAATCGTTTGCTGGGACAGCGAGACGAAGCGGAAACAGAACAGTGGAGATCGGGGATATTTGTTGGACAGAGGGTGTGTGTGTGTTTAAGTCTGCTCCCACTGCTGCTTAATTCTCTCGCTCCTTCCGCCCAGCCACTTCATCAAGAAGATTTGTAATGCCTTCCCTCCACCTCACTCCACCCCCTTTCTTTTTATTGACCCCCCACCCACCCCACCCACCCACCCATCCCCACACACATCTCCAGCCCTCTGCCACCACCACCACCCCTCCACCACCTCCTCCCTCGTCCTCCCCAGCAGTAACATCATTAAAAATTGACAGCAGCATCAGCTGCTCCTGCTACCACCACTTGTGTTGCTGCTACTTGCGACTTCGATGACTGTTATTATTTTCAATTTGAATTTCTACGATGCGACTTCGATGACTTATTTTCAATTTGAATTTCTACGATGCGACTTCGATGACTGTTATTTTCCATTTGCATTTCTACGATTTGCTTTATTCTGGTCTTCCACGCCCTCTCTATGGGCTGATTATGATCATTGCTGGGTCATGGGCCCAGCCTGACAGAGCGTCCTTCCTGTCGGGGGGGGGGGGGGGGGGGGGGGGGGGGGGGGGGGGGGGGGGGGGTCAAGTTTCCAGTGTCATTCATTACAGCCCGGTTGATCCCACAGAAACCTTTTGAGTGCTGTCAGACTCACACTCAACAGGAAACATCCCCTTACAAAATAAGTCAGACCATCGAAAAGAAAACGTATTTTGAAAAAGAAACAAAACTGCATAAATGGTCGCTAAACTATTGACATCTTGAAGCATATAAAATGAGGCTGTGAGCTGTGAGCACAAGGCATTTTCCATGATTTGTTTGTTTGTTTGCTTGTTGTTTTTTGTTGTTCCAGATTGTCTGCAACTCACGCTGATCCCGAAGCTTCTCTCTGGCCTCTACTGATATTACTACGCACAAAAAGTTAAGGATCGGTATGTGAAAACAGGTGCGTAATAAACTCAGTTTCGCTACTGTTATTTATTTCTTAGTCCAGCCAAATTGTCATGAATTCTTGTTCAGCTTAAGTGGGCGATGTTGTGTTAGTGCGAAAATTGCAAGGGATTCTCTACTATGAGCTGGGCCGCAAACGGAAAAGCGGAAACTTGCGAAAAATGACCTTGTTTTGGACCGTTCTGCCTGAACACATTGCACTTGCCAGATGGAAAAACCATTATGCACGTGCAAGACTGCTGTTTATGTGTGAGTGCTGTCGCTCGCTTGGTATATAAGAAGACATTCCACCATTTAGTAGGCCTGATCTGACAATGCCTCCACGACGAAAATTAAGCGAGTTGGATAGGGGACGAGCTTTGCTGGTTCCAAGATGGTGTTCCCAAGCAAGAAGTGGCCAGGCGCTTCATGTGTCCATCTCGGTCATTGTCCGACTGATTCAACGCTTTACAGCCACTGGGATTGTCCATGAAAGACGCAGATCTGGTCGACCGAAGAAGACAACTCACATGACGATGTCTCATTGAACGACAAGCCCTGCAGACAAAACAGCCTTTTCCAGCATAATTCAAAGGCAGTTCAGGGTGGCTACTAACATCAACATCAGCCAGCAGACCAAAACGGAACCGCCACATGGGTTAATCTCCATTCTCGTCGCCCAGCAGTACGGCCACGCTTAACTCCACCCCATAGGGCAGCAGCCGCGCCTTCTGCGCACGTCACGTGAGGTGGACACGTCAGCAATGGTCCCAGGTCCTGTTCAGTGATGAATCACGCTTCACCCTTCACCACAACGACGGCCGACTGAGGGTCTGGAGGCGCCCAGGGCAACGCTTTACTGACGCCACTGTCCAAGAAAAGGTGCCTTTGGTGGAGGTTCTGTAATGGTCTGGGGGGCCTTCAGCTTCACCACAGAACACCCTTGTTCATGGTGTGGTGTTTTAATCTCCCTGTGTTATTCTGCTCCTTCCGCGAGAGACCCTTTCAAAATTTTGAGCTTGCCTCCCACTGCACTATTTTTTTATTGACCCCCACCCCCACCACGATACAAATTCCCCCCTCGCCCCCACACCAACACTGGTCACCTTCCTCCCCAGCAGTACTGATTCAAAGAATTGACCAGCATCAGCTGCCCTGCTACCAACCCTGTGTTGCTGCAACTTGGATTCGATGCTGTATTATTCAATTGGGAAATTTCTACGTGCGCCTTCCCCATGGATGTTTTCAATTTGAATTTACCAGTGCGATTCGAGACTGTTATGTCAGGTCCGTTTGCCACTGGTCTTCCCACCCTTTTGGGTCTGATTCAATAGACATCGCTGGTCATGGCCAGACGACAGAGCGGTTCTGTCGGTTGGGGGGGGGCATCAGTATCCAGTGTCATTTTTTCAAGACCTTTGGGGAAACAAATTTTGATCGTACCCACTTTAATCAAATACACTACAAAACATGTCAGACTTTGAAAAGGAATTGTATTTATACAAAAGAAATGGTGAATTTAATTTGGCCAAACTTAAAATGAGCGATTGAGCCTTTTCATATTTTTGTTTGTTTGTTGATGTTTTTTTGTTAAAGTGCATCCGCTGATGAAGCTTTTTGGCTGTAGATTACATGATGATCAGGAAGACCAGTGTCAACAGATCTCCAACTGCCGCCACCATCCCCTGTCCATACTGTGATAGGTCTTTCCGGGCGCAGATCGGCCTGACCAGCCATCTACGCACTCACCCCCGATCCCAGGATGACTAGATGGTCTATGTCGTCTCGACGGACAAAACAACAAGAACTGATATACAACAACCAACACCAACACAGTTATATTAAGGGCATCTTATTCAACAAATTCCAAAATAAATGGCTTGGTGTCCAACCTGTTCTCCCTGACACGCCCTGTTGCCGCTAAGCAAAGCTGAAGCTACCTCTCAGCTCCATCTCAGAGAAGTACAAAGCGGGTAAAGCGAGGTTACTAACTATGCTTGAGAAGACGAGAGACAAGGTTGTGAGATCAGTCCACCCCAAGCTAAAGACTGGCAGTAAATGGTTCCTAAGCTGGCGCCGAAGGCTGATTCAGCATTAAACACACATTCTCCTGTCAGAGCTGCAACATTCTTTGTGCTATCCCTGTGAACTGTGTGGTGAGGTTTCTGCAGGCGAGATGTCCTGCACGATCAACATGCGCATCTCTGAACACCTGGCCAACATCCGCCTGCCCGATCCATGGACTTAAACCATCCCCAACACAGCATTGATCATACACAAAGCCTGGCGCTTTTCAGAAATCGCAGAATGACAACTTTGAGTGCATCATGCAGGAATCCCATCTCATTTCCAGACTGGGGACCCTTTGCCCACATGGCATCAACGTCTGAAAATAGCATACCTATGCATCCACATAGCAGCGGCCCACAATAGGCTACTATCTACGAGCAATCCACCATACTACTCAATTATTTATTTCATGTATCGGTCATAGCAATTTCTCTTTTCTGACCTATTCGTTTTATTGTCAGGAATACAGCAACATTTTAGAGGGGGAAAAAGCTGCACTGTTACGTTTTACATTGTATCAAGGTGCCACCACTTCCTCTGATGACAGTCCGCAATATTTTAGTAGATGGAATTTCCAAGTTATTCGAACGCTAAAACGATACACACGTGTCAGCATGGAGGTGTGTGTGTGTGAGGGGGAGGGGGGGGGGGGGGGGGGGGACCCTGTCGATTTCAGTACTTCCTACTTTTATTTCAGGAAGTAGTTTACCTCCTGCTAGTTCTTTTAAGAGTATTTAAATCTCCACTTAAACTTTTAAAAGGATGTTCAGGTACTAAAACCTGCTGAATTGGCCAATGTTTCACTCTGAAACAATTTAAACGTTTTTGGCAAATCCATTGCGTATATGATGCATAAACACACTGACTGTGAAACCCTGGGCGTATTTTTCGTTTAACACTGCAGATTTCCGATCGCGGTAACACACTAGGCAGCTCAACAACATTTGAACTAATTATTGCTCCCTCTTTCGCAAGACAACCGGAATAGAAATCATTTTCATGTTTGATGCAAAATTGACGGTTGAACATGTTTTACTTCGTTGTGCACAAATAACATTCCCCCCCCCCCCCCCCCCCCCCCCCGTGGAAGGTGAAAATATGTTCCCACTTTTGGATGTAAAATCGTGTTCAGCTTCTTCCCGATTGAAGTCAGGTGACCCTGACTGGCAATCAGTACTTCATAGTCTGTGTGGATAGTGTGTGTGTGTGTGTGTGTGTGTGTGTGAGAGAGAGAGAGAGAGAGAGAGAGAGAGAGAGAGAGAGAGAGAGAGCAGTCTGTCATTCCACAACTGTGTGGACAACGTGTGTGTGTGAGTGTGTGTGTGTGTGTGTGTGTGTGTGTGTAAAGCCATGTGTATTTCATAATCTGTGTGAACAATGCGTGTGTGTGTTTGTGAAAGAGAGAGAGAGAGCGCGCCTCCGAGATCAGTGGGCCTGTCAGTAAAAATTACGCTATAGCTACTGAATTCGATTTTCAAGAAACCTTGGAGTGTTGCCAATGGTCAAACCCATTCAATGGTTGGTACGCGTCTCAGTCAAAGCCCTGATACTGCATTTGTTCCTCCTTGGCTGAAATCTACGCTCTCCTGAGAGACCTAGTTGATCTTTGAATTTAACATCAGGTTTCGATACGATTATCATCACTCTCAAACATATTACATGATTATTGCTGGTGGGTGCCGTAACAGACGTTTGGGCAGTCAACAATCTTTTCTTAAGCGCAATCTAATCGCTATTTTATGCAACCTGTCCAGTATTCCTCGTGGCTGTTAAGATCACATGATCTAGAAATGTCTTGGGGCTATGTACACATTTCTAGGAATCGTTCAACAAATGTCGGTGAAGTGGTGTAGAGATATATACCTCCCTGTTCTCAAGGATCTTTGAAAGATTGATCCTATGTCTTGGTTTCATGATAAACAGATACACATTGTTTTCATGTATTTCACTTAACACTAGTTTGTATTGCAATGTACAGATAAGTGCCAAAAATGATTCTTCTGAAATGTATGGAATGCAAACACGGCACACTGATTTAACATTTTCCACTGCTCAAGATTAAGGGTTCTTTCGTCCCTGTCTGCTGTATTAGGAAGGTGTTCTGTCCGTTTCACTATTCATATGCTTACACGATGGCTTTCAATGTTTCGAGATGTGAGGTAGTTATGATGCGACGAAAAAATTACGTCCTATAAAAAGCGACTTTCGTCACTGCATACACATCCATTTTGATGAACATTCAGCTGTTGAATTCTTAACTGCAAGGCAAAATATATGGCCATGGGGACTGCGCTTCTCAAGTAAATAGTGAACTGAGCGGTAGCAAGTTCCGTACAGTGATTCTGTACAACTTTAGAAGAAAAAAGCGTGTCTTTTGAATTCGTCTGTGTTAGGAAACGGTCTTCTTCCATGGCCACAGTTTTCAGGTGGTACAAAGAATTTCAGCTACGAAGACTGACGAATATCATATGAAGATCATATCGGCCGTCCAATAACGGTTATCGAAGTCAAATTAATCATGGCGAAATCACTGATCAAGGTCAATGCCATGCCAAGAACTGGGCATTTCACTGGAAAGCATGGATACCGTTCCACATGATCAGCTCACAAGCTTTGCAACCAGGGTCGCTCATGATTTACATGAGGACCTCTACAGGATAAGAGTTGAACGGTGTATCCAAATTCTCATAACATTAAATGCAGGAAGTTCAAACCATACGTGGGGAATCCTGATTAGTGATGAAACATGGATCTTTCATGTATATTGAAACCAAGTAACATTTTTTTTTTGAGTCTCCCCAGCAGTGGATGCACCTATGAAGTTCAAGAGATCAAGGAATGCAAGTAAACAAATGGTGGTAGGTTTCTTCTCCAAGTCTGGCCATGTACCTATGAGGAATGGAAAAAGACGAGCTCCGACTAATACATTAACCATCGTCAGAATTGGTGCAAGCGCCACCCCGCCTACGGCTGGCTGCTCCACCCCGAGACCACCAGTTCTCACAGTGCAGCGACATCTCGACTTCCTCAACGTAAACAACATGAAGTTTGTCATTCATCTGCCTTTTTCGCTAGACCTCCCCCTTCCTTCTCTAACTGGTTTCAGTTCCCTGTCATCAAGACGCCGTGCGAGAAAAAAAGAAAGTTCCACAGCTCTGAAGATGCCCGAGGTTTCTCCAGGGATGTGTTCTCCGGCATACCTCAGTAGAGGCAGTTGGGTGTCTTCATCAAGTGGTTTGAGAGGATCATGTGCATCTGGGCTGAAGGAGGATAATTTGAAAAAAAAGGACGAGTCTACATGCTGGTAGGCGATCTCTGAAAGCCACACCACAAAACTTGCAGTGACAAAAATGCAGTGCGCTTCATAGCAAAGGACTACCGCTCCACCACGCCAGGCTTCATAACGGGTCTACTGAGAAAGCATGAGCTTGCTACACTCCAAGAACGGCGGCTCCAACTACGTCTAGGATTCTTCTACAGGGTGGCTGAGGGTCTGGTGCCAGCGACCACCCTGAGTGACTTCATCACACCGCAGAAACCAGGACGACGCATCCGTTCCACCAGAGGCAACAGTACGTACCTGACACAAAACCCAGTGGAGAACTATCTACGGAACAATGATAGGTGCTACTGCGTTCCTGAAACACACACTGATCAGTACCATCACTCATACTTCCCCAAGACAATAACCGAGTGGAACCACCTCGACGATAACATCGTCCACCAAAAGTCAGTCGACAGTTTCAATTCGGCTCTGGCAAAAGCCAGAAGCCGATAATATCACCACGCTGCGCACCCCCACCATCGCGCCTATGTCAGAAAATGGATGTTAGTGACGTATCAATCCAGATCCAGAACTTAATGAATAGTCTCATCATGATAATTTTCATTTGGTTCGCTTCATTTTTGCTGTCTCAAAGACCATTTTCACTGCTGTCTCAAAGACCGTTTTCACTGCTGTCTCTCGGCTTACTCTCAGAATGTTTACACCGCTTGTTCCATCTCTATAAAGCCACACATTATCCCGTCCTAGGATAAACAGAAAGTAAGATACCAGGCAGTTGTAGGCTGTCCACCAGAGGAAATAAGTGTGCAACTGCTGAGTCACTTTGATGGTGTTCAGCGCAGCTTGTTCCTGTGTTCAGGTATCTAAGACACTATGTGTTAAACCCCGACAGACATGATCTTTTTTGTCACAGATCTAGACTGACCGAGTATCTACTCTGAGGTGGTGACCACCACCATGCCCCTCTAAAAACAGACCCATGAATTTGTCGCCACTGAAGACCCGAATGAACTCACCACAAGCGTTCAGATTAATCTCGTACTAATGCTTTTTTTCTCATCATGCATTCTCTTTCAAAACACTGATCTTTAAAAGATACGTTTTCCGGCACAAGTCAGGTTTGTGAAGAAAGAAAAGTCAGAGACAATCTTACCATCATGCTGCCGAATTTGCTTGATGAAACCAAATTTTATATAAAATTCTCTGACCACTCAAACTGACATGACCTGAACCGGCTTTGGACCACCTTTCTCTCTCCTACCCATGACATATCAATGCACACACCGGATTCTCCTCAACCAGGCACCCATGCAGAGCCATCCAACTTCATCTTTTCAAGTTTATTATAGTCTTCCAAACATCCATACATGAAGAACATTAACAACGAATTTCTAAACACCACAGAGACAATATTCATACCAATGCCAGCACAACTCAGGGGCAGGAGAGAGAAAGACAGACTGACCAACAGACAGGGAATATGGTGCAAAGATCAAGAAAATGAAGAAAATCTGAGCACTGCAAAGACAAATGGCAGTATACAGCCACACTGAAGATCCCTCATCCCACTTACATAAGCCCATAGTAACGAAGCTGAATAATTGTAATTAGTAGTTTGCAACACAATTCCAACTCCACCCACATACAGGAAAGCAAAACATGAACCAAAGAAACAGAAGAGAGATGAAAGAAATGCAGCAAAAGACAAAGTTTACAGAGCATGGGAGGAAAAGAAGAAGGAAGAGTAGACCACATTCTCCCCAAACAACAATGAAAGTACAACATCAGAAGATGTGGTGGTACCAACTGTTTGCAATCATGCAGTAAATAACATCCAGCCAATAGTCAGTCAACACTTTTATCATAACAAACACAGAAATACCAACACAACAGGAGTGCATCTGAAGAAATATACTGAATATATATTCAAACTGGTATGTTTATTTGCTTTTTAATATTTTTTTTCATGATGAATGACCAAATATATAACAACAATCTACTGTCTCATCAGTAAACTAAACATTTTCCATAATGTTGGAGACTCGAACTGTACCCTTATATGTGACAATTACAATAATTCCATATGTCTCAAACAGCAAGCTGCTAGAATCCTGTATATCCATCCTAAAATAATGAAAATAATTGAAACGTAACTAATTAAAAAAAAAAAAAAAAAAAAAAAAAAAAAAAAAACAACAACAACGCGACACAATAACCATGATATTTAAAGCAAGAAATAATTTTCAATATGTAATTTACCATGCTACCAAAAACAGAATTATTTTCATGAAATTTGAAGCACAAATTGACTAACAACCAGTGTTTCATAATTTTCAAGAAGTTTAAACTAAACCACCAACATGTGAAAAGACCATTTTCAAGAACTCATCAACTGAATTTAAAAAAAAAAAAAAAAAAAAAAAAAAAAAGAAGCATACCAATCACACACATCAAACCAAGAAATACCATGAAATTAAGAAGAAGAAAAAACTATGGTCCACACAGATTGTACAAATAAGACATTATTATGTATAAAGTACTGCTGGCGAACTGCAAGAAACCAAACCTTGTGATTACACAATTGGACAACAACAGTAACACCCTGTGTGACACACTCAATGACATGTGACACCAGTCAGAGGTGAAAAACACAAAAGGAACATCCACTATCAAAGTGTCGATGCTTATGGAGGGAATGGTACAAAGAAAGATGCACAGTTATTGCTTGATCAGAAGATGAAAATGTACAAAAATGAAACAAATTCTCCACACTACTTACACTCTCTACCAACACTACAGATGAGGATTTCCACACAACAGTGATGAAGTGAGCATGAGGTAAACTCAAATAACGAAAAAAAAAAAATGAAACCATATTAGTATTTCTAATTTCTAACTTCTACAAATATAGTTTGTAAAATTCTGAAGCAAGCAAACTTGACTCCCATTCCTGTGTTTGTATCATTTTCATGATTAAAGTCATGTCGACTGTTCTCTGTTAACAATTCAGAAACATTCCAAGTCACTGGGAATTTTACTACAACTGCACTGCACTTTATTGCATTACATTATCGTCGTAAGAGCTTCGGGTGTTATTAAGACAACTTCCCTGAGTTCTGTTATGGCCAACTCCTTGTTGACATGTATACTTTTACAAGCACTACGATGTCCAGTTTATTGTCACCATCTTACAGACTACCTAATTCAATACCATTTTAGTTATCTATTCTGGTCCGACAGTAAGACTGGAACCAAAAACTCTGACATGTGCTCCATCCCAACCATAGTTTTGGACATCTGGACTAATCATTACAAAAACATTTATGTATGTAAACCAATTCAAAATCACCATTACCAATTACAAATTTTGACCATCAGTCCAAGCCAGTAATTGCATTTAATTCTGTAACACATCTGTCTTTTTTTTCTTCACGTATTTATGTACACCTGATTTGTTTTTCAATCTTGATACTGCAACTGAAGCTCACTTTCATCATTTCTATTCTCCTTACTGTGCACATTTTGATGTTCTCAATGCCATTTTTTTTTTTTTTTTTTTCTGCTGTCCCAACCTCTGCGCCACCTCAGAGGCAGTGCACCCACGCCGCTCGTTCTGACACCCCGTCCACAGCCCGGTCGGCCCTGCCGCAGCCCCGGCACCGGCAATCCACAGGGAGCAGTCAATGTCAAGTCGTCAAGAGGCAACCAACCGGAGGAGACACTGCACTGCTGCTGAGTCACTTCGGTGGTATTCAGTGGCGCCTGTTCTGATCTAACATATGCAGGACACCACCTACTAAGCACCCTACTGACGACAATAATTGCTTAGTCGCGGAGCCGGTGTGAGTGAGCTCCCCCTCCGGAGGGTGCCACCACGTCCGTCCAACGACAGCCCACATGGACTCGCCGATACCGGTGACCCCGACAGAACCAAACCAAGGCCGCAGATGTGGGGAGGACATCGAAATTGAGGTCACCATGAGAGCAGGGCATGAAGGGCCACAGAATTTGAGACATTTTTTTTTTATGCTGATCGATGAGAATGAGGATGATTAAGATGATGCTACGGATTTCCATTTTGGTCTGAGACTACATGACAGGGCTGTACTCTACGCTTCCTTTCAAAATATATCCCAGCGTCAACCAGGCCCGAGAGATACAGGCACCTGCAGTGTTGGTCAGGAAATTTGAGCAACACTCTCAGAAATGCATCCATTAAGTGGATGAAACTCGACTGTGTGGTCCCAGTCTTCCCACCTGAGTCCGCAGCAAACTCAACTCTGGGTAGGAGCCGGTCGGGGCAGAAAATTCTCAATACCATTTAATCATATCTTTCATCTCATGACTTCGGTTATTTTCAAATAAAACTGGAAAGACATCAGCAGCATCATGTAATGAATTTGGAACTGTCAACTGGTCTTAAAAAGCAGATAAAAATGCACATCATTAATTGCTGAAGGCTTCTTAATTACACTGGTTTAAAGCAAAAGCATTTTATCTTGGTAAGATGAATGCTTTTCTGAAGTATACTGGGATGTGGCAAGTACCCCCCAAAATGACCGAAATATTTAAGCAACAACATCTTTGCAGAAATTTCAAACTTTCCACATGACATTTTGTTGTTACACTCCTGAGGATAAAACTCTTCACCATGCCCAACAATTTCAAACTTCAAACCAATCCAGATAGCCATAAAAAATAAAAATTAAAAAAAGCCCAAGCTAATGGAATGTAAAATTCCTAAAACCTTCTGTAACTGACAGCTTAGTTTTTAACTACCAATAACAATATTTACTGTCCTTGATAAAAAAATTTAAAAAAACGGAACTCTAACAATGATTTATCAAGGAACTAAATTATGAAAAATCTCAAGCTGTAATATCACATATTCTGCATTTTGTGGGGAGAAAAGTCTGAAACAAGTAAGGCAAAATAGGCTAAAGGTATGGCAAACTGATCATTAGTAATGTGTTCATTAAAGATCACACAGAAAATCCTAGTGAAAGAGAAACAGTGGGGGGTGGGAGTGGAGGTGGAGGCTGGGGAAGGGGAAGGTATGGTTCCACAGAATAAATGGATCAGTTTCTGCTCCAAGTTGAAAATGAATCAGTTTCTCCCCAAAGTTATCTGCTTAAGGCAATTAATCTATGATGTCTGTTTAAACAGCCCATACAATAGGTGTGATGTTTAAAAACAAAATCCTGTCGATGCCAACTGTTCTAAGCTCTTTACACAGGTCCAGGATACGTCAGGTGAAGTCAAACGCCTTGAAAATCAAGCCCAGAATGAAACTCAAGGCTAACGCACACCTGTTTAAACAAAAAACATCTTCACTACTACAGCCGATGCCACCAGGCAATCGCCTCTCAAAACTCACATGGCCTTTGCAGTTGGCCAGTCTGGCAATCATCATGATCAGGCATCAACCTTGCTGATGACGCACAATTCAATCACGTTATCACTGTACAATCCACTTTCACAGACAGAAACCACCAGGAGCTGGAGAAAACTGGGCAAACAAGTTCACAACATACATCACAACAAACAGGGCAACAAACATTTCTCACTGGAATCAACAGACAAAACAAAACAAACAAAAAAAAAATCCCCAAACACACACCAGTCCCCATCACCACCAGGTTATGACCATCACAAAGGGAATTCCACAACGTGAGACACAGTCTTGCTTCCAGCAACAGACCAATATAGGATGCCATCCTCTCTCCCGGATCACATTGATTCCAAAACCACTATCTCAACAGTCACAGTCAGAGAACTACTGAAATTTCAGGACAACAAGGCGCTTATTGGGCTTGCTCCTATATTTCTAAGGGGCAAAAATTTCATCCACAAATAGGATGCTTTAGAATACAAAACCATTCATTTACCTGCATAGGAAACTGCAGTGTCCAAGTGTAAGCTTGATCTACAAGAACATGAAAACATGACCATAGCTGAGCACAAACAGCTGAAACATGCTGTAGTGTGCATCCTGGATAGATGTGCACATTCATGATCGATGCTAAGCAGTACAGAATACAGCAGACCTTGGCCATTATAACAGATCATGAGGACAAACTGGTCAACACGGCAGGATGCCAAACCAGAGTCAACCACATAAAGCACACTTTGGAATAGGACGCCCTAGTCAAAATCTGGACAGAAAGTATCGCCTTGTTGTCCGAAAATTACAGTAATAAGGACAGGATGAACAGATGCATACTTGATAAATAAGAAACACACCGAAATCACTTTCATCCTAATTAACAAGACAGTCAAGGCATCATGACAATCAGTCTCTGCTGACAATCATCGTCCCTCCTCACAATATGGGTCATGAATATTGTCACTCCATATCTTTAAAAACACATTCTCAAGTTTGCTTCAATAGAGCCAGCGAGTTTTAATGAACGCCTTGGGTATCTACGGACTTTTCCCCTCTCATTAATACAGATCCCATCTGCTTGTTGGATAGCAAGAATCATACCATGTTGGTCGATTTCCCATCATCTTAGAAAATGCCTTTAATGTCAAGCATAGGGATCTGTCCACATCCATGAACATGATCAGGACAAATTAAGCCAAATGGAGCAGAGGGGTAGGAAAAGAGTGTATGTTTGTTGGAATTTTGGAAAACTGCTCAATACCAATATTATTTACAAAACTGCCATTTCTATCAAATTTAGCCCACTGACCTAAATTCTCCTTAGAAACAAACAAGCAGTTTGGGGTCTGTACATAAGAAACATGGGGTGCAGGTATAAGCATTGCACTGCCATTAAATTTTGAGAATATTAGTTTAGGATCTTTTATACTGAAGAACAGATGGGATGACAAAATTACATCCTGTTGACCTGTAATTCTTTTTGAATTAAAACAATGAACTACAGCTTTTTCTAGTAATTCATTACTATCAAGAAATTCAGTAGAGGTCCTGGCTTTCAAAGATCACAGATAATGGCTATTGTTTAAACCCTCCCCTTCATTCCCCTTCCCCAAAACTGTACCTTGTTCTCCTAAACACCCACATTGATTTATTTACTTTTTTTTTTCTATACTCAAGCACCATCTACCAAAATGGTATCTAATAAGACAGTATGTTTTCATATTACTGATGACTGGGTGAACTACGTCTGTAAAGACAACACAATACTTAGGATAATGATATCAACAGATAACAATGGTATGCCATTCGGATCTATGCCAGCATGAATAAACTCAACTAGAGGAAAAAAAGAACTGGGATGGATGAAGATTGTGATATATACAAAACATATGTTACATAGTAGTTTGGTTCAGAGAACAACGGATCTCTCTTCCTTTTCAACAGAGCTGCTGGCCTACAGAATACGAAAATGCCAATGCAAACAATTCTATTCCAGCCTTCTCACCAGTCAGGAACAAAATTGTAACCCTCAAATTTGGACGTGACAAAAAAGACATAAAAAAAGAAACACACACACACACACACGAAACTGAACAAAGCAATTAATTAAATTTAAAAAGATATCGCATATATGAACCACCAATGATAACATATTTGTAAAAATATTCAACAACAGTAGCAATATAAACTGTAGCCATGCTCACGTGTTATAGAGAAAAAAAAAAAATTAATTGGGCCACTAAGGAACCTGGCTGGGGAAAGAGTGAAAAACCAATAAAGAACAACATTGTCTGAAAAATTGTGTTCCATCTTGGCAACAATATACTCATATCATTAGCGAATGCTGCCTACATGGTAGTCCACACACATATTTATTTGTACATAAAGAGGCAAGGGGATATAGAAGTCTTCCATGATGTAGAAAAACACACATTTAGTCATATGTAATGAGGCAAGGGGATGTAGTAATCTTTCATTATATCATAAACAAACACATGCAAAGAACATCTATATTGTACACTCGACCAGTTGCTCATGTTTCTCCTCAATGCATATAACCCTTGAATACTCAAAATATGTGTGCAAAAATTCTGCCGATGTTTTTTTAACTTCTGAGGCATAACAGAAAGAGTAAAAAAAAAAAAATAACAAGAGAAGAGATAGAAAGTGGGTGGGAATACGACCATATGGAGATAACATGTAAAAGAGAATGCGTGCAAGAGAGTGACAGAGAACGAAAGCTAGAGAAATTCAAAGAGAGAGAGAAAGGGAGGGACAGGAGACATCCCATGTTACACAGTGAGAAAGAGGACATAATTCCATACAGCATGCTCTGACTGAAGACTTCCGCTGAAAATCTATCTAAATGCCGAATTAATCATTGCAAACATAACAATCAGTATATACAAATACTGGGCTCTTCTACTCTCCCTAAACTTGAAAATAAAAACAAAGAATAAGTCTAACTTCCATATATATACATGACTGTGTCCACCAATTTTTCACTCAAGGTTAAAAAAAAAAAAAAAAGAAAATGTACAAAAAAGTTAGGTCCCATTTTCCAACCTCTGCTTCTTGTTCAAAGCTTAGAATACCAAGACAAAACAAAAACAAAAACAAACCTAGATAATTTTCCACCATTTTGCTGTTTTTATCCCAACTTAAAAAAGTATTTTGGCTGGAAATAAAGGAAGAGGCGAGGGTGGGGAACAAGAGGAAAAAAGGCAGACAGTGACAACAGAAGGAACATAAATAAATTCAAGCCTATTGATACAGATCAACTCGAACCAGAGTCTATGGTACACTAAATAACAAAAAAAAAAAAAAAAGGGGGGTAAAACTTGTATAATCATACATTTCCACATCAATAAATTAATTCTTCAATCACAAAAGTATTCATCCATGCACCAGGGCTGTCTGGAGGAGGAAAGAAGCAGGCAGGCAACATGGGAACGGCGCAGGCACAAGCACACCCTACTGAGCAACTCCCCCACTCTCACTGTGCAGCCCACAGAACAGGCCGCCACCTTGGAGCACCTGAAGCTACTCATCCCTCTGTACCAGCATTACACAAGTCTGAGCATTTTCCTTTGGGCAGAGAGCCTCTCTCAATGTTCAATACAAGAGGTCTAAAGTCAGACTTCAGGCAGCATGCACCCATGTGCCTTCCTTGAACTGCCAGCAATCAGTCAATTTATGTACATCTAGAATTAATTCATCATTATTCTTGAAATTTACAAACTGTGTGTATATCTTTGGGAAAAAGAATGATTTTCCCCCCCCCTTTTTTCCCCCATTGTACCAAAGGAATATTGTTCAACTGGTACAGTTTACGTGTGCAGGTCTGGAATTTTTGTTGTTCTCTCTCAAATTCTTTTCAAGGCAATTTATTCTTACATTAAACAAGAACTTTAATCAAAATGCTTTATAAAGGCATCACTGTTTATCCCAGTAAATCCACAAGTGTGCCAGTACTTATAGCAATGACTGAATTGAAACTGCACTGATGCGCACGTAAGAGGTGAAGATGTAAATTTTCAAAACAAAGATTATTCAGTACATATGCCAATAGAGAAAAAGAGAGCGGGGGCCAGGCCGGTGGGGGTGGGGTGATGGTGTTTACAACTGAAAACAACGTTAGCTGGTGCAACATGAATCCACTCATGTTTTGCATGTTGTGACACAATAATCTAAAAAGAGCTCTTATACCTTGCATATATATCATGACCTTTTTCATTTCAATCCATTCAGTTTGCTATACCCTCCCTCATGTCACAAGGTCTCTCAAAACACTGGGTTAATCTGTGGTACTAATAGATAACAGCCACAATACACAGAGCTCAGTAGCATTATTTGCCTTGGTTCCAGACTCTTTAATACCCATCCTTTGCGGAATGATTCTTATATGGATTTAAGGTCAAGCTATTCACTGGTAACTACATCAAAGCCACTTACAAGAACTAGGCAGAGCTTACCATCCATCAATGCAACAAAGTGCATTCTACTAGTTCTCTCACAGGGGCTCCTGCAGTGGAGAGTGAGAGTCTTAGCCGGAAATTTATTCATAAATTGTTCAAAGTTCAATTGACCTTTATCCATTTTTCTGCTTTATATCTTTTTTTTTTCTTTTCCAAATGCTGTGTTGTGAATCTCAAACTGCCCACTCAATGAAATTTACAGTGAAACATCTAAAAGAGCCTTTCTAAAGAGTATTATTTAAACAATGAACAGTCTGGAATTCTGAGAATCGCTGGATCTGGCAATCCCCTTCGGAACTAGTCAACAGCAAAATGGCCTCTAGCTTTCTGAACTGGAGTCTCCAGTGAGAGGGTTTGGTTCTCCGTTCACCTTACAACGATGGATTATGGCTTGCTCATAGGCTTTCTGCACTGCTCTACGCACGTTGGCTCTCTTGTTCTCCATCAACCGACCTTTGTCCACATCGGAACTGACACCCAGGGGTTGCAGTTTTTGACGAGGCAACCACTGCCTGCAACATAAAGCAACATGAGCAATTAACTGCTGGGTCTAAGGTGTCCAGGGTGTTAAAAGACAGCAAGAGAGAGAGAGAGAGACTGTGAGAGAGAGAGAGAGAGAGAGAGACGTGAGAGAGAGAGAGACAGAGACAGACACAGACAAAAAAGAGAGAGACAGAGTGAGAGAGAGGGAGGGAGGGAGGGAGGGAGAGAGAGAGAGAGAGAGGCAGACAGAGGGAGAGAAAGTAAGGTATTATATTTATGGCTCCCATCAGAACTTATTCATAAGGGGTCCTTGGGACTGACTAGAACAATGAAGGGTCCATCCCTGACAGTCAAAACAGTAATCTATATTAGATGCAGAAGAGCCAAGACAAACCTGTTGCTACTTCCATCTCCGCCACGCCAGGAATATGTTGGATTGGACAGACAGCAAGTTGCCATCAACACAGTATAGAAAGGAAAATTTCATGCCTGCGTGCATTTCTTTGGGTTTTTTTTTTTTCTCCTGAACAATTGCTCATATTCTGCTGGAGATCTATTTTGAAGAGAAATCATTTTCACTGCCTTGAGTATAAGATCTGAGGGTTTTGTATGGACTGGAAACTGCTAGTGTAGCTCTTACTAATGGCACATCCTGCTGGACTCCTCTTTATGAACAAAGAACATCCCAGGTCATCATAAAGGAGTCTAGGATGCATACACGTTTAATTCATGGGAATCCTTGGTATTTAAATGAATTATGCAAAACTCACAAAACAAGAACAAAATCAAAGCAATGTATATACATTTCTCCTTATCTGACTGGAATTTGTGTGCATGAAGACTGAACAGTTGAACAATTTATGAGTAGTATACACATTTAATCCCTTCACTGCCAAGTGCAAGAGCTTCTTATACCCTAGTGAACAGATTGCTATACAGTCACTTGCTACTTCACTCACTGCATCTCATAAACAACTTGGAACACAACCTTAATATTTGGTCCACTGACTTGATAGATATTGTAGAGACTGGTTTCAAACAATCTCACAGTATCTTTTTATTTCCCTTCACCAGTTACCATGGAAGTTGGTTTGTCTACATCGTGTCATCACCCCGAGAATTCTCTGGGCTACACGTGCACAGAATGCATGTTTTGGCCTGGAAAATTTCCAGGCTGGGGCAGTAATGGGGTTAACACAAAACTGCCAAAAAAATCAATCCTGTCTCAGGTACCTTCACATGGATATGCATTTCTGTAGTTTTGAACATGTGACTAAAAATTTACTAAATCCTGGAAATCTGCGTTGTTCTGACAGTGAAAACAAAACTTATCTGCATGGAGCTCACACACATAACCCAAGTTCTATTTCATACCAAATCTGGTTTAAGGGTATCATTTCTGTAAATGAATGTGAACAAGTAAGTTTATTCCAATACAGTCTCTTGTTAGCAACCTACAGACTGCGGGAATAGCAATATGAACAAATAAATTTACTCCATAGGGTCTTTGTTAACAATCCCCGATGACAACAGGACTCCATCAGAGGTCAAAGAGTTAAGCATACACTCTAAGCATGTACACTGTTACCAAATTTTTCCAACTGGTAAACTGCAACTATAGTGTAAAAGAAATAGCACAGCATAATTTAACCCTTTGTCTCCCTTAACTTAATTGTTATTTTTAAAACCTTTCAGTCTGACATCCTGTTAGTCCATAGTGTGTAATGCTATATATTTTCATTTTGATTTTGCTTCACCGAAATCTCCATTCAATTCTAAAAAAAAAAAAAAATAATAATAATAAAATAAATCATTGCAAAAAAAAAACCCATTACTGACATGCATGCGTTTCTGTTTTCACATCTTTTTCCAATATCCTTGAACTGCAGCTATATCTGCTGTCAGGAGGAAAACCAAACCACCAAAAATCCTATTGATGTTTTGTCGTTTGAAATTCAGCGATACACCTCTACCATTTTCCCCATCTCTGCGCCATTCAGAGACTCAGATAATGTCCAGAGAAAAAACTCATCTCTCCAAGGGCTTTTCCATCTCTTTGCCTTAACCCCTTTGACACCACCATACAAGAAGTATATATAATGAAAAAGTTTCAGGGTTACTGTTCATCTGATCACATGCAGCCCTTTCACAGATGTCATCATGTGGAGACAGAACATCCATTTTGAAGGAAACAGCAACTGATGTCAGAAAACTACAAAATGTGAACCACCACTCATAACAGCTTAGCCACTAAAATTCTTTAGGAAAATAAAACCAGGCCGAGCTGAATGCACAAGCAGACTGGACAAAGTAAAACACTGCAGAGTGGACAGCTAGAATCCATCCTGAACAATGCCCATGTGCAGCTGCTAACCTTCTGGAATCAAAATGCAGAGAATAAAGGTGGTGGGATCAGGTGAAGAGGGGGCAGTGTGGCTTTGGACTGAAGGTGTTTCTAATAAGCCCTTATGCTTCAGTTGGCAAATAAAGGGGTTGAAAAGAAAATGCATTTTCCATTCATTTAGCACCCAACATCTGCAATACATCATTTGGGCCTAATCAGCAAAACTTTATCATCCCTATTAAAAATAACCCCCAAGCCCCACATTTCAATCGTGAATTATTTAACTAAATTTGGAATTTCTAGAATAATTTCTAAATTAGTGAAATTCCAGAAAAATTCAAAAGGATTAGCAAGCTATGAATGTGTACAATATCACTGCCTTATTGCCAGAACAAAAGAGCTGACATGTTCCTAATTGTAGTCAGTGAAAAAAAGAGTAAATACTTTCTAGAACTTGGCAGGTGACAGGGCTACACAGGCTGAAAAACACTGGACAACAATAAGATCCATTTTGATTTTGCACCCAGTATGAGCAGATAAGTGGTTTCTTACTCTTCGTTTTCACTGTCCTAATGTTGCTTGTTTTTGCCTGAAAAAGACCCAAAAGGTCGAAATGCATTGTGTTTTGACCTGTACTTTGTTTGTCTGTGTCCTTGGCAGTAACTAACCCTCTCTTTTTCTAAAATAAGACAAAAATAAATCAATAAATACAAAAAGGGAAAAAAAAAAAAAAAAAAAAATCCAAAAAGGTAGATTCAAAGGAGTTACAAGGAATTACTACCACAGAATTTCTTAACAACGACAGGGATAGAAATTGTACTGGAAAACATACACCGTAATCCCTCACTTCACCCCACTCCCACCCCAATGGCGCTAGACAGACAGACACAGAACTGTGAAGTGACAAAACCAGCGTCCAGAAGCAGACTAAACTATATTTTATGGGAAGAGTCAGGCTAAACAGTCCTTCACTTCAGCGTGGATCAATCACTGCCTGTCTGCTGCCAGCACCACCCTTCTTTGTCCTCTTTGGATTGCTACATAAACTACAGTAGAATGGATAAGTTCTCATGCAATGCTTGACAAGGTCTGTTGTGCGTGTGTGCGTGCGTGCATGCGTGTGTGCACGCTTAAGTATATGTGTATAGATTATATTGTGGTGAGCATGTTCATGTCTCTGTAAGATTCTGAGTGTGTGTGTGTGTGTGTGTGGTGTGTGTGTGTGTGTGTGTGTTATTGCATAATGCGTCTTTCAATATCAATTCTCTGTCATTGAATAAGTAGAATTATAAGATTATTTCACAATCCAGCAATCTCTAAATTCAAGCAACACAAGGAACACAGTGATAGAGAATAACGCAAGACAGGAGTGATAGAGAATAGAGACATAGAGAGTGTGAGATAAGAGCGGGAGCGGAGGTGGGCAGGTGAAGTGAAGATGAGCACGCTTAAGTATATGTGTATAAGATTATATGTGTGGTGAGCATGTTCATGTCTCTGTAAGATTCTGAGTGTGGTGTGTGTGTGGTGTGTGTGGTGTGTGTGTGTGTGTGTGTGTTATGCATAATGCGTCTTTCAATATCAAGTTTCTCTGTCATTTGAATAGAGTAGAATTATAAGATTATTTCACAATCCAGCAATCTCTAAATTCAAGCAACACAAGACACACAGTGATAGAGAATAACGCAAGACAGAGAGTGATAGAGAATAGAGACACAGAGAGTGAGAGAAGAGCGGGAGGGAGGTGGGAGGGAAAGTGAGAGAGAGAGAGAAAGAGGAGAGTGAGAGGAAGGGGGGGGGGGGGGTACAGTGAGATGAAGGAAAGAGACAAAAGTAAGGATGAACAACCTGGACAGAAAGTTAGCCACCAACGAGGTATTCACAGGTCTACAAGGGGCAGCTCTGGACATCCCCACTATTGCCCAAGCCAACACCAAACCCCACTATTAACCATCACTGAGCTCTAACTGCATGCAGTCAGGGCCTGGCATACTAAGGAGGATAAGCAGCTTACACTGTATCAGGTAAGGAACAAGGAAAAATGAGCAACAAGCCAAGGGCATGTGAACTCTAACTTGATTACACCTGGCAACCTGCTGCTAAGAGCATAATTACAGCTGCAGAGAGAATTTCATCTGTCTGCCACTGAGATCCCCAATCCAAGTTGGCAGTGTTAGCAAGGCTTACTATGAAAACAGAAAGCCAGGGGGACTGAGGAAGATGAAGAAGGTATGTTCAAAAACAACCGGCCTGGAGAACTAGAAGTAGGGAACAGCAATGGTGTGCATGTGCGGGCATGTCTACAAACATATGTGTGTACTTGTGTTTAGTTTGGTGTACATGCACACATACCCATACTTATATTCAAGGGAATATGCACATTAATGCAATGGTGTGTCTGTGTGGCATATCCACTCTAGTAGTATTTCACAGAGTAATGGCACTTTAACTCTTTAACTAACTTCTGTCCCAGCTAGGTAAATAACCTGACACCTGCTTGAGCATTTGCTTTAAGCAGACTGATTGTTTCCATGTTCTGAATGACACTGCCTGAATTCAGGCTTCAAGCATACTCTAATGCATATATGAACCACTGGCTAAATCTTCCTCACACTGCCAGCAATTAGCCAGTTTCATGAGGGCACTTCGGATTAATTCATCACTATTCTTCAAAATTACAAAGTGTAAACATGCATTTTTTAATGTATATTTTTTTTAATAACCTTTGTTATAAATATAGATTTTCTTTTAATATGTACCATAGAACTATTGCTCATAAATGCTGTTTCCTTACAAGTACAGTTTGTGCATGTGCTTTTTTTCTCTTTGTTTGTTTGTTTTTTCAATTTCCTCTAAATCTTGTTTAGATCAAGTCGGTAACAGAGTTGATTGCTGTGAGTTTCAATCACATGTTGGGTCAGATTTTATACACTGCACCCCTCCCTTCCTCCCTCTGCCACATTCCTTGTCTGCCGTCACTTGTCAGACTAACAGAGCTGTCTCTATCCTACTTTGGAGAAACAAAATGGTTTTCTCACAAAGTCATGACCTCAGCCAAACCTCTGATCTGGTGAGTTGCTTTTTTGTGGAAGTAGGAATATGACTGAACACTGGATTACAAATACCTGTGACTAATTCCTTCTCATTCCCATTCATTCATTTTCATTCTCTTTCTTTTCTCCCTTTGGCGTCAACCCACACAGCTTACTCATTTAACAAATCAAACAATGGACCAGTGTCACTTTCAGTTTTATTCTAGTCCACCCAACCTCACAGAAATGTTTCTTGCCAACCACTACTTTCCAGTAAATATTGTCTGGCAACTTATTACACATACAAGTATATAACTTTTAACTCTTTCAATACCGTTTTCAAATCACATTAACTAAAGAAGCTTTCTGTGTATGCGCACTAATTAGAAACTGCCAGAAATGGACGGTTGTTTTACCCATTGCTGTTCTTCAATCAAACACAAAATTTCACAAAATAAAAAATTGAATAAAACCTCTCCAGAGAGCATGGTTAACAGGGCTGAGCCATGAAAAAACCAGTCTTTCTTGCTTATGTAATGGTACAAGCTGTTATAGTGCTCCCCTTCCTGGAACCCTTAAGCTTGGCTTTGTTTGTTTGTTTTGTTTTTTTTAACTTTTTTTATGCTGATCGATGAGAATGAGGGTGATGAAGATGATGCTACGGATTTCCATTTTGGTCTGAGACTGCATGACAGGACTGTACTCTACACTTCCTTTCATAATATATCCCAGTGTCAGCCAGACCCAACAGATACAGACACCTGCAGTGTTGGTCAGGAAATTTGAGCAACACTCTCAGAGACGCATCCATTAAGTGGATGAAACTTTGACTGTGTGGTCCCAGTCTTCCCAGCTGAGCCCGTAGCAAACTCAACTCTGGGTAGGAGCCGGTCGGGGCAGAAAAATCCCACATGACTGATGGGAATCGAACCACAACCTCCCAGCTGGGAGTCAGCGATGAATCATGATAACCCCTTTGCCACAGCGGCTGGTAAGCTTAGCGTTGTTGCTTTGCAGCACATGCTTTTATCATACTGGATTATTTGTGTGAGATGTCAATAGGTTTTTTCTTTCCAATGAAGTCATTTGTCATCATCTGAGCATTTGATACAATAACATACACCAGTGAAGTCAATCCTCTGGTAAAAGTTTGTGTGTAAATCCATGGTCACCATATTTGTCCAGCAAATCCCATTTCCAGTGATTGTGTGTATGGTTTTTGTCAAATTCATTTGACGAAGGGAGTATTATGATTTTCTAGCACTTTTTTGTTTTGTTTTCTCATTCACTGTTACTGTAAGCAAAGCTGCCAAGACCGCAAAAACATAAAGTGACATTTTACATGTAGTATTCCAAATTTAAGCACTGCACTCAAATGCACTTTCTGTCTCTTTGCTTTGTTCAGGACATGATGGTGGACGTTCAGGACATGATGGTGGACGTTCAGGACAAGATGGTGGACGTTCAGGACAAGATGGTGGACGTTCAGGACAAGATGGTGGACGTTCAGGACATGACGGTGGACACAGAAGGAAATCTCACAGGTTATCACATGGCTTGGACTTGATATAAAAAAAAATTTTAAAAAGGGGGGGGGGGGGGCAGACAACAGACCAACCAAAAGGCTGCAAAATTTGAATCAGCTTCAGCAATATTTCTTCTGCTTTTTCTTCCTCTCTTTACTAAGCTTGTCCCATTCTTCTTTTTTCTTGTCTTTAATTAAGTCCACAGTCTCAAGATTTACACCGTCTTGATCCATTGAAGCTGCCGCTGAGGCAATAAATGGATTCTCTCGTTATCTTTTTAAAAAATAGTACTTTATCGCAGAATGCGGCAGAAGCATTTGTTAACAAAACATGGAATGTCAGTTGTGTGCAAGCTTGGCAGACCCATGGCTTGACAGGAAGTCACTTTTCAAACCTTCCTGCAACGCTAGCAACTACTAGACTACAGAGTTTCTGGTAACTGCAACAGTGACTTCAAGATTCTGCACCCAAAAAGTGAAATTAAAAGCCTCTAACAATACCTTTCTGGGATATACATTTCATTTTTGTACATCCATATACGTACAAAATGTATAACAGTGACACATCCATTAGATGGATGAATGGTGAGTTTCATTACATCTACTGAGTTTTGTTACAATCAGTTTAGTAGTTTTTGTATAATGTTGCCGACAGACAGACAAGGAAACAACCAGCACAGGTTAAAATAACCTCCTTTGCAGAGGTAAGAAAATATCACATTGTGAAATCACATTCACCCTAATTAATTTCTTTCAATTATGAAAAAAAACAACCAAATATAAAACTTTTAAAATAATAATGAACGGTAATCTTGAATAAAATCTAATCCCAAAGACAATGTTTTCCAAACAAGCTATTCAAGCAGGGAAACACAGACTACAGAGCAAGAGACACAAAAGACAGTATGATGGAGAAAAGAGGGAGAGAGAGAGAGAGAGAGAGAGAGAGAGAGAGAGAGAGAGAGAGAGAGAGAGAGAGAGAGAGAAGAGAAGACAGACAGACAGACACACACAAACAGACAGACAGGAAGTGAGAGAGAAACTACCTCATGGGAAAATCCTTCCTCATAAGCCAGCAATGGGTACTTAAAGTACATCATTTTTCTTGTACAACAGAGAAGAAGACTCAGTTTCATTTAACACACACTCCACACACACGCACACATAATATATATATATATATATATATATTGATACTTTTTTTCCAATCTCAAATTGAGGTGATATCTCATGGGTGCAGGCAAGACTGGAAACCTCTGCTTGATGATATTTTAAAAGTCAGTGGTACATTCACTCAAATGAAACATTATCTCTCTATAAAATCGTCACTTACTGTGCCTTCATTGCACTGTATGACGTGAATTTGTTCTTGTTGATTTCTAACACATCACTGTATGCCTGAACCTCCATGGAACTGCCGGAATTCAAGCTACAAGTATGTACCAACATGCATCTGTGATTTTCTCACACACACCAAAAAAAAAAAAAGCGTGAAATAAAAACTGTCAAGTTCATGATGCACTGATATCCAATTCCTGATGCACAACATTTCAGCATGTCCTAAACTCACAAACGCACTTATCAACAATTTTGTGCCCCATTAGAACATGAAGCAATAAGGTTCAGCTTATCTAAAATAGGACAGTTTATTGGACTTTATCAACAATGTCCTGTCATGCCCCCTCGGCCATCTTTGGAGTTCACTTCTATCAAACAGCCCAATCTTTGTGGCATGATACTGATGCAACGCCACAATGTCTTCCCCTGCACCAAGTGTTTTTTGAAAAATATCAAGCTGTTTTGCTGTAAAACTGTGTGGCACTGTGCATACTGTGCATGCTAAGGTGCTAGGATTCTGCTTATCAATTTCATACACTCACACCATTTTGAAAATACAGCAGGTTTCTTTCTTTTATTATACAAACAAAGAACAAACAAAAATGATGCTGATGCACTGCAGTAAAGCCAGAGAGAGTAAAAAAAAAAAATTAAAAAAAAAATTACATGGCCCACTAACTGAGTTTGATAGTAAAATCGTCTGCAGAAATGTGAATGAACCTGTAACTTTCAGGTTATCTTTCTGGAGGTATGGGGGAGCAAGAGCTTTGCTGTGCTGAAATAAAACTCGAATCATACCTGGGGGAAAACAGAAGTGAGGGGGTGTGAAGTGGGGGAGGGGACATACAGCAAATGAGCTCATGGAAAATAAGGCCAATGGAGTTACCTGACCCTACCCTCCAAACCCACCTTCAATCTTGTACCTCCCCCTCAAAACACATCACTAAATTTGAGAAATACAAGAAGAAGAAGAAGAAGAAGAAGAAGCCAGCCACCCTGGCAAAGTGATTAGTGGGTTTGATTCCCATCAGAGCCATCTATATATGGAAATTTCCTTCCACAACAGGCTCCTGCCCAGAGTTGAGTTTGCTATAGATAATTGTGAAGGCTGGGAACATACTGTCCATTCACTTAATGGATGCGTCTCCGAGAGTGTTGCTCAAATTTCCTGACCAACACAGCAGGTGGCTGTATCTCTTGGGCCTGGCTGATGCTAGGCTATATTATGTAAGTAAGTGCAACAACAGAAACAAATGGAGAACCATCTGGTAATATTTCACACTCACTACAAACTGCATAAACAAACCAACAAACAAACCACACACACACACACATACACTCTAACTACATATATATGTAACAGAAGTTCCGAAAACAGAAAATTCCCCGCAATGAGCAGACACAACATAAGCTCGAGAGAAAATCACCTATTCCATCACTTTTGTTGATGAATAATAGGCCTGTTTCATACCTGTACAGACAGACAAGAGAGGGGAGGGGGGGGGGGGGGGGGAGGGAAAAGGAGGGGGAAAGGGTCTGGGGCTGATTGTTACAATGCCCTGCAAATGTCAGGAGTCACTGACAGAGCTCTACATTTAGTCAGGTGTCCGATAGTAAAAAAGATTTTGGGGAATGTAAATAATGTCAAAAAAGAACTATGCTGCATTCCCATGACTCGGTATGATTCCTATAGTATAGTATGTCATCACCATGAGCAAATCTGCAAATGTAATGAAAGGAAAGCAGAAAGATGTCACAATCCTACCACTAAAATCACTCCGCTACGTCACGCACTAGGAGGCCTTTACAATCACATTGCTAGCCTGTTTTTGTGATGTTCATCGAGTCACTTGTACTTAGTTTTCACGCACAAAAGTAATGCATAACCCTTCTGGTCAATGACAGGTTAGCCAGAGTCTCCCACAACAGAAATTTTTCCACCTTATCAGTATTGTTGGCAGATGAAACAAAAAAAAAAAACCCCAACATAACGGAAAGCAAAACAAAACTAAAAACAAAATTGGAAACCCAGCCTTATCATCGATCAAACTTTCCCAAAATACCACTATAACATCCTCCCCCCTCCCTGAAGTGAAGCAGTGATGAAGGGATGGAGAAGCATGAGTGGTCAGAGGGTTTTACAAAATGTTCAGAAAAGCAGATGTAGCTGCCAAACTCACCATGTGCGTTTTTTGTCAAAGAAGAGCACTAAGTAGACAGAGTCATCTTGGCGTCGCTGAACATCGAGCACGTCGTCGGGTGGCACTGGAATGGGTACGCCGTTGTGAAAGTACCCGGTTTTGGGCATCTTTGGATTTATAATCTGCGGACATGAAAATGAGAGTGAGTACACATCAGAACTGAAATGAAAGAATGCGTGTGTGTGTGTGTGTGTGTGTGTATGTGTGTGTGTGTGTTGTGTGTGTGTGTGTGTGTGTGTGTGTGTTTGTGTGTGTGTGTGTGTGTGTGTGTGTTTGTGTGCGAGACAGAAAGAGAGAGACAGAGAAAGAGAGAGAGATTGTCACCAGTACATAATTCCCCCCCCCCCCCTCCCCCCCCCCCAACCGAAAGTTCCTTTTCATGGGCTTTCTTAGATCAACTAGTTTAGTTCTTCACATCAAAAACAGGCAATGCCAACTTCCTGAAGATAAAAAAATTGGGGAAAAAAAAGAAAAAAATGTTGACTGCAGTGGAGATGACAGGTAAGTGTGATGGAAGGTGGGGTTGAAAGGGTGGGGGAACCCAAACACAGTACTATACACTGTTTCACATCGCAAAATAACAGATTTGCTGCTTTCTGATATACTTTAAAATATTTTCAACAATTTTCATTCAGATTCACATTATCTGTGAAAAACAAAAATCAGAGAGTGAGAGGTGGTAATCAAAAAATTTCTGGCAGAAACCCCCCCCCCCCCCCCCCCCCCCCCCCCCCCCCCCACAAAAAAAAACATGAATACTATTTGGGCAAAAAAGAACTGGAAAAAAAAAAGAAATTCAGCTGAAAAGAGGACAAGTGACATGCCTGTATAAAACAGAAGCAACTGTTTTCCTTTCAACTTCTTCCTTGGTCAAATGGAAATCTTATTTTCAGGATTAAAGATGAAAAAAGAGAAGTCTCACTGTTAGGCGAATCAACTTTGATTTTATTCAATCTCTCTTCCATTATTCCTCTTATTGTTTGTGTTCATATTCTGAAAAGCAAGCCTTTTCTGGAGGCTCTCTGTATTCCAAAATGTCTCACTTTAAAGAATGAATTTGATTACACAACTAGAAAAAAAGATATATGTCTAAAGTTATTCAAAAAGAAACAATGTTCGTTGAAGCTTTAAACTTTTCCAACGTGCAGATACAATTTCAAAAAAGAAATCTTTCAATAAAACAAAATTCTGACTTCTATTACAATTATACCATCTGTTTACAAATAAATGAAAGCCCAGTAAGTCTGAAGAGACAAAACAAACAAAACTTTTCTGCACTTCATTATAAAATGCTTTCTGCATTTTGTCAACAGTAAATATTGAATGATTAAGATCTTCAACACCAACAAAACTCTGTATCACAAAATAACAGCAAGGCTTAAAACTGCATCATTACCACTGTTCGTAGCATTTCCTTCGATCTAATACCTACGGACTGACAAAATTTTTATATATACATAGACTGTTCACAGGTTTTCCTTCAACCTTGATTAACACTTATACTATAGATTGACAAAACTTAACGACTAATTACAATTACAAATATTTCCTATCAATTTTGACCAAACAGAAAGATGAATTTTTTATACATGTCAACAGCCAGAACAGATTACGTTTCAAAAAAATGGAGAGGGTGGGGTCGGGTGAATCTACAATTCAAGGTACCGTTCATGCATGATAATGTTACTTGTTAGTCATTCATTGCAAAATATATACTAACAAGAAGAAATTCACACAAATACAATGGACTACATATGTTACAGACCTCACACATGATGTCAAGAAAATCTGACATTTCATCTAAGACACAGGTCCTACTGCACAACATTTTACAAGGATACATTTGAAGAGGGAGAAAAAATATGTATCTTTGGCCTATCCATTATCATGTGATGGTGTATGTGTTTGAACATAACAGTGGTATGTGTCTTTGGGCAATTGTGTATGAATGTTTGGGTCAAACTAGAGGGCAGCAAAAGAAAATGACGAAAAGATTTTTAAAAAAAGAAGAAGAAGAAAAGGAAACGGGGAAAATCACAACAACTGCATTAAACCAAAGGTCACAGTCATGCAGTATAGCACACACTCCAATGACAACAGAATCAGGTATTTGAAACTGCTTTAAAAAAAAAAAAAAAAAAAATCTATTCTGTTGAAGTTCAAGTACTGTATAAAATAACTGTTGAAACAGTATCCTCTTAATTTCATATAAACTTGACCTACTGCCATTTATCATAATACATGTTCCATGGAAGAATGAATGTTGCTGTCAGGATGAAGCAGAGGGTATACGAGTGGGACAGAGTGAGAACTGACTGCTGTGAAAACTGCGGGAGAAGAGACAGATACTTACCAGAGCCGGGTACCAGGGGTACCCCCGACACTTGGCCCAGACAAGGTCCAGTGGCTCCAGTGTGATCAGATCTTCGTAATCCACACTAGGACTACGCCCTGTGTGCCCTACAACGGAACACACACATCACTCTATCAAGCTACAAGCTACCTAGACCATTATATTACCTAAAGTAAACAAACATACTGAAGATTTTGTAAGACTGTAAATCCCCTCTTTCTGCACTGTGTCAATCTCTTAATAATTCATCATTTTCATTGGCTGTGGTCTGTTATTTTAGAACTAACAAATCAGTGATCCTGTTGCACTTAATTAAATGTTACATATTAAAACTTTAACTATTACATTGAAAATTTACAGTTACTACTGCTGAACATCCAAGGCACATTTTGTATCATGCATGTTAAATTGCTACTTTCAGAATAGTGTTATGTTAACAGATATCCAAGTCATATACTTTTCCTTTCATGTCATTTATTTGGAAAGGTCAGCACATTGCATTTTTCCAAAAACTGCTTTTATCCATTTTATCTTGTAGCCTTAGGCCAATGTTAAGTCAAAACAGTTATTCATTTTTGTTACTATCAATACTCCATAAGAATCTCTCAGTTTAAACCATAAAAAAAAAGTGTACAAAAACAACAACAAGCTGGTGTTCAACAGTCAAATCAAAATATAACATGCCACACAAGACCCTGAATACGAGTCCTGGTCACTGACAAACATCTGACTTTGGATAGTTTTCCAGTCCATCTGCATATCACGCACAAATCACAAATAAAAAGTTAGACCTGTTCTTCCATGTCAACCTACACTCCTCTCCCTTTTTTCCTAAACAGGGATTAAAACACACACACAACACACACACACACACACACACACACACACACACACACACACACACAAATGATGACCTGGCTCAATCAAATGTGTGCTGACCTCTCCATAATCCCAATCTTCTGAAGTAGGAAAACAGACAAACATACATTTATAAATTAATTCAGAATACACTTTTCTTATTTCCAATAAACAACTTTAGACTTAATTTATTTTAAAATGTGCATAGGAGAAAGTCAAGACAATAATATTGTTTTCAATGTAGAACAAGACACCAACCAAAAGAATTAAAGGAAAAGAGGAGGAGGAGGAGGAGGTGGAAACGAAAGAGGCTTGGAAGGAAGAAAATCTTATGAGTTATACACGACAACTGTGTAAGGCAATCAAATGTTAATTAAGCCATGCTTATAAATACATACATCCACCACTAATCACATTCCTAATTTTCGTGAACAATATGTATTGTTTTATATGACACAGAAATTAAGATGTCAACCAATATGCTGTCAAGCTACTGCTGTAAAACGTACACTTAGAGAGGAATGAAAAAAAAGGAAGAGAATCAATACATGAGCAGCTGAGAAATGGGATCAAGTGATCTACCAGGGTAAAATTAATGTCAAAAATAAATGATCTTGCTTCCAGTCTACAGTTAGTTGTTATTTTAATTAGAATAGTAGCTGTTAACATTCACAGTTTTAAATCTTCTTGTTCATCAGATCAATATACTGCATAAATTTATTTATACAATATTTGATTTAAAAAAATAAAGACAAAAAAGGTCAGTATTGCTGCAAGAATGTTCCATATTACTCCCCCCCCCCCCCCTAAAAAAAAGGGGGAAACATATTAAATCATATAATGATTTTACACACTTTTGGATATCAAGATGTCTTACAGTGAGGCAGTGTGGTGTTGTTTTTGTTAACTGATGAAAATAGTCAGAACTTGGGGAGAGGGGAGAAAGGGCTGGGGTCGTACAAATAAATGAACTTATCATCCAGCATTTTGCTGGCTCAGTCTCGGTTTTGTGTTCCTAACTAGGTAAGAAGCAACACAGAGATTTGGACATGACAGGTTATACAGGCGACTCGTGTTTGATGGCTTGCCAAAGGCAAAGCCAACGAAGTCTAAACTTGAAAATCTCATAAAAACTACAGCTATATGACTGCATGCAAAAAGGTGGGTGATAATTTTTGTATGATGAATTCCAATCAAAAGGCCTGGTCTTAAAAAAAAAAAAAAAAAAAAAAAAAAAAAAAGGCAACTGAAGAAACTATTGCCCTGTATAGGGCCTGTGATCAAACTGAATGCTTGCCTGGGGAGCCAAGGGTCGCGAGTTCATGCCACTTTTGGGGAGAGGGGGGATGGTGGTTGTTCTCTCCTTGAAATCTCTAAATCTCTCTCTCAGTACCTATGAGTAAACGGATACATAATTCACTTCAGGTCAGGGAAGGTTAAAGGTGACGGAAGGAGAGGGATGGATTCTGCTTTCCAACATACAGTGACTCGAGTCAATCAATAAAAATAATAAAGAAAAACATTTGTGTCACTGACATTTAAGCCTACCACCCTTTTTGTACTCCCAGTTCTTATAGAACAGGGAGTACTTTAGAATGGGAACGAAGAAATGCTCTGTGTGTGTGTGTGTGTGTGTGTGTGTGTGTGTGTGTGTGTGTGTGTGTGTGTGTGTCCATGGTCAAAATGTGTTCCACTCGCTCCAAACAAACCTACTGGGCCAATCTTTCTGAAAATTTGTAGGTAGTTCATTATGGGTCATGGATGATGCCCGATGTTTTAGTTTACTGCTATAGCCGTTACTAACGGCTGTAACGGCCTGTAACGGTTTTTCTTCTTTACGGAATATCTCAGAAAGTACTTGGCCGATCTTTCTGAAAATTTGTAGGTATGTTCATTATGGGTCATGGATGATGCCCGATGTTTTAGTTTACTGCTATAGCCGTTACTAACGGCTGTAACGGTTTTTCTTCTTTACGGAATATCTCGAAAGTACTTGGCCGATCTTTCTGAAAATTTGTAGGTATGATCATTATGGGGCATGGATGATGCCTGATGTTTTAGTTTACCGCTATAGCCGTTACTAACGGCTGTAACGGCCTGTAATGGTTTTTCTTCTTTACAGAATATCTCAGAAAGTACTTGGCCGATCTTTGTAAAAATGAGCAGGCATGCTCATTATGGGTCACAGATGATGCCCGATGTTTTGTTTACCCTGTTATAGCTGTTACTAACGGCTGTAACGGCCTGTAACGGTTTTTCTTCTTTACAGAATATCTCCAGAATGTACTTGGCCGACTTTCTGAAAATTTGTAGGCATGTTCATTGTGGGTCACGAATAAAGCCTGATGTTTTAGTTTACCGTTATAACCGTTACTAACGGCTGTAACGGCCTGTAACGGTTTTTCTTCTTTATGGAATATCTCCGAAAGTACTTGGCCGACCTTTATGAAAATTAGCAGGTATGTTCATTATGGGTCACGGATGATGCCTGATGTTTTAGTTTGCCCCGTTATAGCCGTTACTAACAGTTGTAACGGCC
The DNA here is from genome assembly GCA_033310375.1 of Conus canariensis. Lineage (NCBI taxonomy): Eukaryota > Metazoa > Mollusca > Gastropoda > Neogastropoda > Conidae > Conus > Conus canariensis. The sequence continues at coordinate 15,308,864 of CM065734.1, read as the reverse complement.
TGTAACAGTTTTTCTTCTTTATGGAATATCTCACAAAGTACTTGGCCAATTTATAAGCGGTTTGGATGATCTTGTGACAAATCGGAGCCTCTGTCCATATGCAAGTGATGTAATGATGAAAATGGATTAAACAACCGTTAAAAACCATTATTCTGCCGTTATTTCTTATATATAGGTGGATTTTAATGAAATTTGGTATATAGAAAGGTTATCACACACAAATGGTACTTCTATATAGTGTTTCAAAATTTGACTGTTAAAAACCGTTATTCTTGACATATTGTCCGATCTGGATGAAATTTGATATGTACACAGGCTTTAACCCAGTGAGGACTAAAATACCAGTTTCAAAAGTGTATATTGGTTATATAACCGTTAAACCGTTATTTTGCCGATATTTTTTATATACTGGTGTGTTTCAATGAAATTTTGTATATAGAAAGGTTATCACACACAAATGGCACTTCCATGTAGTGTTTCAAAATCTGACCGTTAAAAACCATTATTCTTGACATATTGTCCGATTTGGACGAAATTTGGTATGTACACAGGCTTTAGCCCAGTGAGGACTAAAATACCAGTTTCAAAAGTGTACATCAGTTAAATAACCGTTAAAACCGTTATTTTGCCTTTATTTCTTATCTCACAAAGCACTTGGCCGATTTATAAGCAGTTTGGAAAACTGGGAGTACGTTTATATGCTTCGCATCTTGTTTCTTTTTCTTTTCTTTTTTGCACGTTGGACATAAAAAAAAAAAAAAAGCTTCCTTTGGAGTAAGGGCTTACAGTATATACTTATGTTCTGTTAGTTTCCCGCATATATGCAAGCTGAAAAACAGTGGCCTAGTCGTGCCCCCTCCCCTACCCCCACACACTCCTCCCTCCCCCAACTGCCCCCCTCCCATCTCTTTTTTTTTCTTTTTAATTAAGACGAGCTATTTTACTGTAATAGCCCTATCTCTTGTTGTCATTCGCGTTTGGTGCATGCATGCGTCTCTGCATGTATGTGTGTGTTCAGTATTGACCTTGTGCACTTGCTGCATGATAATGGATCTGCACTGAACTTAGTACTTTACATATAATCAAAGCAAAACTAATAACAATAATAACAACAACAAAATTTTTCAGCAATGAGAGAAACTTTAGCAATGAGAGAAAATGTTTACATGATTTTTTTTTAGATGTTACCTTACACAAAAAAACAACTAAATCAATCACCAACAGGGCAAAGAGGCAAAGCGCAACATGACAGAGGAAAGAAGCTGGGAAGGTGAGAGGAGGTGGGGTGAAGGAGGGTCTTCACTTTCCAGTGATCCTCTTCACAAGCTCACCTGCCAACCCCTGAGGTGACAGAGCAGACGGTGAAGTCGCAGGAGAGCCCACACTCGGGGAGGAGCTAGGGGCCAAATCTAACATCACTGGGCTGCTTCCCCCGGTGACTGCCACTGTGCCAGTCTCTACACAGACCATGGGATGGATGGGTGGACAGCAGGCAGACAGGGAGGCAAGCCAGACAGGGGGAAAGATGGGTGAGGTAGAGTGGAAAAGGGCACAACAGGCATCTGAGCATGAAGAGACTGAGGGGTTCAGGGCAGCAGAACAACCTCAGGACTAGGTTGCGTCCTTTACTTGAAAAACAATCCCTGTTTAGTCTCTCGATCTGTGGATGTCAAGCCAATCTACCTTTACAAGCAGGCGCTTTCTTTTTTCTTTTTAAACTAACATTAGACTTCATACTTTACCCAGGAATGGTGTGTGCATACAATTCATTTAATGTGTTATCTGTTAAAGGAAACCTGTCAACATCCCCCCCCCCCCCACACACACACACACACATCTGCATACACACAATACTAGGACTGAAGAGAGCCCATCACAAGTTCATACAGTTTTCATTTGCCCAGTTGCAACTTGATGAATTCAATGTGCTGCCACTTTAAAGATAGTTACCAGCAACTGATACACTCACTTCAGACGAAGGACTGTACATTAAGAAGTCTTCCACAGAAAAAAAAAAAGTCAGCAATTGTGTAAAATAACCTCCCTCATGTGATGCTTGTGGCTATTTCAAATTCAAGAGATGATGTGAAACACTAAAACACTGATGGTAATTTGTTAGGGCATAATGAATCTTCGTATGTATGCAAGTACATGAAAGATTAACAGTGATTAAGATAGGAATACCATAAGTGTGTGTAATTCAACTTCCAATGATGGAACAGATGTCATCTGTTTCAGGGTGGGGGCTGGGGGGTAGGGAGGAGGGTCCTTAATCCAGACTTAAAGTAATACATCAAGATGAACTAATCGAACAATCTGATGAGAAAGGGACAAGTTACAGAAGACTCATGTGCATCCATGATACGAGAGAAGGGACATTTGGGAATGAAGCTAGTGAGTTGTGCTACTTTCCCTTAGGAATCCAGATGTTAACAGTTATCTATAGTGTTAACTGTTAAATCAATACATCACAGCAAACAAGTCTGTGAGGTCAGCTACTTTCCCTTAGGAATCCAGATGTCAACAGTTATCTATAGTGTTAACTGTTAAACCAATACATCACAGCAAACAAGTCTGTGAGGTCAGCTACTTTCCCTTAGGAATCCAGATGTCAACAGTTATCTATAGTGTTAACTGTTAAACCAATACATCACAGCAAACAAGTCTGTGAGGTCAGCTACTTTCCCTTAGGAATCCAGATGTCAACAGTTATCTATAGTGTTAACTGTTAAACCAATACATCACAGCAAACAAGTCTGTGAGGTCAGCTCTTTCCCTTAGGAATCCAGATGTCAACAGTTATCTGTAGTGTTAACTGTTAAACCAATACATCACAGCAAACAAGTCTGTGAGGTCAGCTCTTTCCCTTAGGAATCCAGATGTCAACAGTTATCTACAGTGTTAACTGTTAAACCAATACATCACAGCAAACAAGTCTGTGAGGTCAGCTACTTTCCCTTAGGAGTCCAGATGTCAACAGTTATCTACAGTGTTAACTGTTAAATCAATACATCACAGCAAACAAGTCTGTGAGGTCAGCTACTTTCCCTTAGGATCCAGATGTCAACAGTTATCTATAGTGTTAACTGTTAAACCAATACATCACAGCAAACAAGTCTGTGAGGTCAGCTACTTTCCCTTAGGAGTCCAGATGTCAACAGTTATCTATAGTGTTAACTGTTAAACCAATACATCACAGCAAACAAGTCTGTGAGGTCAGCTACTTTCCCTTAGGAATCCAGATGTCAACTGTTATCTATAGTGTCAGCTACTTTACCATGCCTGCTCTTACCATTCTATTCAGACATATCACAGAACTGAAGTTGACAGGTTGTGCTTTCTCACAATGCCTTGTGTTGATGTATGGTGCTTTGTTTAGGAGTACGGGTCTATTATTATGCACCTCATGGGTTGTGTTTTCTGTTGTTAACACCAAATGTTAAGTCTATGTGACACTGTAACTTAAAGCATATAACTGAAACAAAGCTGGTGGGCTGTGTTTTCTCTTACTCTTAATGCTGATCTATGGTGCTATGACTATAAGAATACATCCTGGCAATGGGGCAGAAGCTGGTGGGTTGTGTATTCTTTTCGCTGGTAACTAATGTTGATCAAAGGCACTATGACCAGCAAACGGAAATATAAATATAAGTTTTTGGATAGAGTTTTCTCCAATTAACACCTAATACTGCAATAACAGTAGGTTTTTTTTTTTAAGTGGTTCAGGGAACACGGTGAAATAAATTGAGTTGAGCAAAACCAGCCACCTTGTCATACCAATTCATGAAAGTGCGGAGATCTGAGAATGCAACAGTCCATTTTCTCACCGTCACCGTCCAGTCCAACAAAGATTAAATTATGGCTGATTTTTGACCAGATTTTGTTGTCTCAACTTTATGCCACTTCTGATTTGAGTGACACTGTAAGAAATCATCACAGGACTGAGGAATGAAATTGGTAATCCTATGCACTTTCATACGAGTATCTCATGCTTGGCTATGGTACAACGTGCACATTATAACAATGAAGCTGGTGGGTTGTGTATATTAGCACCTACTCAATGCTACTGACAGTACTGTAAGGACATATCAACAGACTGAAGCTAGTGGATTGTAGATTCTTGTTTTAATTCCTAATCATGATCTAAGGTGCGTAACAGTGGATTACCATATCAGCGTTCTGATGAGGGGTTGTCTTTTTTTTTTCATATAAAATTTTTAATTCCTGTTTCACGTATCTGTATAGCCCAGCCAACCAATGGACACCATATCACGGGTGCTACCCTGTCAAGATCCATTCCATATATGTATATTAAGGAACCAAAAATGAAAGTTCACTGCTCTGTTTTCTACAAATACTGGATCAAATCAAAAATATATTATATCTCTTTCTGAAACTAAAAAAAATCACACCTGGTGGAATATCTCTGAACAAGGTCTTCATGGAGTCTGCTTCAGTCAATTGGTGTTTACATTGAACATCATGTAAACCTTCACACCGCATGAAAAGGTTTCCTCATGAGTGGGTTACTTCATATGGTATGCACCAAGGACACTCTTCACCTTTTCACAGACAGAAGCGGTACAAAAGGAAAGGCCTGAGTACAACAAGCACAAAACTGTTTCTTGTTTGAGTACACCAGAGGTAAAATCCATTCCTGTGTTCCAGACCTCTTATTTGAAGTCTCTGATACAGCTCTATGAATTTTGGGATCCAGATATTTCTGCAAAACAGATCATGTGGATAATTCTTTATTTGAACAGTACTGAAAACTCAAGTGATACTAATGCTGTAACCATCAAATTTCAGAATTTATGTGTAAATCTTTAAACAAACAAAAGAAGTTCAGGAGTTCAAGGTGATTGATGTTACAGAATGTCTTTATGTTTACACGGATGAATCATCTTGATGAGTGTCAGGACAAAGGCTGTATAGTGTAAATTCAGCCATGTACATGAAGATGTCAAACAGAGTGTGTTTTGAAAATAGACCATGCTTGGAAATCTGCATGGGAAGTAATCTGTAGTGAGCTCGCATTCATTTGAGGGTAACCCTTCTGTTTTCATGGGACAGATGCCACTGGTACACATGCCAAAGGCAATTTTGCCCCATCAGAGAAAGAAAAAGCCAAAACATTGGTGTGAAATGGTGCTGCTGAGTCATCTATAGTATTACGCAGTCAATATCTTAATCATTATTCTGGCATGCAGTTCAAATATTTGACTCTCTAGATATATATGTGATTGACCCATACACTGAGAAAAGGTAACTATTCACAGTGGATCAACACAGGCTTTTCTTTCTGGAACAGGCCTATTGTTGAACAGGAGCAGTTTCACGAAATAAGCAAAAGTAACTCCCTCTTCAGAGTGGAATCTTTACAGAAAAGCAAGATCAAGCAAAGTGGATCCCTGAGAATGTGAGATTCGTTTTGTAGATGCAAGGTAGTGGTAATTCTCACCTGCTTGAACAGTGTTAACATTTCACACCTAGCACAAGTGGGGCTAAGAATAGGTGAGAATTGACAAGACTGTCTTGGGGCTGTCTTGCATGCAACAAAAAATGACAGGAATAAAATTGAAGTTTCTGACTGAATATGATTCCCCCAAACTCATATTTCTTTCAGTGCACAGCTAGAATGATGGCTTTTCCCACATGAATTTTAGGGTCAGCAAAGTGTTGTCAAAAATTTGTGAAAGGGGATACACAGAGTTACAGTAGATAAAATGAAAACTAAAAAGTTAATCTATTTTACTCAATCCATTGTCCGATCTACTTAACTGCTTTAACTATGTCATCAACTTTAATTTTGAAGACAGCAGGGGACACAACGCTTCCCTGAGGAACATCCAACTACTGTTTGTTGATGTCAGAGAGCATGGTGCCTACAAGAACTTGAAACTGGCAATCTGCCATGAAATTTCAGATGAAGACAAGGGTATGGCCTCGAAACAGAGAACAGAAAGGTCCATGACACTTCGAAAATACCAGATATACAAGCATCCTTGAAAGCCATGCCCCTCCCCCTTCACCCCCCTTTCCAGTCAAAAAACGATGGCTACAACATGCTGTTTGTTGAGAAGAGCATTGTGGTTGTTCCAAGACAGATTAGATGGTCCACTATGGAAAGACATTAGCTGAAACTGCACTGTTCTGTGCCAAAAGATACCAGATTTAAGCTTCCACATCAGTTGAACCATTTTTACATTAATTAACAAAGCAAGCTGACCAGAGCTATTGGATGATAAAAGTAAGATCTGTCATATCTTTTCCATGCTTTTTTAAAAATTAGAATAATTAGGGCTTTCTACCTGGAATAGGAAATAAACTTGTACTCCACACACATCAACAGACTTTTAAAACAATGTAGAGACAACCTTCACTGTCAGCAAGAGGTTTTAAAATGATATTGATAGTGAACTGTGTCATCAAGGCCTTGAACAGTCATCACAGGTCTGACGAACCAATCAGCAAGTTCACTGTGAGAAAAAAGGTTGTGTTCTTCAGTACTGTCAGAGAAAAAGTCTTATCTGAAGAGTCTTTTCTTACAAGTGAAGCCTAAATGTACATCTTTGATTTTTAATTTAACTATCTTCCAGAAGAATGAAGCTGGTTGAGTTTTTTTTGCTCTTCTAATACTATCACCTAATGTTGACCTATGGATGGTGCAGTTAGGCTATTTTCTCGGCACTGATGGGCTGTTTTCTCACACTAAAATCTAATGTTGACCTGTGCTGCTGTTTGGCTGTTAAAAAGCAAACCAGCTGACAGGTTCTTCCCTTATTTGACCTGTGATACTGAGAGGACATATCATAGCGATGGAGCTGATGGGTTTTTTTCTCATATGACCTGTGATACTGAAATTACATACCATAGTGATGGAGCTGAATGGGGTTTTCTCTCACAGACCTGTGATATTGTAAGGCCATTTAACAATGGAGCTGATGGGTTGTTTTTTTCATGACCTGTGATACTGTAAGGGCATGAAATAGCAGTGCAGCTGATGGTCTGGTTTATTATACAATAATCTAATGTTAACGTGTCAACCTGTCTCAAGATATCAACCAATGGAGCTGATGGGTTGGTTTATCATATTAAAATCTAACGTTGACCTATGGTGCTACAGGGACTATCACTGGAATGAAGCTGAAGGCATTTTCTCTCAAATTAAAACCTAATTGTTGATCTGTGGCACTGTATGGATACATCACAGCAATGAAGCGGATGGGTTGCTTTCTGATACTATTAACCTAATGTTGTAAACCTAATGTCTCGTAGCACCTAATGTTGACCTGCGGCGCTTTACCGTCATGTCACAGCAATGATACCAGCAGGCTGTGTGTTCTCATTCTGTAACCTAATGCTGACCTACTGCGCTGTAAGGACTCTCAAAACTAAAACCTCCCTCCTCCAATCTACTGAGCTGTTTTATCACAGAAATCAACCTGGTTGGATGTTTCCTCATATTAAAAAACTAATGTTCACCTATGGTACCGTAAGGACATGTAGGAACAGATCTGACGAGATACATTTCAACCTACAAACTACAATAACCTAATGCTGATCTCTGGTGTAGTAAGGATATATCATAGTGATTCAGTTGGGACAAAACTTCAGCTTCATGTTCCCTCCCCTATTTCTTTTTTTTACCTTTAAGACTGTTTTCTCTGTTCAGACAGTTTTAACTTTATCCCTCACCAGAACATGACAAAAGCTTTGTGTAAAAACAGTTTTACAGAACAGTTAGTACAGCCCATTGAAGACCTGCCTGCTGGTACTATTCATACTTTCCAGAGTCATTCAGCTAATTATCGGTCATTTTGTTTCATAATCATTGCTTCAATTTTTTCGCAGAGGATGCATGCTATATGTACCTGTCATCTAAGGCAAAAAGTCAAATCAACTTTCTCTTCCGAAAGCCGGTGACGGATTTTACATGTGGTAAATGTTTTGCCTGCGTTCACATCTGGAATCTTGGTTTACAGTCTCATTCAAAAGGACTTTTAAAAGACAGAGTCAAAACCAATGCCAACTCGAAAAGCCCAGCTGTACTGAAAGAGAAACCACCTGGCAGAGATTCACACATGCGACCTTTGGATTACTAGGATCATGAGTCCGGCTCTCTACCAAGCGAGCTGTTTCGGCCTAACTGTCTTTGCACCTGTCTCGTATCTGCCATTATCAGGTAGCTATGATTCCAATCGACCCCGCTTGTTAACAGTGACCTTCTCCTTCATTCCCATATGGCTTATTCTGGAAGCTCTGAGTGCTTAAGACACACTGAATGGGGACAACAGTTTTGCAGAAATGCATCCATCATCTCAATGCTGACTCCTCTCTTCACACCTTAAAGTTCTTCTTCCCCTCACACACTGCCACTAAGTTCCAAGCAAGTTTATACACACCCATAAAGTCAACACAGCTTTCCAAGTTGTTGTTATTGACTGAGCAGCACTTACATGTATACAGGTAAACTGTCCATGATCGCATTGAATGCACAATCAGCTATTTCTTTTTTTTCCTATCATTCATCCTCACACTCAACATGACTAAAAAAAATACTGCCAACTTTTTCATTTGAATTGAAATGGTGGCCACTTCTGCAACAACCACTATGCTCAAACAGTTTGTCTCAACACCCAATGCTGCCTAAATAACTTATGGAAATATTAAAAAAAAAGGTCATCCTTGCAAACGGTTTAGAGCAGAATAATAGTTACTTTACACTAGCAGACTAACGGTGATTCAAATGTTAAGTGAAATAAATTATTCAACATCATTCTTGTTGATGAAATAAACTACACCACCACTTCAGAGTGTTGATGAAATAAACTACACCACCACTTCAGGGTGTTGATGAAATAAACTACACCACCACTTCAGGGTGTTGATGAAATAAACTACACCACCACTTCAGGGTGTTGATGAAATAAACTACAACACCACTTCAGGGTGTTGTTGAAATAAACTACACCACCACTTCAGGGTGTTGTTGAAATAAACACCACCACCACTTCAGGGTGTTGATGAAATAAACTACACCACCACTTCAGGGTGTTGATGAAATAAACACCACCACCACTTCAGGGTGTTGATGAAATAAACTACACCACCACTTCAGGTAATGATGAAATAAACTACACCACCACTTCAGGTGTTGATGAAATAAACACACCACCACTTCAGAGTGTTGATGAAATAAACACACCACCACTTCAGGTGTTGATGAAATAAACTACACCACCACTTCAGAGTGTTGATGAAATAAACTACACCACCACTTCAGGGTGTTGATGAAATAAACTACCACCACCACTTCAGAGTGTTGATGAAATAAACTACACCACCACTTCAGGTGTGATGAAATAAACTACACCACCACTTCAGAGTAATGATGAAATAAACTACACCACCACTTCAGGTGTTGATGAAATAAACACACCACCACTTCAGGGTGTTGATGAAATAAACTACCACCACCACTTCAGGGTGTTGATGAAATAAACTACACCACCACTTCAGAGGTATGATGAAATAAACTACACCACCACTTCAGGGTGTTGATGAAATAAACTACACCACCACTTCAGAGTGTTGATGAAATAAACTACACCACCACTTCAGGGTGTTGATGAAATAAACTACACCACCACTTCAGAGTGTTGATGAAATAAACTACACCACCACTTCAGAGTGTTGATGAAATAAACTACACCACCACTTCAGGGTGTTGATGAAATAAACTACACCACCACTTCAGAGTGTTGATGAAATAAACTACACCACCACTTCAGGTGTTGATGAAATAAACTACACCACCACTTCAGAGTGTTGATGAAATAAACTACACCACCACTTCAGAGTGTTGATGAAATAAAATACACCACCACTTCAGGGTAAGTTAAAAGTGGCTGAACCTGAAAATCTGTGTAAAACAATAAAGGACTCCTAAAATAAAATTTTGCCTGAAGTTGGATTATTCTTTCTAATATTAAATAATATCTATAGTAATGCTGATCTCTGGCGCTGTAATATTGTACAGGGCATATCACAGCATTGATGCTGGTGTTTCAAGAGCTGCCAAGACCTCAAAATGCAGCAACTTAAAGTTCAGCATCTCGAATCTAAGCATAGCACTCAATAGCATATCACTGAAAAGTAGTAGGGATTATTTTTTTGCTAGTTTCTTGTTTGAAACCATCTCAGTGGCATCCTTGATGTCTGACACATCAGACTCAATAGAACTTTCAGTCGCACTTCACTTTGCACACAACATGATGGCGGTCTAAGAAGAACGAAATGCTGCAACTTATCATGTGCTGGTTTTGATCTGACCTACAAAAGATCAAAATGACCAACAATGAAACCAATCCATGAGGTGGTAAAATCATGACCGTCTTTAGTGATTTTTCTTCTGATTTTCCTTCCTCTGCTACCTGAACTTGGCCATACTGATGAAATGAGTGTACAGACCTACTTTGTCTCCATTCCACTTTGCATCACTGCATTTCATCACGAAGTGTAGCATTATTAACAAAATCTTAGCTTGCTGGTCCAAAGGCGTAGCAACTGGTTTTCTCATTAAAACACCTAATGTTGATCTATGGAGTTGAAAGAGCCGATCAAAACAATTATCGTATCAAGCACAACAGGTGGAACTGCAAGGAAAAGGACTTGCTACTACTGTAGTACTAGTTCTACCACTGATACAATCTAGTCCAGAAGTGATATAGAGTTTGTCTGAACTTGCAAAACTTTGGGTTATAACAGCAAATTTAATACTAAAAATTATCCATAAAGCTGCACCTGAAAAAAACAAGCCTACGAACAGCAATACTACATAATAGTATATCGCCATAAAGCACAGAAGTTTAAAATTCACAATAAAATGTCTTTAATGATGCAGAGGTAAAAAGAAATATAACATAATCTCATTGTTTCTAGCATTTTTTCATCAAGTTCATGTTTAGAGTATAGCTTGTTCAATCATAAAGTTGCAAAAGTTGAAGCCTAGATCTATGTTCTTTTAATTTGGAGGTAAAGTTGGTTCTGATTCTGATTCTATCTTCTAATAATCCTTTCCAATGAGATTATAAACCAAGATTCTGCATGTAAACGCCAGAAAAACAATTTCCACATATAAAATCCCATTACCAACTTTCTGAAAAGAAAACTTTTGACCACTGGTATAGACTACAGGTATACACACACAGCAATAGATCTACAGGACCAAAGTATATTTCACATATTATTTAACCAGACACCAGCAGACTGAGTAAGTGTTGTGAACATGGACATCTGCAAAATGGAACTATGATACAGCAAGTTAATACATAAGATAATGTCAAGACTATGAACATAGAGAGAAGTGCGAAAAGAGTTTCTTTGAGCAATGCACCTGTCAAAGTACTAATAAGAAAGAGCATAATCAATATAGAAGCAGAAAGGGTAATAAATATTCAAAGGGTAAACCATGCAGACAAAATACATCAATATAGCACACACTCAATAACCAATTCATAATGCTAAATACTGAGTTAAAAAGAAAGGAAGAGAACAAGTTAAACCAGCCATGAAAAGCCATGGGGACACATACAAGCATAAGGCTAAAAATGTCAACTAACGGCGATGAACAAAAAACAACACACAACACACGGCATCAAACATTTTACACAAATATGGGAGCAGGAATATCGGATATTTCATCACAACTTCTAAAACATACAATAGCAATCAACCGATAATGCTGAAAACATCGTCTCAAGCCAGACCAATGATATTGTTTATAGCTCAGTTGTTGGGGGTGAAAAAAAGAACAGAAACACTAAGAGAAAAAAAGACAAAAAAAGCAAAGCAGAGAAAAATTGTGTCTAATGTTCTCACATGAAGAGCCTTGTTTCAATATGTCCACCAACTTGGGAAAGTCGATATGACAACACAACCCCATCCCTTTCCCCAACCATGGTAAAATGACAATTGTAGTAGTGCAAAAAAAAAAAAAAAAAAAAAATACACTGGATCCTCCCTCCCCCCCTCCAAGGGTAAAATGAAAACTATTATTGTGCAAAACCACTGAATCCCCTCTCCTTCACACCAACATGGTAATCTGACAACTGTAACAGAACAAAATCACTGGATCCCACAATTCCATCCCCAAAATGGTATAATGACAAATGTTATAGAACAAAATCATTGCACAGAACCCCCCCCCCCCCTCCCCACCACTCTCAAAACAGTGTAAAACTACAGATTAACAGTGTAAAATCACTGCACAGAACCCCCCCCCCCCCCCCCTCTCAGTAAAAACAGTGTAAAATGACAGATATAACAGTACACAATCATTGTGTCCCCACCCTTCCCCCAAACCAGGGTAAAATTGCTACTACACTAGTGCAAAATCACCCTCCCCTGGAAAAATGACAACAGTAACGATGGGTCCCCCACCCAACCAAAGTAAAATGAAAAAATTAAGGTGAAAAATCCTTGGATACCCCATCCTACCCCACAATCACTATAAAATGACAACTATAACAGTGAAAAAAAAAAATGAACTCCCTTGCCATCCATCTAAGGCACAATGATGACTGCACTAGTGCCCCCCCCCCCCCCCCCCCCCCCCAAAAAGGAACAAATCCTTCTGCCCCAACCCTCCACACGTATGAAAATAATGACAACTGTAAATGTGTGAAATCACTGGCACCCACCCAGCCCCTGTCAAGGTAAAATGGCAACTGTAGCAGTGCAAAAATCTTTGACACCCTCCCTCCCCCACGACAAAATAACAAATTTGTACAAAATCAGTGCCCCCCCCCCCCTCCCCCCCCCCACCTTCACATAAAAGTAACAACAGTAACAGTGCATGAATACAGTACCCTTCCTCCCCCCCCCCCCCACCCCATTTAAATGACAAATGTAATTGTGCAAAATCATCTGATCCCAACCCCATCACTTAAAAATGACACTAGAAATAGAGCATTATCACTGGACTCACACATCCCCACCCCCACCCCAACCACATAGACAAATGTTAAAAAATCACTGGACTCCCATCCCCATCCCATCATGTCAAAATGAACATTGCATTTATGCATAATTATTGGACAACCCCCCATCTCCCAAGTCAGAGTAAAATAACAAATATAACTGTGCAAAATCACTGGATTCCTCCCTTCCCACCTAAAGCAGAGTAAAATGACAAATGTAAAGGTGCAAAACCATTGGATTCCCAAACCTTCTATAGATATGGTTCTGTTTTGCTTTTCTTTTTTTTCTGTTCAACAATTAAAGCACAAAAAAAAGAACTACTTACAATTTTATGACACCACAATCAAACTACAGAGAACAATTACCTAGACAGCATTTTAGAATTTTCATACACATTTTGAGCTCTAAACCATACCTGTCCAATGTTTTTAGCATGAAAGACTGATTGCCATTCTAAAAAAAAAACACACACACACACACATCATTCTGAAGAAGAACTGAAGTTCAAAGGGGGCTGAACAATGCAGGGGATTACTTTCAAACAAGGAAAGAAAACGAGCACAGAAACATGACAAGCACATACCTGTTGGACTGGGTTGGTAGAGGTAGTTACGGAAGTCATGGACTCATCCCCTGAGCTTATATCTGACAAGGTATCCGACTCGGAAGAGGAACGAATGCTTCGATTACGGTAGTTCTTGAAACTGTCCTGCTGGGCAAGGTCTGGGTCACTGGGATTTTCTTCTTTGAGAACATGGCTGGATTCTATGAGAGACATTGCCCTTTTGGGGGCAGATGGCCTGTAATTTGTGTCTGTAGAGTGCCCAAGGCTAGCTGACCGCTTTCGACAAGCAGAGAAGGGACCATCAGGGCTTGCTGGGCCCCTGGAGTGACTGGATTCTGGAGATTTAGGATGGGAAATGTCTACTTGTAATTGCTGCTGAGCTTTGCTCTTGGGTGGTCGGCCACCTTTACGAGGTAGGGGTTGTGGGCTGTGAGGTGGGTCGCTGGAAGTGGACGGAGGTGATTTAGGTGGGCTGAGAGACTGAGGGCTGCGGACCCCTTTCTTGTTGTTGAAGAGAACAGCAGTGCGCCGATTCACAGCAGTGGGAGAAGGGGTGCCTTCAGCTTTGACCTCTGGGGACGGGTCTGATGGTATTTCCAACTTGATGGCACTTTCTACCTGGTCATCATCTGAAAACCACAACATGCTGTGAGGCTGGTAGTCTTCTTCCATGCTGACACCTGTGTTTCTTCTTAATGTCCAGCGCCGGCATTGCAATTACAATATGATAAAGCATGCCAAATAAAAATTTGAAAAAGAATGTGGCAGTTTCCGCATTTGATTTCATTCTTGTACAATTAAGCAATGGTATTTATACTCATTTTCCACCATTTGTTTATGACATTTTTATCAGACATCCTTCTTTTCATTTCAGAGAAACAAAAAAATACAAAAGCTACCAAACGTAAGATCCATATACTGCTGAGGACTATCAACATCCCTAACACTGTATTCACTGACGTGCACAATAATGATTAAATGGGCTTCGGCACATCACTCCATAACCATGAAAATTATTCTTAACATTTCTCAGTGTGTTTGTTTTTCAAGCTTCATGTTTTTCACGTTCCATTCTCCGTGTTCTCTTATCTTTAAGTAATAACTCCACTACGAATAAGATTACAGTAACCTGTATGATCATCAGGTATCATCTCATTTTCAGTGTCACCATGTATAATTAGGTATGTCAACTGCCTGAAGGTAACACAATAAAAGGATGAATAAGACAGCATGAGCGGGCAAGTGTCACTTAACCTTATAGCTTTCAATGATGCATACTTAACCAAAAACAAATGACTGAGGCATACCTGTGCTATCCATACACCAGTCTTCATCTCCTAACCACCATGGCTCCCACCACACACTCCACACTCATACGCATGCATGCACACTCCCGTAACAAACGCACACACCATGCCTACATTTACATTTGGGATAACATGTCCAGTGTTTCACCCTAGCACATACTTATTAAACAACTAACCTTGTTTAGGCTCGGGTGTTGGCTCGTCAACATTATCAGCTGTACAACAACGTCTGTAGCCCCCTCTTCCCCAACCCCTCCTTCCCCTTCCCCTTCCTCTGCCTCTGCCTCTCCAGCCTCCTCTCCAGCCTCCACGGGCCGGCACTCCGGGAGGTGTGAAGGTCTGAGGAGGACTTTGAGGGGTAGAGGTGGGAGAAGGGGATTTAGGAGCAGTAGCTGATGGGGTATCAGCAAGGTGGTCCGAGTCTGTGCCTGTCCAGACAAAGACATGAAATAATTATAACAGCAGTAATTATGATAATTTCTGATCACTTATTCTACAAGAACCATAAGCACAATAATCTTGTTGAACGTATTTATAGACAGAAAACACACAACTTAAAACACACACACCGTAATTTACAAAAAAGCAAAACTAACAAATGGCCTAGTGTGCACTCACTTTAAATAGTCTCCCTACTACTACAAGAATACCTAGCAAATTCCACACACCAATAGTCCACAAGCATGCATGCAAGCGAGTACATGGGTGAAGACCAACACTCACACAACACAGCATGTCTCTAAAGTCATCTCGAAGTACACATCATGACCTTTTCAATTCCATTAAGTTACACATTAAACAACGAAAGGCCTACCATAATCTAATTCTACCTTTTTTTAAGACCTAACTGGGTCAAACATTTACTTAAAGATCTGGACAGAACTATTCCAAAGCTGTTTGAGGTAAAAATCTCTTTTGTTCTCATTTTTTTTCCAACACTTTTTGTTTTGTCCACATTTATATTAACAGGTGTGCTCACTGCTTACTTCTGTCTCTGATTCTGCTTCAGGATTCATGCAAACCTGGCAACTTTAGTGCCTAACAAAGCTACCCCCCACATACAACAATTCACCATTTCCCTAGTTCAGAATTTTCTTTCTATTACAAAAGAACATAAAAAGGACCTCATATGAAGCAGAAACTGTATCTGACTCTAGCTACATATAAGTAGCGCTTGGGCAGAAACCTGCTGATTATGAAATGCAAACTGTACCTGTTGAGTCCTGAGTTTTGGCATCAGCAGCTTCCATTTTGCGCTTCTGCGTGGACAGCTTTCGACGCACCATCATGATCTGTTTGCGGATGTTCTTGGCAAACCTGGCCCGGCGACCTACAAATAGAGACCACATGTAAGAGATAACCCTTTCTGTATAAGTCGTCTGGTAAAGGCACCAACATTTGTACTTCTCCACTGCTTAAATGACCATCTTACTAAGGATAACAATACTGACCAGTAGTATGCGTTTCACTCTGATACAAACATGGCTGGTTTTTTATACCAGATACATTAACTGCTGCTAATGATGCGATTCAAGACTGATTCACATTTTCTTGTAAAAATGAGGAAGAAATGTACACAGCTTTCATGTAGTGGTTAAAAAAGCATAAGAGATGGACAGCCAGCACTGCTGCTATTTCTTCATGTGTCTTCTCTGGTAAACTAAAGCAGAAAATACTAACAGCAAGTTGCTTGTTTTCCTGCTCATAATCCTTTCAATTGTCTGTGTTAATTACTATCAACTACACTTAAAGATAACTGTAGAAAGAGATCTCAAACCACACACCTCCAGACAACTGACTGTTGGCAGTGTCCATTTTGTCCAACAGGGTCTGCAGCTGCTCTTCAAGTGGCATGCTCTGTCGTACTTGCTGCATGAAACTAGAGACTGCAACATAATCAGGTACAATTAATGACCACCTATTCTTTGACAATTAATGTTGCTAAGTTCATCGCTGTCATACTTCATAACATGTTTGAAGTAATGAATGTCCGCTTTTTCACTGTTTGAATCTTTAAATTCAGCATTATTAAATTCTTACAGATAATGATCCCTAGCTCTTTGTGCGTTTCTGTCTTCAAGAACATCACACTTAATAATAATTATCCCCTTCTTTCTCACCATTTTCACATTGCACAGTCAAACCTTACAAAATAATGCCTCCCTGATATTTAACTGCCTGTCTTCTACAGCCATACTTATACATAATGAACCCCCTGCTCTTATACCATTTCTGCCTTGAACGTACTTGTGATTTATATATTAAGAACCCTTGCTCTCACACCATTTCTACCTTCAGCAGTCATACTTCACAAATAATGACTCCTGGTGCTCCTCTGGTCTCTCATTCTGTGTGTTACATCTGCAAACTCTCCCCATCTCCCTCCCACCACTAGCCTCCTGAATTTCTTTCTCAGTCCTCTTTAACTCTCTCTCTAACAGAGAAGAGAGAGAGAGAGAGAGAGAGAGGAGAGAGAGAGAGCATTTATGTATAACTGTCCAGCGCGCATAAATACACACAAACACACATGCAAAGAGAGAAAGAGTGAGGAAATGAGAAGGAGAGAAATGAAATGAGTTAACTGCCATCGCCATTAGCACCTTAGACTGTAGCTATATGATACAAACCACTGTCTCACTATCACTGCCACTTCTCCACTACTACTCCCCACCCCATCTGTCTAGCATTTGCCCAGCTGGATTCTCCAGAGCTCATCTCCCCATTCAGTGATGGCGGGGGATGGGCAAGGGTTGAGGGGAGGAGAGAGGCATCCACATGTTAACTTTGAGGTTACCTCAAATTCTGACCGATGCAAAATGGATTCCTTCAAATTTCTGGCTTGACTAACTTCTCAACGTTCATTTTGATGTATACTTACTACACTGTCTACAGACAACAACAAAAATACGCAAATCAATAAACAACAACAAAACAACCAGGTTCATTGACAAATTGTCCTGCAATATGGGGTTTGGGGAATTTTCTTCTCTTGTTCTTCATGAACAGAGAAAGAACGGCAAGCCTATGTCTTTGCCACCCTTCTTCCCAACCTTTTCCCCCAATGCCCCTTTCTCTCTTCCTCATGAGATAAGCCAAAGCTATGAAATACACTTTCCTCCTCTCTCCCCAATTCTCTCTCCATCACCAGGGCCTGTAAAGTTTTCTCTGCATGAACTAAACTGAGAGTGAGAAAGTCCACCCTTCCCCTACCTCCCCCTTTCCCTCTTCTGTGTCAGAAGGGAGAGTTGGACAGAATTTGCCGCAAACAACCTCAGGCAGCAATGATTGGCTTCTGGACAGTACAGTGTTTCACTGAATGTAAAAAAAAAATTCCTGCCACTTTGACTCAAATAAATCAGTTACTTTCATTCATGTACGAAAAGTTAGATATGAACCTAGAGCAGCTACTGAAGATCACAACAATTCATTGGAAACTGGAGCCCAAACCAGTTTTGATAACGTGTTACAAACGTCCCATTTATAAATACTGCATCAGTTTGGGCAACAGTTCGGTATTCATGAACATGTCGATGGCCCCTTGTTCTCTTACACCATTTCCACTTTCAGAAGTCAACATTTTCAAAAGTAATGCCCTGTTCTTATAAAACTTCTGTCTTCAGCAGTCACTTCTTATAAAGAAGCCCTGTCCTTTAATCACGTCTTTCTTGAGCAGTCACACTGTAAATAATGGCCAGCTGTTTTTACATGATCTGTTCCTTCAGTAGGATAACGTTATAAAATGACAACCCCAACAGCTGTTCTTTACGATGACTCCCTCCACTTTGACAGTTTTCCATGCATGTAACAAGAAATGTTATGAAGGAAAAGAGTCTGAAAAAAAAAAAAAGTGAAATGTGGAAAAAGATTTGAGAGAATTAAAAGGAGGGAGTTATTATAAACTTAATGCACCTGAAAAATACACTTGAAAAAAAACAACAAAACAGCAAATTTCAAAAACAAAAACTAGCCAATTCTTTAAATGCCATTACAAGGAAAAAGCTACAGGTCAGACTCCAGCTGGTCCCTTCAGTTTCTGCAATAACTCCTCTCCCGTTTGTTTGTCTCCCTCAATCAATGTTTCAAAGCCCAGACTAATAAAATTCATTATTTCATATGTGTGTGTGTGTGTGTGTGTGTGTGTGTGTGTGTGTGTGGTAGGGTGGAGAGAGGAGAGAGAGAGAGAGAAGAGAGAGAGAGATACTTTTAACTTTTTGTCTGTTTATGACCAAAAGCTCTTTTCCTTTGTAAAACTCTGATGCTGCACCATTTAAAGATTCTACTTAAAATGAAGTTAAATGAAATCTTAAAAAGCATATCAACAGAGTTATCACTTGTATATTGATGGGGAAAGTGTCAGTGAAGAGCAAAATCCCTTCTCTAAAAGCAAAGGTAAACGAACTCTTGTGACACGTAAAGCAGCTCTATAGCTGCTCTGCTGTTTATATATACATGTTCTCTGGCGAGCTGTTCCAATTTTTTTTCACAGACAATTATAAACATTACATCAAATATATGGATCTCCCTGGGGCAGACTCAAGAGGAAATGGATCCACTTAAGAGTATTTTTTATGAGAGTTGTATATTTAAAACATACACAAGCACCAAATAACACCAGCAAAACCACATGTGCACCAGATCCCCTCCTAGAATCCTCTATCATATTGGCAGACATTGTCTACTCCATATATTCTACAGCGCTCAAACATATTTGAAATATCAGGAATATTGATCCTCTCTTCACATATATTACTGTTTGAGGTTTACATTTCCTTTCTCAAGTACAATACTTGAGTTTCCAAGAGATTTATAAGTGTAATCAAATAACCAATAGGCCACTCAAACCTCTGATCTCAGATGATAGACCAAATGCTGACATTGCTTTTAAGAGACTGCACATGATACTGGGGCCTTCACTATATGCTGATATCTTTACCATCTTATGAGTCATGTGGTTAGTACTTCCACTCTTACACCCCCAAACTCTGTCCCACACTAATCCTACCTCTTCATGTTTTCCACAAGTGACAGAAGGAATACCAAATCTACACTACCACATCTTCTTGGTATCTCATAGAAACCAAGAGGACTGCTGTTTACTTTGCAACCCGATTTCACTATAAGCTTCATTCCTCCACTCACAATCTTCCAGGTTGTCTGGCTCTTGCGGGGTGGGCGCCTGCTGCAAATGTAAGCCTGTCTCCATGTCAAAGCCCACCCTCTCTGCCAGCTTCCGTGCAGCCTGGATAATGCTCCGACCCTGTAAACACATAGTAAACACTGCAGCTGGTCCGCTGATGGGCATCTTCCCAGTGCTTGGTAATCATCAATTAAGTGGGGGGGGGGGGGGGGGGGGGGGGGGGGGGTGCTCTGGCTTATGGAATCTGAACTGAAAGCTGGGTATAATATCACCTCTGGTCTGTAGTGTGGGCTGTGTGAGTGCCCTCTATTGTTTGTTCATTGTCTTACACAGTTACAGTCATTGACCTCACTGCTCTCAAGTCAGAGAACTAATCCACTAAACAATGAAGCTGATTCCAAGGAGGTTTTGAGAGCTATTGTAAACCCTATGACCTGTCCTGTTGACTGAGAGTGAGAGTGCTGATTAGCATACCTGGGGACAGTGGTCAGAAATCACAGACTTTACACACACTGATCAGATTCTTGCATACCTAAGGTAATCCCTGGAGGATCATGGTCAATGGTGATACCACGAATTGGTCAATGGCTGAATGTATACTCACCTGGCTAACTACCATTCATTGTAAGCTCAAACAGTTATTCATATCCTCTCATTCTAACTTACGAGAGAACCTAAAAAAAAAAAAAAGATTATAACAGAATGGTTTACTGACAAATTTAAAAAAAAGCCAGAGGAAACAAAAATGAAGACATACAACTTAAAGAGACCTGTTTATCCTAAAACTGCTATCAGATTTTTTTCACCTAATTTAGCTGTATTCCTACAAAGTGTGTGTAAATATCTTCCAAATTTTTGTAAAAGCAGGAAGGAAAGAATGGGGTGGGGGAGAGGGAATTTTGTCTACCATCATACAGCAGAGGGCAGATCTTCCACTCACTACAACAGAAATAGTTCCTCCCAATACAGATTACTTTCAAAACTGATTCATGAACACTTTGGCACAAATTAATGCTCTTTCATCATGGTTTTTTCCCCCCTGTTAAATACGTGTTTCAGGGCATGTAGTCCCTGGACTGTTCCAACATATCAGCATGTTGTTGAGATTCAGGCACAGCCAGATGCAATTTTGCATATGAATTAACAGAGTTGTTACTCTTTGATTAAAGCATACTAAAACAACACAATTTAATTTATACACTGTAAGCGCGATTACTTCTCACAAACTTAATCTCTAGATTTTTGTTTCACACCCCCCCCCCCCCCCCCCCCCCCCCCCCCCCCCCCCGTTTGTCATATTTTTGCCAAACGTGAACAAAATACAGTGATATCATATGGGTAAACAGGTCTGCTTTAACGAAAAGAATATGCTGACAAGGAACATATTAACTTACACAGTATGTGAAGTGCAACAAAACTTATTAATTTCACTTGTGCGTGCACAGTCAACAGAGATACACTGTTATTGATCAAATATTTAAAACCAAGTCGAAATTTTCACATGAAGTGGTATTCAATCATTCAACGACTGGGTTATTCATTACCAACAGTAAAAATAACCCAACAGTACACATGTTATCTCAAACCACTTTAAAAATAAGTCAAACTCTGCCTCTGGCATGCAGACTCAACATCACATCCTCATCTCTCTCTCCTTCTCTCTCAACATCTGGTACAAGCCATGTATGACAAGCTTCCTTCATCTGAAACCGTTGCCAAACCACAGCAACACTACTACTGCTTGGAGCTGTACACTGCCTTGACAAGACAAGTGAGCACGCCCCTCAAAACCGGAGTAATAAATGGTTCTTACCCTCTGGGCTCAGTCAGAAGCAGGGGGGTGTGTGTGTGTTTTTGTGTGTGTGTGTGTGTGTGTGTGTGTGGTGTGTGTGTGCATGTGAGTGTGTGTATGTGTGTGTGAGAGAGAGAGAGAGAGAGAGAGAGAGAGAGAGAGACAGCGGGGAAAGTAAAAGAGAGAGAGAAAGAGAGAGAGAGATGGGGGAAGGAAGAGAGACATGGATGTGCCAACAAGATGGCTGACATGTTGCATCGACATGGACCTTTGAGACGATCTATGCTGCCTTTCATGTGATTTGCTCTGATCATGTTTCTCTCAGCAATACTATGTTCAGACTGACCAGTGGGACAGAAATAACCAACCTCTTCCCAAAACTACACAGGTTGCAGGTGGTCAAAAGGTACAAGTAGCAACACCATTCTACACTGGTCAAGTGACCAGAACTTCAGTCCATTCATGTTGCTTATATATACTAGTCAAGCTGACCGCAAAGAACTTCAGTCACAACTCCCCTCAGTCACAAGGTTCACATATCCATTGGCATAACAGGAAAACTAGAATCTGCCAATATACATCCTGATTCACTTGTGTTCTAAATATGAAAAACTCACAGCTTGAATAAAATTCAGTGCAAAACCTATTTCCGCCGCCTTCATTTTTTCAATTTCCAAATAAACAGGCGGCAATTTGCTTGAATTTAAAAAGTGAAAGAAGAGAAGGAAGGAAGGAAGTAAGAAGGGTTAAAGTGATAAGAAAAGTGAGAGATGGATGAAATCACAGGCAGACAAAAATGACAGCCGCAAATGCCAGGTCTATCTGCTGATAATACTTAATAGCATTATGAAGACTGATACTACTATGTTTATATAATGAAAATTTATCAACACCTTGCTAAAATTGCCAACTGCCAATGCCATCAGTTCAAGACTGAAATAATCCATTACAAGAGCACATACGCGAAGATCTACAAGAAAATCAACCACTAACCAACAAGAAGCGTAAGAAACTGACCTGATCTCTGAGTTTGACAGCAGCTTTGTAGAACATGGTGTCCCTGTCATTGTAGGACAAACAGTTGCTGACCATGAGGTCAAAATCATTGCTGAACTCGTCAATGGAGCTATAC
Source organism: Conus canariensis (assembly GCA_033310375.1). Lineage (NCBI taxonomy): Eukaryota > Metazoa > Mollusca > Gastropoda > Neogastropoda > Conidae > Conus > Conus canariensis. The sequence goes on along the minus strand of CM065734.1, from coordinate 15,285,947 downwards.
TCATGGCCATCCACCTTGTTTCTCATCGTGGAGAAATCCATGGGTTTGTTCACATACTCCAGATAATCCGGAACCTGGTCGAATTGAACAGTCAACAGGATGTGACATCAGTGAAAGAGAGAGACAGACAGACAGACAGACATACACACAACACACACACACACACACACACACACACAGAGGCATGAAGGCAGGCAGGCAGGCAGGCAGACAGGCACACAGACAGGCAGACATAAGGGGCAAGTGACAGACAGAGCAAGCAAGAGTGACACTGAGAGAGAGAGAGAGAGAGAGAGAGAGAGAGAGAGAGAGAGAGAGAGAGAGAGAGAGCTAGAGCGACAGACAGACAGGCTGGCAGGCAAACAAAGACAGACAAAAGGGGAAAGAGGAAAGCATCAAAGGGAGCAAGAGTGACATTCAGACAATTAGAAGAGAGAGAGAGAGAGAGAGAGAGAGAGGAGAGAGAGAGAGAAAGAGAGAGACAGACAGACAGGCACGAAGGCAGGCAGGCAGGCACACAAACAGGCAGACATAAGGGGCAAGTGACAGACAGAGCAAGCAAGAGTGACACTGAGAGAGAGAGAGAGAGCTAGAGCGACAGACAGGCAGGCAGGCAGGCAAACAAAGACAGACAAAAGGGGAAAGGGGAAAGCAACAAAGGGAGCAAGAGTGACATTCAGACAACAAGAAGAGAGAGCAAGAGAGAGAGAGAGAGAGAGACAGAGAGAGAGGGAGGGAGGGAGGGAATGAAAATTCATTCATTAACTTCAAATGCTATTAACCTAGATAACTGGTTTTTGTTAACCCTTCATAGTGTATTCTTCCACAGACTTTTGCCAGGAGCCATTCACTTGCTGTCATGGTTTCTTTTACATCTACCATGTTCGCTTTACACACAGGTTCTCAGACTGTCATGGCATTTCAAGGACTTAAGAAGCATTCTATGTTGTCTACACACAATTCCAGCAGTTCTATCTGCACCTGAGAAACCCTTTAACTCAGCTTCAGATCATTATAATTGACACATTTTGTACTACTAGTGCATCTTTCTTTTTCTTTTCTTTTCTTGAACCTGCACTTCTGTCAATCCATTTCCGATCTGGACACACTTTGACCACATTAAACGTAAAACAAGTCTTATTCTTTTAAAATTATAAATCATGATATTTTCTTTTATTTTCATTCCTTAATTTCAGCTACATAAGACAACACTTGAGATTACAGCACACTCTGAATCAAAATATTCTATCTCTCTAATAAACCATGTGTTTTTGATACAAAACAAATTCACAGACTTTGAATTGCAATATGCACACACACACAAAAAAACTTCAGCAGCAAGAACATTATAATTCAAGCAGTAAGATTAACTTTAAAAATCTACAGACAAATCAACAGGAAGGAAAGACAGCAATTCTACAACCTCTTCCAGGGACACAGGTTCAGCAAAGATGCCGTCTGTATCTTTCTCCTGCAGCTGGTCCAGTGTCTGTCGCAGCAACAAGGCAAAAGGCTGCAGCTGATGCTCAAGACACAACTGGTGCAGTCGCAGCTGTGTTGATGAAAAAGCACTAAAGATGTTCAGTAATCTACAAGTACGACAGGTCAAAAGTTACAATTTCGTGCACCTGGCAAGCCAAATGCACAAAACTAAAAAATAAATGATTTAATATGGGTGCAAAGAGTTAACACAAACATTTTAATTAAACTTAAAAACAGAAGAAGATAACTGTGCCAAAAGTGATGGCGTGAGAATGTGGTGTGTGTGTGTGTGTGTGTGTGTGTGTGTGTGTGTGTGTGTGTGTGTGTGTGTGTGTGTTTGTGGAAGGGAAGGAGAAAAGTGGGGGCAACTCCTCACAACATGAAAGAAGAGCAGCTGAGGGGGTGATGCCAGATTCAAAGAGTGTCTGATTTGAAACGTTAATCATAAAATGTTCAAACACCAGTGTTTAGAAAAAAAATTAATTCAACTGTCAATTTTTCATTCATGAACTCGCTTAATCCTTGTAAAGTCAGAGCACTAGTCTTCACGTTTTACTTTTAATAAAACCTGCAGGGTACAGTTCATGTTGATTTTGTTTTTCGCATTTAAAATGTTTTATCTATCACATACTGAATGATTGTGTGTATGTCTTGTATTATAATTTATTTATTTATTTTTTTTTTTCAATATTTAGAGTTCATTTTTTTGTGCATTTCAGGGGCAATAAAAAGGAATAATCTTTATGAACAAACGATACTTGGATGCTTTTCGAAATTTTCTGAATCTGATTGTCTGTTTCATGGCAATTAACTTCAAGATGCAGGAAAACAAACATATAAACACACTGTACCACACCACACACACACACACACACACACACACACACACACACACACACACACACAAACAAGACAAACCTTAACTACGATAACTTGGAGAAGGAAAAAAAAAAAATTCAATTCAAATACTCACGTTTTCTCGTTTGATCTTTTCCCTTTTCCTGATAAGTTCCACCAACAGCCTGGCTTTTTCTAGATCCTGCCTCAGTCGCTGCCAATACTTAAGCTGTTCTCTCAGAGCATTACTCTGTTTGTCATTCTTCAACTGAAAGGAAATCATGATAAGCAATAAGCGTATGAGCCACAGCAAACTGTCAACTTATTTCAAAATGCAAACTCTTGTTCACAATAAACTATCAGTCACTATTCGCACTATAGTATTCCCCACTGAATGAAAGTTGAAACCAAATTCATATCCCTTGTCAACAAAGTACACACTTGAGCAACAACTGCATGCACACTCTGAAGTTCTCAAGTGTCAAAAACAATTAAAGAAAAATTAACCTGAGGTGTTTCCTATCATAATTCATACTGCATAAAACCACACACACACACACACACACACATACAGACACACACAGGCGCACCCACTGCATACACTCTTTTTCTTTTTAAATCAGTAATTTTCATGAAAAGCCAAACCCTTTCAGAAGTCCTAGACATGTAAAAAAAGACTTGCTAAGGACTCACATGCTCTCTGTTCCTGTTCATATGATTGGACTGCAAGCGTCGCAACAACGGCACACCGAAACGGGACTGTCTTTTCAATGTCCAGTAACTGAGAAGTCTCTTTAAAAACTGGTCTTTCCGTGTAAGCGACACCAACGAAGATATTTTGCTTAATCTGAAATACAGAACAAAAGATATTACAATTTTTTTTTTTTTATCGGTTCATATTGTTACTTTTTTTTTGGGGGGGGGGGGGGGGGGGGGAGAGAGATTAAGTATGTGCTTGTTTGAGAACAAATTTGTGTTGCAAAAAGAAAAAAAAACAAACCTTCTTACGAAATTTTTCTTACGAAAATTTCATAATACCGGGAGGAAAGTGCAGCATCAGGTAGAGGACAGGATGAGAAGATGGACAAATCAATTTTTTTTTTTTTTTTTTAAATTTCAGGAACTGCCTTTCTATTTGAAATATATACCTGTGAATTCTGGAATGTTCTCCTTGCAACCTTTGTAAAAAAAAAAAAAAAAACAACTAAAAAAACCACACACACACACACACAAAAAAAAACACTTACCCTATCCCACCTCCCAAAATACAACACCCCAACAAATTAGCTTTTGTACAGTATTGCAATTGTGTATCAAAAATAAAGGAAAGGGTGATGATGTTATTTTTGAAGATAGGGGTGTCCTGTCCTTTCCCTTCTTCCTCCTCCTTCTAACTATGTAGATCAAGTCATACCAAATGACATCTACTGAAGATTAATGATAACAAGTGCTATGTATCTCTTGGACACTGCTCCATGCTAGCAGCATTACCATTTACCTTCCCTTTTCAGTATTTGTATTATACGGCACATGTTGGGAGAGTTTGTAGAGAGACTGAGAAAATCATTCAAAACGCAAGAGAGTTCCCTGCAGGTTCTGACTTTTTCTTTTTTTCCTCAATTTTTTAATGAACAAACAGGCTCATAGTGGCAGACAGCTGAACAGCTCACTTACAAGTCAAAGCTGCCACAGCAAGCCAGCAGCTGTTCCCTGTGGATGAGCTTGTCATTTACCACTATGATTTAGACAGATAACAGATCTCCCATCTTACGTCTATAGACTAAGGATAAAAAAATTTTTTTAAAAAACCCCACCAGAACCCCCCTCCCCACCCCCTTTTCCTGCCCACAATTCGATGCTGTGCTGCTAAAATGGGTGTACTCGCCATTTCTCAAACACAACAAAGGGCATTTTTACCTCTTGAAACTTAGCTTTGTATCGGGTACCAGCATATGAGATTTTCTTGTTTTCCAATTTCACATTTTCAGGTCAACGTTTAGGTTGGATGGGAGGCAGATTTCAAATTATGCACATCCACATGATCCAGTTCCGTGTCTTTTCTTCTCAATCTCTTTTTACTCAAACAAGCACAAACTCACATGTATGCATGTACACAGAGAGAGAGAGAGAGAGAGAGAGAGAGAGAGAGAGAGAGAGAGGAGGGGGGGGAGAGACAAACAACAGAGAGAAAGAGTGAAATCCAGAGAGAGAGAGAGAGAGAGAGAGAGAGAGAGAGAGAGAGAGAGAGAGAGAGAGAGAGAGAGATAGAGAGGTCGTGTTTAAAAAAAACAAAAAAACAAAGGAGATATCATGTTTTAAAAAAAGATAACAAAGGAATGTCTTCATGAAATGATGAATACAATATTCAGACTGACTCAAAACTTTGGTATTCCTAACTAGAAAAGAAAAACGACAACAACAACAACAACAAAACGATGACCTTTTTAACACCATGTTGTGATTAATTTACCAAAACGCTGAGACTAGGAGGGGGTCAATTTCCCCAAGGTGAGTTAGGACTGATTTTCATCAGTTTTGGGGCCCTTTGTTGGCAGAAGGGTTCCTTATCTTAAGTACTTTTGACATGGAGTGATGGACCGAAGTGTACCAATATGTATGCACAAATGGCAGCCCCTCGTCATAGCATGTACACACATGCGCGCACACACACACACCTTTTTTTCTTCTGGGAAAAAATCAAATAACTTGCTTTACATCCAATTCATGCTTTGTTGTACTAATGAACTTTTGTTTTACCTTTTAAATAATTAAAACACAATGCATCATGAGAATGACGACTACACTCATATGAACAGCAAAAATGAACTGTATGGGTTCAACTTTGACTATGAGTTTCATACAAATCACAGTCAAGTGCCCTAACCTTTAACTGACTAAGCCAAACAGGCATGAAGAGTTTATATTCAGTTCATGCTACTTTATCGCGTGTAAAAAACTACAATGCTAAGTTAAACACATTCATTATTTTCTATTCTGTATCAAACTTTTGAGTTTAAATCTGGAATCTGCACACACTGAAAACTTGTTATACTATATATATATATAGTCATTGTTGTAACAACTTACTGAATTCTTTCCTCGCACCCCCCCCCCCCCCCTTCTCTGTGTGTGTGTGTGTGTGTGTGTGTGTGTGTGTGTGTGTGTGTGTGTGTGTGTGTGTGTGTGTGCGTGCGTGTGCGTATGTGTGTGTGCACGCGCGAGCACACGTACACGTGTCACAGAGAGAGAGAGTGAGAGAGAGAGAGAGCTGGGCTTGAGACTGAAAATCTAACTGAAGCTTGCTTTTTACAGGTCAGTCTAAATTTGATAAACAAAAAACAAACAAACGAAAGACTTCTGGTACCCTTCATTTTAAAACTTTGATACATTAAGCTGAGGGTAAAGCTACTCTTACAGATCATAGTGATATCTAAAAAAGGGCAAGCCTACCTTTGTGTCCTGAAGCTCGCACCATTTTTGGGACGATGAAATGCACTTTTCAAGAAGCCCACCAGACTAGTTCATAGAAACAAAAACCTTGTGCTTTAGTCACAACCATATATCTAAACCATGTATGCATGATGCACTGCAGAGGAGTGCTCACACAGACACAGACACAATGGCCTTGGAAATTTTCACTGATCAAGTATATAAATCGACAGAACGGTTGAGAATAGAATATACTATGCAAGAAGTAAGAACTATAGATGCAACTCACAGAACTAAATAAATGGATGTTAACCATTACCAAGATTAGAAAGCCCCCCATCCCAGTGAACATCCTGTGAACTGCTTTCAAACCATTAGCATCAGAAGCAAACAAAAATTGGTTAAATCTTGTTGTACAGTCCCATAACCCATACACTCCCTCCTCTGTGTGTGTGTGTGTGTGTGTGTGTGTGTGTGTGTGTGTGTGTGTGTGTGTGAGAGAGAGAGAGAGAGAGAGAGAAAGAGAGAGTCTCTGTGTCACTCTGTGTGTATGTACAGTGTGTGTGTGTGTGTGTGTGTGTGTGTGTGTGTGTGTGTGTGTGTGTGTGTGTGTGTGTGTGTCTGTGTGTGTGTCTGTGTGTGAGTGGCATGTGGTGTGGTTGGTGTGCTCTGTGTGTCTGTTCCAGCGGAAGATTCCTTTAGTTACTTTTTAATGTTCTATTCAAAGGAATGCTGATTTGGGATCTAAAATAAGTCTAATGTAAAGATTCATTGTTATTCCTGTTACTCCATAATTTAAAACTGTATAATATAGACCGATGATCTGTAGCTTCACAAAGTGCCATTTATAAATAAAATTTGAGAATTTCTCAACTTACAGCCATGTATAGTATACACTGTACATGTTTATTTGAGAGAGTCATCGAATACTATATTCTCATTTAGTGAAGACATAATTTTCACACACACACACACACACACACACAGCGAGGAGAGAGAGAGAGAGAGAGAGAGAGAGAGAGAGAGAGAGAGAAGAAGGGATTAAAAAAAAAAGGAGAAAAATAAGGATGTCATAATACTAAGACAACAAGAATTCAGAACTTCACGACATTTTCTTTCATTTTGTGACACAGTATATTGCTAAAAATGCAAAAGAAGTTCACAAATGCTTGTCTGATTTAATTTCTTTTTGAAATGGTAGCTAGAATACAGACAATCCATTTGTAAAGTTCTGAAAGTTTTACCAGCACCTAAATAAAAAGTAAATTGTAAAAAAATATGAGTCAATTCATTTGTCTGCCTTTTCAGCATGCCATCCACTAAAAGTAAAACACCCTCAATTTCCTTCACTGGCGACAGAAAGTGTTGCTCTCCACTTACAAATCAAACTCAGATAAATAGGCCAATGCTTCAAACACATTTTTTTAAACTAAAAAAAAGTTTGTTTTTTTTTTAAATCAACAAACAAGCATACTTAAAATGATGCATTCTACAATCACTGCTGTATATGAACTATGATGTTACACTGTGACATCATGATTTCCCACCTGGGAGGAAATATCACTTCAGTTAAAATGAAGCAAATTAAGAAGGCTTTACTTTACATACACGCGTTTACAAGAGAAATGGTAAAAGCCCTCAAACACTAAAACAGATCATGTCAAAATTTTCTGTGAGATTTCTAAAAATGAACTCTATCTATAGAACAGATGAGGGGAACTCTCTTTAAGTTAACACAGAAAAAAGGATTAGTCATTTGTATTCCAAAAGGTGATAAACCAAGTGAATTATGTTAAAAAATACAGGTCTTATCCCTTCTAAATGTATGCAAAATATATATATTTGATGTAAGAATAGGATTAGTATGTAAGTCAAAAAGAATAAAATATGTTTTGTCAGCATTCACAAGTGTAGATCAGACTGATTTTACACTGAAAGATACAATGGAAACAATATCAGTTTAAACTTTGATTAATCAGATACCTTTAGAAGTAAAAAAAAAAAAAAGAAAATCTCTCTGGTTTAATTACAATGTATTGACTTCTAAAAGTCATCTGATTAAATGAATTGGGAATTATGTTTTAAGTTTTGAAGGGCTTTGGCAACAGTGTCTGTTGCTCAATTGAAACATGAACCTTTTAAAGTCAAAAGTTGTTAAGTCAGGCCACACTTAGGCTCACAACTGAAAGTGGTTCGCTACCAATATTATTCTTCATGCAGTTCTAGTGATAACGATTAGAAAAAATGAAATGAATTATAAAGGAATTAAATTAACACAGTTTAAACAACAATTTCACAATTTGCTGATTATACTTCTTTCAAAACTATAAAAATTTCTCATCCTTGACAACAGATTTTAGATCTTTTGCAAAGTGAGGTGACTGCAGATGGAAATCTAAACAAATTTTAAATGTAATTAATAGTGCACCGCCAAAAACAAATTTAAAAAAACATTGACAAACGAATCACAAGACAAAACATGACATGTTTTGACCTCTTTGTCTTCTTCACGCAAGCTACAAAACACTCAGGACAATGAAAATGAACGAGCAATCACTTATCTTCATCCACTTCAGCGCATGATGGGCGTTCATTTTGTGCTGAAGTGGATGAAGATAAGTGATTTGCTCGTTCATTTTTGTTGTCCTGAGTGTTTTGTATCTTGCCTGAAGAAGACCTAAGAGGTCGAAACATGTTGTGTTATAATGTCAACAGATTTTAGTTGGCAAAGTTTCAGGCACGTCCATGAACTGCAAATAAAATAGTGCAATGAAACTCAGATCACGTGTCTGCAACCCATGACATAATCATGTAAGGTGTATTGTCTCCACCTAAAACAGTAAAAGTAATATAGAACCTTCCAACAATTGTAATACTGGGGATATGGTTTACTTATGACGTCTAGACAATACCAGATCTTGCTGATATCTCACCACCACTTATACTCATCACCTCCCATTTCTACCTCTCTCTCATTATATTCTGTCATCAAATGAAAGAAAAACAGACACAAACCTCCCATAAAGTGAAAAACTGGCCAAAAAATTAATGGTATTGCTGGCATACTGTTGATCACGCAAGATTCAGTACTGGTCTACTACAGAATGGATGCAGAACACAATTAATTCAATTGCACATAAACATATGTATTGGAGCTCCTGTTGCCAGATGTTTACTTTAAAAAATTGCAAACCAGAAGTGACCCCCCCACTTTGGCATTACTGATGACAAAATACTTAACAGCAGCATACTGATGAATTTATGCTTGCAACTTGTATCCATGGGACACAAAACTTTTAAAAGGCGTGCTGACAGAGTTAAAGAATCTGAATGCTATTATCAAAGCATGTACCTGTGATATTCTTTCGCTGCAGACATTAGAACTCTATTCTCAGTGTTTTGGTGTCTCTAAATATTCACTGTCAATGTGTCAAATGTTGAATTTGGATTCCCCCCCCCCCTCTTCAAAAGGGGCTGTGTGTGGCCTATGCTAATATAATAATGAGGACAATTTCTATAACAGTTAACACCCATCCTAACAACCTAGGCTACAGGGCGCTTTACAAGTTTTCACAGTTCAATATCTGAAAATATACACAGGACACACACACACACACACACATATTCACACATACACGCACGCACACACACACACACACACACGCACACACACACTTCTGAGTACACGCGCGCTCGTACACACACACACACACACATGCGCACACACACACACACGCACATACTGGAACATAATGTCGTATTAAACACACTATATAACACGGTGAACAGCTCATTTCCACAGGAGCAAAGTGTGCAAGTGACATGTAGTAACTTAATAATATTTCAGGTGGTATTAGAGCTGCAACTGGCCTTTGAACAGATCATATGTTTTAAGTGCTGACTTGAAAGTCGGGAAGGAAGGGCATGACGGAGGAAAGGCAGTGAATTCCAGAGTACTACCGCAGAAAATGAGCATGTTCTAGAACTATGCTGAATAAAACATTTTTCCATTCCATTCTGTCATCAATTTGTGGTTACCTCCCAATTCCAACCCTTCCAATAATTCCATTGTCTTCCACTGATCATGCTTTGGCAGTGCTGTGAACGGACCATGACAGAAAGAAACAGTTGAGGATGGAAAAGGGACAGATGCAGTGAGGGAGATGGGGAGGGGGTATACAAGGGCAAAACCTGGAAAAAATTCTAGTCATCAATAGAGCTACAAGTCCTTATACACAGTACAGTATAAATTATGCAACAACCTACTGTTGGAAAACAGTATTGCACAATAAAAAAAAAAAAGTGTTTTTATTAAGCCCAGTAAAGCTATACTATTTATTCCACAACATGAAAAATGTTATTGTTTTAAATATACACAATACCTCTCACTCACTCACACACACACACACCCCACACACGCATGCATGCATGCGCGCATACACACACGCGCGCGCGCATGTGCACACACATACACACACACACATGTACAGACAGAAACACAGAGAGAGAGAGACACACACACACACACATACACACACACACACACACACAGTGACACACACACAGAGGCACGCACACACCGAGTGTCACACAGAGAGCAAGAGTACGAGACAGAGTGAGACAGACAGACAGACAGACAGACATCAGACAGACAGACAGGCAGGCAGGCAGACAGACCAACTGTCTGACCAACACAGAGAGACAAACAGAGAGACAGACAGACTGACTGACTGACCAACCGACCAACTGTGAGAGAGAGAGAGAGAGAGAGAGAGAGAGAGAGAGAGAGAGAGAGAGAGAGACTCAGAGAGGTGATTTTATCTGAAATAAATTAATAGTAAACTTGACTTGGCACTAGCACAGTTTAAAAAAAAGTAAATATATCATAAAGAACACAGAGTTTACAGAATAAGGACTAAGTACATTGCAAATACCCAACCTGGCACACTGGCAGAGCTCTACAGTGCAGGTGGTTAGGGCATTGGTGGTATCACATACAGACTTTTAAAAGAGTCTGTCTGGAGGGAGAGAAATTTTTGCAATATTGAGCACACTTCAACTCCGAGTTTGACAGTTGTTTGTTCCACAATATTGTTTTAAGTTTCAAAATTTACTGTTCAGTATAGCACATTTGCTAAGCTTACATGCAGACCTTGACAGTATGATTGGACTGAATGACCACTGCCATGATCTTCTCACAAAGTACTAAACCTAGCTAGTCAGGGAGAGGCACTGACTGACTCAGCTTTTTCCACACTGCGAGAGTGTCTGAACTTTAGCGTTGGTGAACTTTGTTTTATGACTGAGTTCACAGACTTCCACTACTAAAATAAATGATTTAGAATATCTGACCAAATGGATCCACATCTTATTCATTTCACATCAATTTAATCAAGTGATTTCTTGTCCTTCTACAAAGGATCAGACTTCCACAACTGATAGCCATTATATGCTTCATCAAACCTTCAAACTGTATAGCTGCTAATAATTTTTTTTTTTTTTTTTTTTTCGAGGGGGGGGGGGGGGGGTGGGGGTCTGTGTCAGTAGAACTTTACAGATCTATACAACTTTTTCCAACATATTTAGAGATTATCCCATCAATCACATTTGTGTGCCCGTTTTCCATGCCACCAATGACATACCTAATAGTACATTTGGCATGAAAACTAAGTACTCTGAAGAGTTGTTGAACTTGAAGTGACCTGACCCACTAACATTTTAAAAACTAATCTCAGATAGTCAAAAAGAGAAATCTGACATGCAGCACAGTAAAAAAAAAAAAAATGTTCATACACTGACTTTCTGAAATAAACTAACCACATATTTTGATGAATTAAAACCACTATGTAGACAATAGCTACTAATGATACATTCCTCACCTTTCTTGAGGTATAATGGGTATAGACACAACAGGGACGGCATTCCTCTTCTCGGCAAGAATTTTCCTGGCCTTGCGCATTTTAATTCTAGATTTGGCTTTGGCTTCTTTGGCTGAAACACTGTTGTTAGGACTGTCATCATCTGCTAACATGGGTGTCCACTCACTGTTTGGAGACATATGTACATCACAAAATGCCGTCTTGGTAACTCCACTGACCACTCCATTAGGACCTGGCTCCCTGATGGCCTGAATCTTCATAAACAGTCCTGCCTGCTGAGCACAAGTCACATGGAAGGCTGTGTAACAGTTTGTTTTATGACACTGGATGCAAGCTCCTGAGCCTCGTTGCTTGCAAATATAGCAAGTCAGTTTCTTACGTGCGGGTGGAATACGTTCCAGGCTGTCCACAGGTTCCAAAAACACCGTGTTGGCGAAGCCAACCTCCGGAACCCACAGTGCGCATACCACATGGGCCCATCGCCCATCATCTGTCTGCTTGAAAGCCCCTCCTTTATTGGGGCACAGAACACAGTCTACAGCCCTGGAAGGAGACTGCAGGCAACGACGACACAACCACTGTCCTTCAGGGATGTAGGGCACACCGTAACACTCCTGATGCACTGCCAGATTGCACATGTCACAGAAGAGGATCACATTGCTGTTCTGACACTCTCCATCCATGCAGATAGAACACACAGCATCCTCATCAATGGACGTTCCTTGATCCTTGCCAGCCGTCTGACTCTGGAAGTAAGCTTCTTTCTCAAAACGATCCATCAGAGTCTCAAACACTTCTTGAGATACAACTGCCCCATCTCCATTCCGTTTCTCATTCATGAGTTCCAGCCATGCATGATCCTGTTTAGAAAGAAAAACAGCAACGTTTATAAAACTTCAAAGACATGCAAACAAGCAATGTTTTCACAGTGACGCGTTCATATTCTCAACAAAAAAACATACAGCAGTTTACCCCATAATTTTACCAGATGATGTAAAATTCATTAGACTATTTAGAGGCCCTGAAAACGGCAGCTTCATATAATTTTAATGGTTAGGTCATCGCGATGTTAAAGGCTTCTCTTGAAGATGCACTTCACTTGATTGATTATTGTGAGAGTCATGTTTTAGAGTAAATTAAAATGGATTACAATTTACAATGCACCTGAAACAATGCAAAATCTAGGTGGAAAACACCACAAAGGCTTTACAACACTGACCTAGGATACATGGTTTTCCAATTTTCTGTACATCTCGTCACGCCTTCCTTTGAGGGAGTGAATGTTCAGCATTGATACGGTAGACTGACAATGGACTATGAATCATTCACTATACATGACTAACAAGAGGTCACAGTAGTCCAGTGCACACAAACAGGTCTGCTTTGAGTCTGAGGGTTGTGGAATGGAGAGGTGTGACAGAAACCTTGTGGTAGCCGGCGCAGCCATACATGTCTGTTTAGACAAACGGTTCATTCATCATTGCCTCTTTAGCGGCAGAGAGAGGTGGCACTGGACAGTATACCAGAACGGATATTTATTTATTTGTTATAAACTTGCCAGAAACAGAAAACCTCTCAAGGCTCATACCTGCAAGCCCATATATATATATATATATACATGTGATATCAGTTGTTACTTTTTATGGGCAAATGTATCGGAACTGCTGACAAATGAAGCACAGACGTCTAGCTCTGATGCATGGAAATATCACTCTGTGTGTCATTAATATGCTTATTATTTCACAAGTTGAATGCACCAGCCTGTTAATTATATCACATTACAATTAGCACAGCAGAAGACAAAAGGAAAAAGCCACAGTTTTTCCCTTCTCCGCCCATGAGCACACAATCAGCACAGTCTTGGGTGAAAATGTTGCTCCCAAAAGCAATTTGCTTCTAAGCATGGTCGAATAACACTACCGCAGACGAAACAATTTTTCAGATGAGTCCATGTGTACCCTCCCTCCTAAGTATGGTACTGTCAGTAATTGAGTAAACCTACTGTTGACAATGTTGAGATGACTAACTATGTCTGAATCAGTGAAACACACACACACACACACACACACACACACACACACACACACACACACAAACACCACACACCCCTAAATTACAAAAATCTGAAAAACAGATGCCCTCCCCCACCCCCCACTACAAAAAAATCTGTTGATCATGACCCTCTGAAATCAGACCATTAAAAATTTTACATTCACTTGGAACACTATAAGTGATAAAAATGCTGAATTCAGACAAAAGAGTTTCAAAACAGACATGATACACATTACAACAACGACGACCACACACACACACACACACACACACACACACACACACACTCTCTCTCTCTCTCTCTCTCTCACCCAAGACACATACCTCTTCATCCATATCATATTCAACCTCTTCATCCAGTTCTTCCACAGACTTCTCGATGTAGCGGTAGTAAGATGGAGACTGCTCTGTAGCACTCCTGGGTTTGATGTACTCCTCCAGTACTTTGACTTGTGCTTCTGGTAGTCTGGATGTCTGGTGTTGAACTGCAGAAGCATTCTCCTTCCGAGTTTTCCCATGATCTTGGATTTTGGCTGGCTTCTGGGGACTCTTATCCCCTTTTTCTTCTTTCTCTGTGTTGTCCTGATTGTCAATCTCATCCTGGGATATGATTTCTAAAGGTTCATAAATGTCAATGCGATGTGTGCGACCTTCTAAGCTAATTTCTACAATCCGCTGGGACTCTGCATACGACAATGTCTCCCTGGTGTGGGATCTGAAAAATTCGGGAGGTGAGGGTGACCTCTGTTCTCGTCTAGGATGCCACTTGCTGTTACTTGACTTTTTCTTGTTTGGCTTACTGCCAGACCTGGGTGTCTGCACAGGTGAATCGGGACTGTCATGATCATAGTTGAACATGTGAAACTGAATCCCAGAATAACTTTTGTACACCTTGCCACACTTCTGGATTGGGCATTCATATGGTGGTTTCGTTGCCCGCAAGTTTTGGCAGAAAGTCTTTACATCAAAATCATAAACCATGATGCAGGTTGACCTTCTTGCCGATCCCCCACGACAACCTGAGGAAGAAAAAAAAACATCAGTAACCACAAGATTCCTTTAAAAAAAAAAAAAAAAAAGCCAAATTCAATTGCATGCTTAAAATAAAATGTGCTAATTTGTATGCACACTTGCAAATACAATGTAAGCTGACTTCAATTCATGTGTAACAGTGCTAAACCACACTAGAGACCATAGATATAATCAATGTTTTGTTGTCAAACACATTTATTTTTTAACAAAATTTCAAAATCAGTGTTTTGTTATATTTAACAATTCAGCTTTATGTTCTGGACAGTCAAATACCATCCACTTAAATCAGCATGACAAAGACTGATTTTTCAACAAATTTTGTAAACTACAGAAACTTAGTTACTAATGATGTTCAGTCTCCTCTGGTTTTTTACTGGCTCTCTAAACAAGTCAGTCTTAACTTTTGTTAAGTTGCAAAAACGAAAGCCCCTGCCTCCTACCAACCCATGTGACACACACATTAAGAAAATAGAAATGTTTAATTTTTTTACAGTAATATTAAAAAATGTCTCATGGTCTACTGGCCACAGGGGCAGAGGCCTGTCAAGAGGTTCAGTGTCTAGGGCATGGCATAATGGAACTTTGAAAGTGGCGCAGTAGAAAAGGTGGACAAAGAGATTTACCAGCATGCAGCTAAAGAAGAACAATGCCAGCCATCTTATTTCGCAATGTATGCTGACATATTTTCAATGGCAAAACCGAAACAATAAATAAAACAATAAATAAAACAAACTAAAAACCACTTCATATTTGTTGTATGTACTTTAATCATTTTTACTATCTACTTTTACTTTGGATTCTGTGGATCCCAATATTCAGGGGGGGGGGGGGGGGGGGGGGGGGGGGGTCTCCTTCTTTCAAGTTTTAAGTTATTTCTTTTAATTTTTCTTGGTTTTTTTTTTTCTCAGTAAAGGTCATTTGGGGTTTCCAACACCACTGGATGACTACATATATGCTTAACAATAAAAACTAGATTAAAGAAAATTACACATGCCAGAAAGTCAAACTAGATTGAATAAAAAAAAACAAAAAAAAAAACCATGTCCAGAGGTGTGAAAGTCAGATCGGTTCATGTCCTAAGCAACAGTATAATTGTATTGATGTTGAAGCTGACAAAGCATCAAAAAAAGCAGTACAGTTTAACAAATCTTTTACTGTGAGCAGCGCAGTAAATGACTCGGACATAATCAAAAACTTCGTATTAAAACCAACTTCAAATATTTGTTGCTTTTTTAATCTCTTCAGAACTCAAAACTGACTCTGAATACTTCTTGGTATTTTTTTTTTTATAATGCCCCAATCATCCTGGAAGTTCCATTTCTAAACAACACAACTTCAACAAAAAGTCACTAAGAGTAAGACATATTTAGAGTTGTAATCTAAAATACCTTCTTTCAACAAAACAAACAAAGCTTTCTTTACATTTCAGGGTTTGTAATACCCACCTGTCAAATTGTCCGCAAGAAATAAATCTTCAGGGGGACAAGAAATCAACATTTTTCATCTGATCTAAGATTTTACGGAGCAAAGATTTTAACGAAATTCTGGCTTGTTTTAAGAAAATCTGTTTTACTTTTAGTGAGCTGTGTATATTTTTCTGCTTGCCTTTGTCTGGGTTTTTTTTTTTTTTTTTTTAATAATTTTGATGAAGTGTCAGCCCTGATATGACTCTTAGTGATCACAGCGGGGCCATAAGCAACATTATCTCTCCCTATCTCTAATTACTCTAAAGGGAAATTTTGCTCTCTCTACTTGTCTGTCTGCTACCAATTTTGACTGTCAGTGAAACTGAAACTGAAAGGGTGACTGAGCAGACTGCTTGGAGTACAGACAAACTGCACTTCCCTCTTCTTGCATTAGAAATGTTACTTTGTTTTATAAATAAAATGTATGGATTGTACCTGACCAGTGCAAAAACAATAGCTCTAAAGTCTAATTCTTTAATTTCCCTTCTCTGACAAACATTGCATGTATGTATACAGAGTATGTAGTTAAAGCGCATTTTAATCCACTTGGCCTAGATTAGAACAGAGCTCTAGCAAATGTTTCAGTTTATTTGCTATTTCCATGTCTGGAAAGGGAGTCAGTCAGAGACTTTAACTGATGAAAAGATCTGAAAAAGAAAGAAGAAATATAGCTAGGACTGACAAGGAAAAGAAGCTTTCAGACTTCATGGAAGACATATCATGAAAGACTGTTCTACATGAAGGGAAAAATTCCACTGCTCTCCCTCTCGTTTTTAAGTTTGATCTAAAAGCTGCCGAGTCTGCTTTGAAGTCAACACTTCTTGCAGGCCGTTCTACTTTCTAATAAAATGTATATATTAAGAAATGCACTGTCATTTTATGACATGACTTGTAAGTCATGTCATGAAAACTGAGTAAATAATTTACGCTAAAGAATGTGATGTTTTTGACTGGGAGCCCACATTCTTTGTCTTTTTGGTACTTTCATTTTTATAACGTACTCCTGTATCATTATCATTTCACACAAATAAGATTAGTACAATCACACATTATGCAAACCAAAAAGCATTAAAATATATGTAATAAAGGAATGCTCACATACAGCCAGCACCTACAACCCTTAGGGATTTATTTTGATTTTGTTATAACTTTTAATCTGTATGCAATACATGTTAGCCTGTAGATGTGCAATAGTTCTATATCAGATTGCCATTCCTATATCAAATAAATAAAACCAAATCACACACATTGATCTCTGCATGTGTGCTGCACATGCATTTGTACAAGTTTGCAACACTGGTCAGCTACCCTTCTGTCAACATACTTTGCTCTTCTCCTTTCAGCAATTTTATTCATATTCTCAAAATGTGTGCATGCACACACACATATCTAGAGCGAGACAGAGACACAGAAAGGGAGGAAAGGAGGGAGAGGGGAGAGTTGCGAACATGTGACACACACACATACACTAGTAATGTAATATGCACACTAAACACAAACACACAGCAACAGAGAGAGAGGGGGGGGGGGGGGGGGGCGAGGGGGGCAGGAGAGAGACAGACAGACAAGACAGGCAGAGACAGAGAATAAGACGGAGAGAGAGTCAAGCACATGTATGCCAATACAGGCAAAAGCAAACATACAAGTACTAAATATATGCAAACACATGTAAACACTTGCACACACATGTACACACTTAGTACACATGCATACACATACGCTCAAATGCATATATATATACGCTTCCACTTTCTCGCTCCCACGTTTCCACCTATCCCCATATCCTAACAATCTGTTATCTTCATTTTCACAACAATATACTCTTTTTCTCAGTCTCAGCTGTCATATACACACTTAGTACACATGCATACATACATGTGTGCTCACATGCATGTAAAAACGCTTCTGCTTTCTCTCTCCCATGATTTCCACCCATCCCCATAACCTAAACAATTATCTCCATTTTCACAGCAATATACTCGCTTTCTCAGTCTCAGTCAGTCACCCACACACACACACACACACACACACTCACAAACACACATAAGCTTTAAGTGTCTTACTCTCACTTGCATAGATCTATAGTAGTATGTTTGATGAAAAAGGTAGTCACTCATACCATCTTAATGGCATATTAAAGACATACTGCTCACACCACCTAATTTTCATACAGATCATTATCATCCACATTTCTGGTCTATGCTGCTACTTCTCCATGTTTCATTGAGGGTTTCATCACTTTCAATGTATTTTTAACTTAACTTTTATAGATCTGGTATCATCATTTTCACATCAAACTTGCTTATCTGTAGCATTACTTATTTACTATCAAACACCACAGGCTACCACTTTCCAACATCATTTTGCCCTCATGGCAAGGAATTGTGTATCATGTGACACGTACAGTCTGGTTAAGAAGTATGCTACTGGGAAACCTCGATTAAAGGGGAAGAGAAAGAAGAGGAAGAAGAACAGAATGAAGTGCAACAAGTACAGTAAAGTACAACACATAAACACACACACACAAAAAAAAAAAAAAAAACACACACACACACACATTCTCTCTCGATCTCTCTCTCTCCCCCCCCCCCTCTCTCTCTCTCTCCCTCACACACACACACACACACACACACACAGAGTGAGTCTAGAATCGCACACAAACAAACCATGTACACGTCCATCTAAGATCAGGATTACTTGATTTTTGGAGCGAGTACATGCAGAATCACTTCTAAACACAAGATCTGGAGCAAGAGAAGGGAACAGCAAAAAAAATCACTGCTAATTTTCACTGAAAGCATACAGTTCAAATCAATCCGCGAACGCTGAACATACAATAACAGTCTTCCCAGCAAGCAGAAACGTGCCACACATAAACAGGAAGTAGAGCAGCGCCATAAAATATGCAATATGGCGGCCAAAGCCAGCTTTCTCTTCCTAGCCAAGTTTACAAACACAAATTTCCTTTGGTTTACTTCAACAGCCCACAAGCGATGTATAAAATACCTTTGAAATGAAATATTACACATGGCAGTTAACAGCTATAATCTAATGGAAGGGGCAAGAATGGATAAACCTCTCACAAAGACCTTTCAGTAACTGCGTGGCGTCGGTTTCAGAGGAAACAGTGCGGAGTACGACTCGACTGCGGCTATAGCTAATTTGGAACAAAATTACGATTCTTTTACCAAATATAAAAGGTGATATACACATTACCTCCTGCGGTATGCAAGAAGCGATGTTCTACATCTGATAAAACGGAAAAGCCGTCACATAACTTGATCAGCAAAACATTGCACTCAATACTTCCAAACTACAAGTGTTAGAACAGCAGCGTCCTCTCGATACAATCGTAGCCTAATGCGCGTGCGTGGCTTGTACTGTTCGGTGTGATTTCCGGGCGGGAACAAAGCTTTGTCGTCTGCTCGGTTTTGCGTACCAGTCGTCTGTCAAAACTTAGCATTTAATTATGAATAAACCAAGAAAAGCGGAATTATTCGAGCGGTAAGATTCAGTAAGGATTCATTTAAACTCGGTGTCTCATTTCACTTCAAAGGCTCCCCACTTTTTTTTATCTTTTTTTTTCATTCTACATAGTTTACTCGCGTTTTCTTGGACTTGGAGTAAGTCTGATCATGAATGACAAGCCTCATGAGGGCCTACGATTACACTCGTGTTTGAGGCAATAAGATTTGTAAATGTATGCTTTCTAAAGCCGTGGTAACTCAGTACATGTTCCCAAACTGCTGCAATGAAAATTTAATTTTGGAAAGAAATTTTTACGGATGCGCGACATCAAAATTGACTCCGCGCACACCCCTACGCGTTACACCCACCAGTACTACACCAGAAACTCCAATGAGCTGCAGTACCAAATAGAATCTTACTTCAGGAACTACAGAAAGAACAGTTTCTTTCCGCGCTCTGGGAGAGGATGGAACGACCTTCCAGCTGAGGCAGTAACATCAGCCTCGCTGGAGGACTTCAAATCCTGGATTTAGGCCGTAAGTAGCTCCTTCCCCTCCCCGCTCTTCTCCCCCACTCTCCTCTCAGCTCCCTCTCCTGCCCGCCCCCCCACCCCCCTCCTCTCTCTCTCTCTCTCTCTCTCTCTCTTATCCTCACCTTAGTCCTTCCCACCCACCACAGAGTAAGGTCTACCTGTGCCGCCCCCACGCTCCCCCTAGAGGCCTGAAAAATAGCGGGTGGCCTCAGACCCCTTTTTTCCTATCCCAACCCACTACAAGCTGATGATCCAGGCAGCATTTTGACAAACTGTTAAATCCGGAAATCCCCTTTTGTAGTGTCAGAATCTTCAGCTTGTTGAAGGTGGACACTTAACGAAAGGAGAAAATGAGATGATCGATACGCATACTAGGCTCTCAGTGTCGGTGCCAGAGATTGGGGTGGGGGGTGTTCTCCCAGTGTCTGTGCCAGAGATGGGGGGGGGGGGGGGGGGGGAGAGGGGACAATAAAGATAGGCTTAATTGTTAATTGCGCGAAACAGGATTGTCCGATTCAAGCATTTACAATAAGTTACTGTAAAATGTTGCTTTAAGTCGTCACTATAATATGTTGCCTTGTATGCGTGTTTTGTTTCTTTTATCCATTTTTTTTTTTATCGGTTTTATGAAAGGTTTTCTAGACCGTCGGGCAACCTAGATAGGACAGTCGAGTTTATGACTGAGATCATTCTAACGATAGGGTCTTTGATGAGATTATCTCATTAGAGACCTAACCGTTGATTAAAAAAAAATGGGGATGGAATTGGGAAACCCAGTTATCAATTAAAGAACAGAGAAATGCTTGCGGTATGTCAAAAAACAGAGAAATGCGCAGATTACAAAAGTGTGTGATTTAGGTTTAAATACCCACTTTGCCGGTAGGGCAAGTGATCACCGATTAATGAAATGAATAATGGAGCGAATGGGAAATTGTGGGGGCCATGTTGGCCTGTTGACACCACCAAAACGACGACACGCTGATAATAGTTTTTGATTGGTAACTCTAGTCATATACGTACGCGCTTCAAGTTTCCGAGGCAAGGTCGTCAACGGTGAGTTTCATTGTCTGCATTGTATCCAAAGAGTTGCTTTGCTTTTTTTCTTTCTTTCTTTCTTTCTTTTTTTGTGGGTTTGTTATAGTGAACTCGCGATATGTTTTCTTTTTTCAGCAAGGCTGCGGTCTGTTTCAGTCTTCAGCTGGAGACAGTAAGTCAAATAACAAATTCCGGTTGCTGTTTCATTAAGCCATACGTTCAGTTCTACGGATCTTTGGTGCAGCTCTGTCAGATTTACGAAAACTCCTAGACTGACTCCGGCAAGTGAACACACGGGCATTGGTGTATGTTTCAATCTTTAAATGATCATCAAGGTAACCTGATGAGGTAACAGAGAACCTGATGAACAGTTTGTAAGAAGACACAATTCTGACAAACAAGTAAACAATGGGGGGAAAAAACAAGCGCAGGCAATTGATCCTGTTTCATTATGACAAATGAGTAACGAATTTGCCGATTTATCAGTAAAAGAGAGGGGAGGTGAGAAGGGGTGGAGATACTTCATCCAGACAGCGCAGTATGAGGACCATCGAAGTCAGTTTTATGAAAAGAACCACATGTTACATATTCCTTTCGACTCAGAGTCCCGCTGGGTTAAACTCGTTAGTGTAGCCCGGCCTGGAGGCCATTGTATTTCTGATATATCCTGTGTGAGAACGTCCGTTTAAAAAGAAAGAAAGAAAATAGCCTTAGTGATAGACAAGAAATTCGTCATCTGTGATAAGCTATAGTGTGCCACTGTTGGCCACCATGAGAAGAAAATCAAAATCCAACAGCCCCAAAGGCGTAATCAAAGGGCAGGAAAGTGATAGGAAGAAAATGCCATGAAATAATAAACATCAAAGCAATCACTATGACAGAACATCTTTGTATGGTTAAGGGTCCAGAAAGGATGCCAAGGGAATCAAATCTGTGCAGTCTGTAAGCCTACTGTTCAAGCATTGTCAGTTACATCAGGACTGACAGTGGGTGAGAACTGTATAAAATAGCCTTTGCTTGCATGGATCTCTTAAGAGACACGATCCCCTATAGGCAGACCAAACAATCACATGCTGAACAAATATGCACTGTAAGCATGGCGGAAAACATGTGCACGCTAACCATTTCTCCTTCACAAAAATGACTTGGCAAAGATTTATTCACAGGCAAGAGGGTTGGAGGGAGAGAGGACGAAGAAAAACGTTAAAATGTGAATATTGAATTCTTTATTGTCAGCCTGTATGGACTAGCGAATTCTTGCTTGTGAATAGAATTACGCCTGTCTGGAGTCGACTTTCGTCTCCTGTATGAAACTTAACAGAATATCGCCAAACTTGCGTTAGAAAAGAAGAACGTGAAATTATCATCCCATTGGCCCGCAGTAGAGGGAAAAGTTGTTCCCAGACTTATTTGGATAGAATCAGGCAGATCCGGTGGTTCATTATTTATTTAGCAAGTTGTCAGCTTTGTTCTCAGACTGCGATATGTCATTGTTGCTTCGAACTTCTCTCGCAAGCTGGTTCTGGCTGGTTGTTGTTCCCAAACAGTTCTATGTGGTGGTCGGTCAGCCAAGGACTGTCTTTCGTCACCTGTGCCACAACAACGAAGTTCCTTATTTCCTGTGCAGCAACAACTCAGTTTCTTATTTCCTGTCGGGAACTCTCTGTTTTCGGGGTGATCTTCGCCGGGATCCCCTTTCTAGACTAACATCTGGACATATTTTCATTTTGTGTGGAGATCAACTTCGGGCCTACTACTTAGTGATGAACACCAGGAACGGCAGGCAATGACGCTTATGAGGAAACTTTCACCCGCTTCCCTGTCCTCTCTTCTTCCTCATAGACACGCGCACGTGAGCACACCTCCACGGGCAGACTGCGGTGCAATTGAGGACCCACTGCCCTCATCCTTTTAACTCCTTTTACATTCTCCGAGGACATCCACTACAGTGGCACAGATGCAAGGAGAAAATTGCCAAGTTTGCGTCGCCCTGACATCGAGCTGCCACATCGAAGTGTTGATCAAAAGATGGCGGTTGTATACACGCACGCACACACACACCACACACACACACACACACACACACACACACACACACACACACACGGAAGGAAGAAACTGTAGAAGAGAGCTTGAAAGCAGAAGGCATACTCTCTCTCTCTCTCTCTCTCTCTCTCTCTCTCTCTCTCTCTCTCTCTCTCTCCCCCTCTCTCTCTCTCTCTCTCTCTCTCTCTCTTTGTTTCTCCTAGACATAATCCAGATGGAACTCTTTATAGCTGCCTCTATCATTCCCAGATTCGTTCAGGTCATCTTCTTACCAGAAATCGAGAAAAGTTCATGAGATAATAGGCTGATTTGCTTAGAACTCCGTTTGCTCCGACCTTTCTGATAATTGGTGTGGAACCCAGATTCCATCAACCTGCTGGCTAGACTGGCTTACTTTTCAATCGCATAGAAGCAAGTTTCCACCGATCTGCCTTCATCTGGCACAGTGAGTTAAACCAGAATAATCTATTGTGATAAACCTGATTGGAATGGTGTGTCCGGTCTCATGCCACTGCTCCTGACGACCTTTGAATGATTTTCCTATTTTGGAAGGTCTGCTGCGGACTCCCATGCATGGCGTAAATCCCGCTTCCATACCCTTGATGTCACGACTGTTCCAGACCATGATTTGTGAGAACTTGTAGAACGTCTTGCTGGAGCTTCTGGTGGCACTGTATTTCCTCTAGCAGTGCTAAACAGCATGCAGGTTTCGACATCGTTCAAAACACTTGGTTCTCTTCATGTGTATGCTCCTTTGGTTAGCGCTGTTTTACATGAACTATGCCTTGACAGAGCGGACTTGCAGGGTCATCTTATTTCCCCCATTTCACTTGGTTTGAAGTCGAGGACATGTGATCTTATAGACCTGAGAGTAAGGGAAGCCCAATGGCGTATTATTTTTCCAGCTGACAGTTCTTTAGAATGCGGTTTCCCACGTAGCCCATCGCCTCTGTTGGCCTCACTGGACTGCGTTCTGTGCGCCCTTGTCATCCTCTTCCTTCTTCCGCTCCTGTATCATCAAGTCTGTCTTTTTTTCCCCTTTTTGGTTTTGATCACCATTTCGTTTCTGCTGACACCAGTCTCCGTCTGCTCTTTTGTATGAATGCAGGTGTTCTCTCTCTCTCTCTCTCTCTCTCTCTCCTCTCTCTCTCTCTCTCTCTCTCTCTCTCTTCTCTCTCTCTCTTCTTGCGCGCACACACACACACACACACACACACACACACACACACACACACACACACACACACACACAACACATGTATGTGTGTATATGTTTACGTGTGTGTATGATGTGTATGTGCGTCTGGCCCATGTTTATATGGTATGCATTTGTCTTTTGAGTTTAAATCCCTCCTGTCATGTTTTATCAGTTTCATTTCTAACTGCAATATTGTTTGCTCTGTTGACTAAGGTCATCATGACCTTCAACAACAAAAAAACCCCGGTATTATATCTCGATCTTATCCATAACCTACGTTCCACATGTATTTTGCAGTGCTGGATGGTTTGCAGTTTATCGTCGTCGCCCAGCCGGAGCCCAGGAAAAGCAACAAACAAAAACAATGTCCGGATAGCTGATACTGACATCCGTGAAGGAGATAATGACTGACTTCAGAGTGAGGTGACTGCAGGCGGAAACTGAAACTAACTTGAACAAAACGTTATTGTGCCGCCTAACAAAAGAAACAAACACATTACAAGACAAAAAAAAAAAAAAAAAGAAAGAAAAAAACCCGACGCTTTTCGACCTTTTTGGTCTTCTTCAGTCAAGAAAAACAACGTTGTTTGTTTGGAGCCTGAAGAAGACCAAGCCTGAAGAAGACAAACAGCAATGCCGGTTAATCTCATGTTGAAACTGTATAAAAAGCAAGATGAATAATGTTCATTTGAAGTAGAAAATTTAATAGTGTAAGTATTTACTTTGCATAGGATGTGCATTACTGTTTGGTTTTAATGAAAGTCTAGTCATGTCATGTTAACAATGTGTGTGTGTGTGTGTGGGGGGGGGGGGGGTGCAATTTGTAATCTTTAGATATCGTACACTTTAAACTTTTAAGAGAGTGACTGCAGTGAAGAAGCGACGTGTAGATTAGTTTACGGTTGTAATCACATCGGGAAGGACTGGATAAACAGTGTTTATTGACGACAACAGAATGTTGGGTTTATAGAAACACATGAGCATAAGATGCGTATGTCTGTGTGGTTTTAAAAGAATAGTTTTACATTCACGAGAAAAATCGTTGTAATATTTTGGACGTTTATGTTTTAATCACCGAAAGTGACAGACCTATTTTTTTAACTTAACTTTGAAAATTAAAAAAGAATCCATATTTCACCAAAATGACTTTGACTTTTAGATATGCCTCAGCAGCTACTTCATTATTTATCAGTAAAAAATTAATAATCTTTTCTTTTGGCATCACATACTCGCACATCCTGAATCTCACAAACCGACAGTTTGTAAACAAGTAAAACGTTATTTCTCATTCCTGTTTCATAGATCCACACTTTCTAAAGGATTATCATGGTGCATCAGTCCTGTTTTGTTCGTTTATTTGTTTTCAAAACATCTTTTCCATTACGGTTCGTCACTTTTTTTTTTCGCTATATGCATGTGCATGAGTCAAGCTGTAGGGAGGTGTGTGTCTGTGTGAAGAAATGGGAGAATATGTAGGCTACTACTGCGGACGTCATTGTGCATTTGTCTTAGAAACATTATTTATTATGGTTTTTATATAGCTGCGGAACCTAGAAGACAGGGTATCTTTAAGATCGGTCAGAAGCTACAAGAAGCGTCTGACGATGGCAAGGACGAATATGTATAGATGTAACTGTAGGTTTCACAAAGCCTGAAACTGTGTATCTTGCAGAAGGTAATATCAGCCCTAGGTCTGACCTTTTGAGACATACTGTGAAGAGAAGCTACAGGCAGCAAATACAGGAAGGGACAGGCAGGCAGCAGTACAGGACGGGAGTGGCGGTGAAAGAGCAGTAGGCATGTAAGCAATTTGAGAGGCATGCAGCCATACAGGGAGAGAGGCAGGCAGCAATACAGGGAGAGAGACAGGCAGCCATACGGAGCAGGGATAGAGAGAGCAGGCAGCCATACAGGAGAGAGGCAGGCAGCCATACAGGGAGAGAGGCAGGCAGCCATACAGGGAGAGAGGCAGGCAGCCATACAGGAAGAGAGGCAGGCAGCAATACAGGAAGAGAGGCATGCAGCCATACAGGAAAGAGAGGCAGGCAGCCATACAGGAAGAGAGGTAGGCAGCCATACTGGAAGAGAGGCAGGCAGCAATACGGAAGAGAGGCAGGCAGCCATACAGGAAGAGAGAGCACAGGGAGAGCAGCCATACAGGAAGAGAGGCAGGCAGCCATACAGGAGAGAGGCAGGCAGCCATACAGGAAGAGAGGCAGGCAGCCATACAGGAAAAGAGGCAGGCAGCCATACAGGAGAGAGGTAGGCAGCCATACTGGAGAGAGGCATGCAGCCATACAGGGAGAGGCAGGCAGCCATACAGGAGAGAGGTAGCGCTACGAAGAGGCAGCCAATACGGGAAGAGAGGCAGGCAGCCATACAGGAGAGAGGCAGGCAGCCATACAGGAAGAGAGGCAGGCAGCCATAAAGCAGGGTGGAAGAGGCAGGCAGCCATACAGGAGAGAGAGAGCACAAAGGCAGGCAGCCATACAGGAGAGAGGCAGGCAGCCATACAGGAAGAGAGGCAGGCAGCCATACAGGGGAGAAGAAGCAGCAGCCATACAGGGAAGAGGCAGCAGCATACAGGTGAGAGGCAGGCAGCCATACAGGGAGAGAGAGAGGCAGGCAGCCATACAGGAAGAGAGGCAGGCAGCCATACAGGGAGAGGAGAGCAGGCAAGCCATACAGGAGAGAGGCAGGCAGCCATACAGGAGAGAAGAGGCAGGCAGCCATACAGGAGAGAGGCAGGCAGCCATACAGGAGAGAGGCAGGCAGCATACAGGGGAAGGCAGGCAGCATACAGGGGAGAGGCAGGCAGCCATACAGGGAGAGAGGCAGGCAGCCATACAGGGAGAGAGGCAGGCAGCCATACAGGGAGAGAGGCAGGCAGCAATACAGGGAGGAGTGGATAATATTTAGGAAAAGAGGCAGACGGCAGTACAGGAAGAGGAGTGGATGATAATTTAGGAAAAGAGGCAGACGGCAGTACAGGAAGAGGAGTGGATGATAATTTAGGAAAAGAGGCAGACGGCAGTACAGGAAGAGGAGTGGATGATAATTTAGGAAAAGAGGCAGACGGCAGTACAGGAAGAGGAGTGGATGATAATTTAGGAAAAGAGGCAGACGGCAATACAGGAAAAGGAGTGGATAATAATTTAGGAAAAGATGAAGACTGCAACACAGGAAGAGAGCTGGCGGCAGTACGGGAAGGGAAGCAGGGACCAACACAGGAACAGAGGCAGGCAGCAATCCTGGAAGAGAGGGAGGCTTTCTCAGAAAGCAATACAGAAAGAAGGCAGGAAATGATGCAAGAAGAGAGACAGGGAGCGAAAAGAGGCAGCGAAAAATATAGGAAGAGGCAGGGTGCGAGGGGGAGGAAATGGAGAGATGAGTTAGCAGCACCAAAGAATGAAGAGAAGAATGCTACTATTCGATAAAGGTAGAGTACACTGGAGTCATCTGCTTCAAATAAAATTCACACACACACACACACACACACACACACACACATACACACACACATACACACACACACACACACACACACACACACACACACACACACACACACACACACACACCGCACGCATGTGCACACATGCATCCACACAACACGCACGCAACACACACACACACACACACACACACACACACACACAAATCTTAGAACATTATTCAAGCCACTAGGTAGTTGATTCCGAAACTCAGATGGTGTCCTAGTGTTTGTTTTCAGTCGTTATGTTTGTCACGGACAAAGATAACAGCAGACACAAGAGTGAATGAAAAGAACAAAACAAGAATGTGACAGAATGAACATGTAGAACTAGTGCATTGAATCTGTGTTCTGGAAAAGCGAGACCAGTGATGATCAGGGGGAAAAAAGTAGCTTCGCACTAATTCAGGGACGGCATATGTAATGTCTTTGCTCCGGTCAGGATATGTGGCTCAAGTTTGCAAAAAAGCATTAACTTCAATACATTCAACATCATTTTGTCGCAGTCAGTAAACAATTTGGAGTCATTTCATTACAGATACTCCTACAGAAATACAAGCCGGAAGAGTAGTGTTTGTATCGTTGACATGGATAGTAATTACACTATGAAAGCAGTCAAAATTTTGGAAACGATGGGCTGATTCGTTGGGTAGGACTGCGGAGGAATGTTGAAACTAGTAACCAACATTTGGAACAAGAAGAAATTCCGTTTGTAATAAATTAGAAAAAAAATTCAGTGATTCACCAACCACTGAGGTGCAATGGTTGTGTCACGGATATTAAGATAGATAACTGTGTTGAGCTCCATCGAATCCGTATTTGTGGGTTTATTTGTTTTATAGTTCATGTTGCTTTCTACCCAGAATTGTTCAGTATGCGATTGAAAGACTTGAGCCACACTGTTTTAGTCATCCACGGTAGGACGCGTTTCTGAGATTGCTGCTCAGATTCCCTTATAACAGTGCAGATGTCCTATCTGTTGATCAGGGGATATATGTCATGAAAGAGTCGCATACAAACTTGTCATGTAGCCTAGGTTCAGAATGGAAATCGTTACTGATCATTGTACAAAAGAATCTCAAACGACGGAGCCCTGCCCACTTTCCTTGATGACCTCGCTTGTTGATTCCCCCACCACATCCAAGCCTGTGGCAATTTCGTGTCAACATTTTCAGAGTCAGGAACTTCATTGCAGACCGTGCTTTCACCAAGATTGTGAAAACCCAAGCTCACTGTCACGCCTTAAAATAGGTATGCCGCGAAAGTGTAAGGATCAGGAGAGTAAGCGTCAACATAAAGAAACCAATAACAAGAAACACCCGCGCGTCGAACTTCTGATCTGACTTCAGCCCTCATTGGTCTTAGTACTGTGCCTGGAACCTCCAGTGAACTGCAAGGATTTTGCTGTGATTTATGAGGGTATAGAGAACAAAGGAAAATACAGTACCAGTTTCAAATGTCACGATTATCCTGGAATTTACTCTACAGTATAGCTTTAAGCAGTATAGATCATTCGATTACTGGTTGCTTTGGTTAGAAGCTTCAGTTCATCAGATCAACATTTATAACGATTTGCATTCAGGCAACCTAAATAAAGGTTAGAGGGGAACCAAGGTGAGAAGAGTGATCACACAAACCCAGTTATCCTCTTAAGGGGAAAAAATATAGTCTACAGTTCTTAAGAAAATTAAACGTTTATCTTTGAATATTCATTTCAGTAGTGTCGTTTTTAACACAACCGCCCAGTGATAATCAACCATGAACTATATTCATGCATATTCTGCTGCTCATTAGATTGTAATTAAAGAAGAGAACTTTGGATTGAAGTAATCAAGGAAACCTCGATTCAAAGACAGATGATTGGTAACTAGCAAAACCCATGAAACTGAAGGGCCCTCGATATAAATACAAGAACACAGAGCTAAGCTGCCTCAAGAATGAATATGTCTGTGAGACCCACGAAATACAATTAGGGGCATGCCGTTGAACACGGATGGGTCGTTGAGATTCGCGAAATACAAAGACGGATATGTCGCTGAACTGTCCCTCCGACAAAATATGGGTCTCTGAGATCCAGCGAATACAAATCGGTGCACGGTGTATCGAGTGAGAAAGGTCCGTGGTGCATTCAGAGTGAGGTGTATCACCCACTGAAAAAAAAAATGTTCTTATAGAGTGTTGGGACTTGATCATATCAGACGTAAACACTCTATAGCAGACATAAGCAGTTTACAGCAGACTCCATGAAAACCTTGTTCAGAAATGTGTGATTTTTTTTGATTTTTTTTTACCGAGATGCGCATTTTTCATCTGATCAAAGATTTTACGGAAAAAAAGATTTAAAAGCAGACTGGGTGTATTTTTCGAAAATCTCGTTAGATGAGTCGATGTTGACCATTAGAAGGGATGACAGCCCCCATATGGCCCTTTGCGGTCGGCTGGGCTGTAACGGTCGAATGCACTGTCTGTTGCATTTTGTCCCATCCGCAACAAATGTGGCTGGGCTATAACGGTCGAGTGCACTATCTGTTGCATTTTGTCCCATCCGCAACAAATGTGACTCAATTGTGATTTCTTTCAATTATACTTAACATTGATGTTTTCGCCAAAAGTTCTAATATTTCTGTGTTTGTTTAAGCGTTTTCACTTTAATATTCAGTCTGTTGCCAGAATTGGAGGCGTCAGTTTTTCAAGCACACGGGTTTTACAGTGCCCTTCAAGTAGCCGATCACATTTTCAACGCGTGCTCGCGCGCGTGTGTGTGCGTGTCTGTGTTTGCATGTGTGTGTGGTGCATGCACGTGCGCACTTGTGTAGGCCTATAATATGTGCTTGTAGACATGCTTAGGGTGTGTGTACGTGCGACCGCCATGTGTGTGCGAATGTTGTGTGTGTGAGTGAGTGAGAGAGAGAGTGTGTGTGTGTGTGCGCGCGCGCGCGCGCGTGTGTGTGTATGTGCAATCGGAATCGACCCACAAGTCGCTATAGTATGTTAGTACTAGGAAGGAAACCCAATTCAT
Source organism: Conus canariensis (assembly GCA_033310375.1). Taxonomy (NCBI): domain Eukaryota; kingdom Metazoa; phylum Mollusca; class Gastropoda; order Neogastropoda; family Conidae; genus Conus; species Conus canariensis. The sequence continues at coordinate 15,254,979 of CM065734.1, read as the reverse complement.
GGCAGTTCCGTGATCGTGCGAAGGTCCCCACGAGGGAAGGGTGTAACCGAGCCGAACTGGCTGTTGTGATCGTCAAGGCCGCCGGCCAGCCTGTGACCCAGTCTGTACCGGTAGCAACGAATGCCTTCAGCAGGAAGCGGCGCGTGCGTGTCACTGTGTGTGAAAGCGGTCCCTCAGAAAAGAAAGAAAGGGATCGGCAATGTTGGCCCCCAGCTGGAATAAACCTGGTGTGTGTGCTAGACGGTGTGATTTTTCTATCATATGCTAGACCGACTTTTTCAACTGTAGATCGTCGGCGAAAACGGGTACAGTGACCGCACTCACCGCCACCTTAGCACACCCACCCACCATTCCCCCCCCCCCCCCACCATTGTACTCATCCTCCCACCCACCCACCCCCACCCCCCACCCCCCATCCCGGTTCTTTGATTTACAAAACTCTTTCCTCCTCGGCGACCTAGTATTTGAGAAGGAACCAGAAAGGTTGGCTGGCTTGATGCCCACCGAACAGGCCGCTGGGCGTCATCATTGGCTGCAAGGCCTGAGGGGGGCGGAGCGAGAGGGTGAGGAAGAGTGTGGCGCGCGGCACAGTCAGTTCTCTTTACTAGTCGTGTGGCAAGCCGATGGCACGGTAGGCTAGGGGAAAAGGGGGCCAGTGTGTAATGTGTGCTGCAAGTGCGGGAAGAGCAGTGGGCGACTCGGACGGCAGAGGCTGGCTGCAGAAGCAGGTGGAATAGATAGATGACTTGGGAGTGTGGGGAGTTCGATTGTTGCGGGGCCGGCTAGTTGGGGATGAGGAGGATGAGGACTGTGCCGATGACCCTGGGACTAGTGTGCTGGTGGTGTCCTCTCTTCCTGATGCCCGGGCTGCTGGCACAGAGAGGGAGAGCGACACCCACCTGCCGCCGGCATCACCTTCCTCCAGGTAAACACCGGCATTGATGATGCCGCCGCTAACTCACTCTTAAGCCGTAGAGTCAAACAGGTAATCGGTTTCCCAGCAACGTCCCAACGGTACTTGAATAATTATATTCATTACGTAAAGATGGTTTTAGGTGGTGTTTTTTTGTTTGTTTGTTTGTTTTTTCAACATTTACTCGTTTGTTTTCTTAACACAGATCCCGAACCTCAGTTTTGCTGTGAGTGAGTGCAGAGTTACCACTGATCTTAGAGTTAATGTGGCTATCATTCTTTGGCTTTGACTATGTTCGTAACCCTGCACCTCTTTCCCCACACCCCCCATCCCCATCAGTCCCCTCCATCCCTGTATCTCCCTGTCAGTGACAGTTGTGTAAGTGACATGTTTCCTTGCTATTGTTCCTTTGACGTTGGCGAGTTTGTTCTATCCACTTTCGTCATCTCTGTGTCCGCTTACCATATCTACACCGCGCGTGCGTGTATGTGTGTTTCAGTGAATGTGTGTGTGAGAGTGAGTGCGCGCGCACGCGTGTGCTACGGCATTCAGGTGCGTGTCTACTTGCATGCGGCAGCGGAATGTACCGAACATAAATGATTTGTCCCTACTGAGTTCTGTCGATTGCGTATTCTAGGCTATTCTGGCTTCTTTTTTTTTTTTTTTTTTTCCTCACTGCAGTATCAGTTGCCTCGTACTACAGTGGCGCGAGCGAATGCCACATTTCGGCGAACACTTTACCTCTGCACGGATTTATTTGCTTACTTATGTTTTGCTGTGTGTAGTTCCAGTATGACAACATACGACTGTGCCTGGATTTGGCCAGCCCTATGATTTTCACAGTACTGATGAAGAACAGTTTAGTCTGAGCCCTAGCGGAGGTACGTTCAGTTTGTCAAGAGTCTTGTCACCACAGTCGTCGTACTCGGGGCGATAACGCCTCGTGTCCTCTGCCTCGGCAGATCTGCCATTGACACGGCCTGACAAACGCCGCATTTTTCAAAGGAAGGGAAAAGATCTGTGAAGGACTCACAGTGCCATCAAGGTAGAAGTCAGTTCAGATGTCTCGAATTTGTCACCAGTCACGGAAGCTTGAGCAAAGTCTCTCTGGTCAAGGTGACGCTGGATATTGTGTCGTGTTGTGCAAGTGCGCGCGCTCGCGTGTGTGTGTGTGTGTGTGTGTGTGTGTGTGTGTGTGGTCACGGATTGTAGCCCCTGAACAAGTCTCTCGACAGCCCATCATTCACATAAAAGGATGTCGTCAGCGTCAGTTTCCCAAAAGCTTGCTCTGTCTGGCCTGGCCAAGGCGTTCCTGGTGGTTTCGCTTTTTGTCCATCCAGCAAGTCTGCTGGTGAAGTGGGCCGTGGGAAGTTTGGAGTCAGCACAACCGGTGGCCTACCTGATCGCGGGTTGCATGGGCTGGCGGAGCGTCAGGTTGTTTGGCAGCGGCTCAGCTGCGGGTTCCACTGACGGTCTTAGCTCACAGTGTCGGCGGGGGATTACCGAACACAGTTCAGTTTTTTTTCGTCTTTTTATCTTGTTAATTTTGTTTCTCTCTCGGATGAATTCATTGACTGGGACCACCCCCATCTCCTCACCCATCGTCTCTCTCTCTCTCTCTCTCTCTCTGTCTCTGTCTCTGTCTGTCTGTCTCTGTCTCTCTCTCTGTCTGTCTGTCTGTCTCTCTCTCTGTCTGTCTGTCTCTCTCTCTCTCTCTCTCTCTCTCTCTCTCTCTCTCTCTCTCTCTCTGTATGCGTGTGTGTGTGTGTGTCTTCCCCTCCGCTCCCCGCCTCCCCCCACCCCAGACAGACAGATAAATAGAAAGATAGATTTTTCAGGTGCCGCGTCGTTTTTGGCTCTGAATGGCGTCCCCCTCCCCTCCCCCCCCCCCCCCCCCTCTTTCCTCATCGCCCACTTCCACTGCACCCCCAACTGCATGTTCCTTTTCTCAGTTGTTTTAGCTTCTTATTTCAACCACGTTCTCAAATATACTTATGCGGGAACAGTGACTGATTTTTTTTTTCTTCCCGGATTTCCGAAGATCGCTTTAAATTTTGAATTCCAATACAGTGAACAGAACGGAATCTTTTACAGTGAATTTTTACGTGTAGGATCACACACACACACACACACACACACACACACACACACACACACACACACACACACACGCGCGCCGCGCGCGCGCGCGCGCCGCGCGCAAGCACACACACGTTCTCTTTCCCTATCCCTGTCTGCGTCGTGTGTGTGTGTGTGCGAGCGCGCGCGCGTGTATTTGTGTGTGTGCGTGCGTGTGAACAACGGCATTTTCTCGCCGGGAACTGCAAGTGTTAGCGGAACAAACTTGGTAGACTGAAAAACAGAGAGAGGTTTTGATCATCAGTACTTAGATGCCATTGAAGGACAGAGGCCGTGCACACACACTTGATAAAAGTGTTCAGCAGTGTGCCTCCCTTGGTTTTACCTCTCTAAAAAGTGTATGGGGTGCGAAAGACGAACCACGGGGTCGGTAGTGGGGGTGTGGCAATGATCGATGATAATCATGATTAGGGAGAATCAATAAGAATTCCATCAACTGTTTTATGCACAGGTGTTAGATCTTTTCCACTCTTGCATTTTAGTCTTTGTAAGAATACCGCTATGAGTCTGAGCGAATCTCTGTCTCTGTCTGTCTGTCTCGCTCTCTCTCTCTCTCTCTCTCTCTCTCTCTCTCTCAGTGAATGAGTGTGTGTGTATGAGTTACTGAGTGATTGAGAGGAGAGAGAGAGAGTGTGTGTGTGTGTGTGTGTGTGTGTGTGTGTGTGTGTGTGTGCGCGCGCGCTTATACCTACGATTACATAGTGGCCGAAGAACAGGAAGTTATCCGAGATGTCTTCGAGTTTTTCAAGTTCATCTATTTGGCATGTTTTTATCAGGATAGCACTGTCATCAATCCACAACAGAGCAGCTACAACGTTCCTAATAACGAAGATTACAGTCGAAACGCTAAACAGTTTGCCCATCTTTCGACTGCTCTGTCCTTCTCAGTTTAGGGTCACTAGATCGAATGCCGAAATGTTGAAAGATTGTCATATAATTCTGTCGTGTCAAAGCAGTAATCGTGCTCCTTCCAATCCTCCCAATTCTCCCAATTATCTCGTTTGATTATCGTTTGCAGATGCATCGCCGGAATTGTGCTGCATCACGTTCCCCTTGGCAGAGGAGTTTGTTCTGCCCCAGCACTCGGAGCAACGTGGGGATGAAGGGAAACGAGGGGCAAGACGAGTCCGGGCTGCACGAGCCGACCCAGAAGAGGACGCTTGGACGGTTCCTGAAGTGTCCTACCACATCTCGGCCCCGCTGTTGTTCAGCGAGACTTTGAAACTGCAGCTGATTCCGGCGTGGGATTTCCTCTCTCCGGGCTTTGTGATTCAGCGTGTCAGTGGGAATAGCACCTGGCTGGAGCAGATCGGCGACCTGGACTGTTTCTACTCTGGATACATTGAAGGCCAGGAAGAATCGGTGGTGTCTCTCGCCCTGTGTGACGGCATGGTAAGTAGGCACCCCGGCTCTTTCCCTCTAACAATACCTACGGTCTGTGCGTGGTGGTCTGCCCTCTGCTCTGTCTGTCTTGCAGTTGTAGAAACCTCCCGTGTCAAGGCTGTTCTTCCCTGTCTTTCCTTCGGGGTCATTGCAGGTCGTCACCGTGCGCGTGGATGACCGGGCGGGCCAGGTCCTCTTTCGCGTGCATTACTCCCAGCAATGTCTGGGGACAGATCTAAAACATCGGGATGACAGGACTTTTCCCCTTCAGTGACGCAAGGCAATGGGGCGCGATAATCAATCAAGTGGACCAGACTTGTTGACGAGAGGATGCCGGGTCAGCCGGCATAGCCATGGGTTTAATTGTCCGTCGATCTCAAGTCGCGTCGTCGCGGCAGACGCTTCCCCACGTCTTTGCTTGATGTAAAGTCACGCGCACAGCAGTCAGTGTCGAAAAAAAATATAAAATAAGGACCAGCCAGACATACTATTCTGCTGTATAATGATGGAAATGTTGTTCTGCCGGGAATAAGTCGTACATGGCTGTCGTATGACCGTGCCTGATCGTCGTTCGATCCCTCGACTAGCGCTTGGCATGATTATGACAGTTGCGAAAAGATTTAATCCGACGTCAGTAGTCCTCTTAATGACATGTAAAACCGACCCTTCAAACTGTAACATAAAAGTGCTGTGTCGTCAGTAGGAACTCCGAAGTGATCCGCATAGGAATCGGCGCCACAGAAAAACTCTACGCTAGACATACTTTGCGTATATGGTATTGTCTTCACAGAATATTTGGCGCCATGCCATGCTCATGGGTGAATTCTTGGATTCTGTGCAAAGCGTGTTTCTCCCCTCAAATCTAGGTTAACAGTTTTATAGGTAAAAGTCTTGTCTTTTCGAATATTTACTATAGATAATCTCAAAACAAACGCAAGCATTCACACGAGCCATTTGTACAAATCCTAAACTTACAAACAGGTGACTTAAGCTGCACACAAATGATGGGAGATTCTTTCATGTGTAACGACTGATTTCGGGATTTAATCACGTCTCATGGTTGGTCAATAGAGTGGGAGCGATGTCCAGCCATGTGTGTAATTTTTAACTGCTCATTGCGCTCTTCCTCGTTCGCTGAGGAAGCAGAAAACCAAGCTGATTATGTTTAGCGGGTCTGCTGCGTTCACCGATGACTTCATCTTTCGGTGATTCGGTAATGTGACGGCCTGTTCAAGCGAAACTAAGGATGTCTACCTCAAGATCATAAATGACCGTGCAACTGCTGCGGTGTTGCCGGTGTCTTTTCAAATGATTCATGAGAGTGTAGTAAACAGGTACAACTTGTTACATGTCAACATTGTGGAATGAAGCTGCCTCGCAGACGGGCGTTATCTAGCGGTTTCCGATTAAGAGGGCGCCTGTGAACTCCGGGTTGATGGAGTTCAGTCTGACATGAGTGATCAGAGGCACAACAGGGAAGATATTCAGTGTGCACGATTGTAATTACGTCAGCACGTTTCACGGCAATGCCGAGGCGCGCTGTTTACATCAGTGTTCACGTGACTCGGTGTGTTGCAGTGTCCCCAACGTCACAGGATATAAACAACAGAACGAAGGGAATGAAAAGCGAAACCAGAAGAGCACTCGGCAGAGCGCAGACCTCAGCCAAGGTCAGACGAATCCTGGATCCGGCCTTTAAGTCAGTTCATGAGTGGAAACGCTTTTCTCCTCTAGGGGAAGTGATAGTAGTATCGACTGACCGAATTACTCCACATGCTTTTTTTTCTTCTTTTAAACAGAAAATAAGATATGAAAAGCACGAAACGTCAATATTTATATTAATAGAATGTTTACATTCCATGAAAATACACTACTTCAAACATGGTCATCAGTTGGAAAGAGTATAATAGTTATCGGTTGGAGAGAGTAGCATAACTGTTCCTATTCTGTCCGCAGCTGGAAAGAGTATATAGTTATCGGTTGGAGAGAGTAGCATGACTTCCTATTCTGTCCGCAGCTGGAAAGAGTATATAGTTATCGGTTGGAGAGAGTAGCATGACTGTTCCTATTCTGTCCGCAGCTGGAAAGAGTATATAGTTATCGGTCGGAGAGAGTAGCATGACTTCCTATTCGGCGGACAAACACACGAAACGGATGCCAGCAAAACCATTTTAATCCCTAGAAGGGGGGGGGATTCTTATGCTTTTGTCGAGTGTTTGCCCACAGACCTGAGTTGGCGACATCGTGTGAAAACCGCAGATGGCCTGAGTGACGATGCGCGCGCGCACGCACTCATCACCACACCCATCACCACAAGCCTCCAGTGTGGACGATCGAGGCGTGACTTGGAAGGCAGTGACCTATTTTTCACACAAAGCTGCGACAAACAGTCTTGGGTCAGTCAAGTCCAACCCCAGATTTGTTTTGCTGGACGTGAGGCCGCAGACTTCTGGGGAGAGAGAATGGGGGTAGGCGGGAATGGGATCGGGGAGGGGGGGGGGGTATCTGAACGAGGGGGGGGGGGGTGGAGGGGAGGGGATACATTGTGGCGAAAATGACAACGACCTCGGTCGCACTGCACACATCCTTCTCATCAGTCGCTACAACGTGAGGTAGCTGGCCTGGTAGCAGGGTAGACAGAACGGGTCTACATATAGTGCATTTTGCTGAGCAAGGAATGCAGGCTACGTCGATGTAGATGACCTGTCGGCATGCATCATCTTGACGGAATCGCAGTCCCAGAACTATAGTTATTTGTTGCGGAGACGGTAGTAGGATCAGCAGCAGTAGCAGCAGAAACAGTGTCAGCGGTGGTGGTAAGAAGTAGTGGTACCAGCAAGCAGTTGTTAGCGGAAGGAGGAGAGTGGCAAGGTTACAGTCGTAACGGGCTCAGGACCAACTTTTCTTTGTGTTGTTGATTGTTACTTACAGACAGACAGGTAGAATTGTGGTACGGAATATCACCCCGATACAGCGTATCGCCCTGATGTAGAAAGTCACCCCCATACTGGTGTCAGTAGGTCACATATTTGTGAGACAAATTGTCGTCCAATTTTTTTTTTTTTTTTTTTTTGTTATGCGTGATGTTGTCGGACCTGACCGGTCACTTTTTTGTTATAAAGGTGTACAGGGTGAAAGAGGGATAAAATGGTGATCACCAACGCCTACATTTATCGCCAGTGACGATGCTAGTTTCGGCGATGATAATAATGCGTTAAGACAGTGATGGTGGTGGTGATATTGGTACCGTGAGAAAGTGTGGTCTTTGATATATCCGAGTGCATCAGCATTTCTAATGTTGAAAGAAACGACGTTTTTCTTAATGATAACAACGACAACGACAACCATCAAAGTTTTTCCTTGATTCGGACTTTTTAAGTGTTGAATCAAAATTCGCCACTCATCATTATTTAGCTATAATCACCCTCCCAGCTCTACCTGGTATGTCATCATCCACAAATAATAGTCCGAGAAACTCAGCAGACTCGACTCGATAGCATACATTCAGAAATGGTGACAACTTGTTTTGCAGTAAGCATAATGCAATCGACACCGGCCAAGGGTGACATTCTGTAATGGCGTTGCGGCTTCACAGATGTATAGAACCATCGAATGTGCGTACAGTTTTCACCGCTGACATACTACGCTGGAACACGGGGGCGAATCACTGCCAATACAGAATGGGTTGACTGGAGGGCATTACCGCTATCTTACGAGACACCCGCGCGCCCGTGCTGCGACTTGTCTCCCGACTTGCATCTGCCATCGTCACCTTAGAGATCTTCCATGTCTGAAACGCAACACCCAAGCTGGCATCCGTTTCTTTCAATCTGTTCGTGTGTGTGTGTGTGTGTTTGTGTTTATGTGTGTGTGTGTGTGTGTGTGTGTGTGTGTGTGTGTGTGTGTGTGAGAGAGAGAGAGACAGTGAATGGTTTCAGTCAGTCAGTCAGTGTGTGTGTGTGCATGTGTGTGTGTGTATGCGCGCATGTGTGTGTCTGTGTCTGTCTTTCTGTGTGTGCGCACTTGCGCTTGCATGTGTGTGTCCTTCTGTACGTGCTATTTGTATGCGCGCTTGTGTGTGCGTGCGTCCATGTGTCTGTGTATGTGTGTTTGATCTTATTTGCCGTTGCTATCACTATATCAGTTTTCACGCCTCATTACTCGCGGTCTTCTTGCAGGCACAGTCTCCTCGTTCGATCGGCTGTCACACGGTGACGATCAAGATCAATAAATTTGAGAATCCCATACCCGGCAGTGCCTGGAGCTCCGACTTTGTTCGCGTTCGCGAATTGCACAAACTCACAGCATCGCCGCCGGTAGTATGATGCAAGCGGCTTGGAATGTTGGCCAGTGTAACATTTTAGACTTCCCTCAGTCCAACCACCCTGTACCCACACACCCATCCGTCCTCCCTGCCCCCAAGCTGTTGTCTCACCACCGGCGGCAGCCCGTGTAATCAAATTTCAAGTCTGTTCAGTTTTGATGGAGTTGACACAGCAAAATAATGGAACGGGATGGTTTTTGCATTATCATCGTTATGATCGGGAGCCAACTCTCTCCCTCCCCCTCTCTCTCTCTCTCTCTCTCTCTAAAACACACACACACACACACACACACTCTCTCTCTCTCTCTCTCTCTCTCTCTCTCTCTCTCTCTCTCTCCTCATTCACACACACACACACACACACACACACACACACACACGCACACACACATACTCACACACATACACACACTCACTCACACATACATGTACACACACAGACACATACGCGCGCGCACGCTTGCACACGCACACACGCGCGCGCACGCACGCACGCACACACACACACACACACACACACACACACACACACACACACACACACATTTACACACATACATGTACACACACACACACATTCGCGCGCGCGCACGCTTGCACACACACACACACACACACACACACACACACACACACACACACACACACCTCTCTCTCTCTCTCTCTCTCTCTCTCTCTCTCTCTCTCTCTCACACACAACACATACACACACACACGAGCGCGCGCGCGCGTGCACACACACGTACACACACATTGCAGCTTGAAAAAGAAAAGGAAAGCGATGGTTAGAGTACAAAATGAAGAAAATAACGTTAAGCATAGAGTTGTGGAACAATTGCAGAATGTCTCATGGGTTTTCAGGTTTATTTTTCATTGACATTCATTATTGCATAGGTAAGAGAGAGAGAGAGAGAGAGGGGGGGGGGGGGGGGGTAGGGTGTATTCACTCATCAGTGTAAAAGGAGTCGGACAGAGATATAGCAAACAAATGTGTGTGTGTGTGCGTGTGTGTGCCAGCGCACGCACGCGCGCACGCGCGCGTGTGTGTGTGTGTGTGCGTGTGTGTGCAAGCGCACGTGTTCTTGCGTGTGTGTAATCATTTCAGGTTTCCTTACTTTTCACTGAAAATTAAAAAAATGAAAAAAGTAGTACCATGACTAACAACAGTATCATATTTCATTACAACACTGTTTTTGTGCCGCTGAACATGCAATGGGAAGGGGGGATTTGAGCAGAATACGTTCATAAAGTTGTTTCAGATTCACTTCTTCTTTTTTTTTTGGACAGTAATAGCCATCATATTGGCTACAAAATTTCCAACGACCGGAGAAACTGTCGTGCGAAGGTAACAGTGGCAGAAGATGGCAGCAGCCCTGGAACCCAAATAATCCCAGGTAAAGCAGCCAGATCCCCTTTCCGATTCTTGCGTGTTGGGAAGCCATTTGCACGTGCTCCGCTTCTTCCCTTTGATCCCCCCGCCCCTCCTCTTCGGAGTGGAACAAGTGTTTAGAGCACTCAGCCAGGGACATGGAAAGAACCTTTTCCTCCCCTTGAGACTGGTATATCTTCATCAACGTTCTCATCATGCTCCACTCCACTTAACCACCTTCCCCTCGCCTCCAGAACCGGCGATCCCTCCCCCCCCCCCCCCCCCCCCTTCACCCGCCCCTCTCCACATCCTCTTTCCGCTGCTCGTAGCTTGTGTGAAGTCGGTCTGAACTCAAGGCTGACTTCGGAAGAGTTTGTTGCAGCAGTTTCAAGGGTACGTGACAGCAGTTTCAAGGGTCCGTTGCAGGAGTTTCGTGGGTACGTTGCTGCAGTTTCACACACTTTTATGTGTCTGCTGTGGTCAAGAAGTGGTGGGCATGGAGGTTTCAAGGGTACGTTGCTGCAGATTCACACGATTTACGTATCAGCTGTGATCAAGAGATGGGCATGGAGGTTTGGGAGCAAGGGGGATCAGCTCAGATTCACAACTAAATGATAAGTGCGAAGTCAAAAGCTTGCAGTCATCCATTTGAAACGAAACGGAACAAAGCATTCGCCGTTTCCATATTGTACATAAATGCAGCCAAATATGAAATTGATGTAGACAAGTATTAAACTCGTCTGTCAGAATATTGAGCTCATTTAGATAGATCGATAGGTAGATATGGGTACATATGTAGAAGAACAAACACACGCGCGCGCGCGCGCACGCATGCACGCACACACAACTAAACAAAACTCATGTGTAAGTATTAAGATATATAGCGCAATGTGTTCAGCTTCGTATATCAAAGTATTTAAGTCGTGTGTAGACATGCGTCCCCATTACCGTCCTCATTCCTGTTCCTTCACACACGCACACGCGCGCACGCACCTCCCCCATCACGTCGTGCCTCCCTCCCTCCCTCCCTCCCTCCCTTCATTGCTGGTAGCCGTGTGATGTAGGTCTTCAAGGCTGGCGTGGGAAGCGTTGGAGCGTGGCTCTGACGTCCGGTGCAGGTAATGTAGAGACGCGCAGGTAGAGAGGCAGGTGAGGCGAGCTTGTCTTGCAGTTTCCGGGGGTAATTGCACGTGAAGGGCGATTTGGGCAGGCCTGTGAAGACGACCCGGCATCTTATCGGGGCTAGGAACTATAACCACCACCCCCGTTATTGCAGGCAGGGAGTTAGCGCCCGATAGCAGCTGCCTTGTTGCCGATGAAATCCTCCGATAGTTAGCTGCGTGCGACCCCGGCCGGCATGGCTGCTGAGGTCTGGAACGACGGGGTTGGCGAGGTCTTGGTGTGCTTCCCTCCTCTATCAAAGCCTTTGCGCAAGTGGTGCGATAGATCAGTGCTTCCCCCCCTCCCCCCCCTCCTCTCTCTTCTCTCTCTCTCTCTCTCTCTCTTTTATCTTGTCGTGATTTGCTGATTTGGAGGACTAGTGATGATGCTTCGAATGACAACGCTTTTGCCGCCAACTGTACTGATGGTTGGTGGGCCTGTTCTGTGCGGTTGGTGGTGGCATGAGATCGTTGCCCGCCTTGGTCTGCTACAGTGGTACTTCAGTCTGTTGCTGCAAGGAATCTCGCTGGAGACCGAACCCGATCTGTGCGCTTTCGTGCAGTCGTCTAAATCGACAGCCAACGATTTTTGCTGATTCATGATTCGGTGACGATAGTTTAACGCCATCCAAGGTGCCGTCTGTTTCTGCTTGACTCTTGATCTGTTTCTGTCGGTTGTTTGACTGTCCTCCCAGTGCCCCTCTGTCCCTCCCTTCCCTGACCTACCATCCTCCTCTCTCGTCCCCTTCTCTTGTCCCCCACTGTCTGTCTCTGTCTGTCTGTCTCTCTCTCCTCTCTCCTCTCTCTCTCTCTCGCTCTCGCTCTCTCGCACACAGCTCTCTCACACACACACACACACACACACACACACACACACACACACACTCATTCACTCACTCACTCACGCACGCACGCACGCAACACACAGACACACACACACACACGCGCGCGCGCGCGCGCCAGTCACACACAAGCACACACACACACACACCACACACACACACACACACACACACACACATTCATTTGACAGTCTAACCATACCCCCATCGGAAGAACTCCTCTACAGCTCGCGCTGCCTATCAAGTTCAAAAAATCTTTTATACGCGGAAAGGCGAGCCGGCAAATCCGATGACGGGTATTGTTGGTTTTGCTTTTACAGTTCTGCGACAGTCCAAGGGGAAAGAAATTGGACTTGGCTGGTAGTAAGGCCGAGGAGGTTGAAGCGAGTGTTTGTCAAGTGGATATATGGTTAAGGCCGCACTTGACTGACGACTGGCTTGCAAGACAGAGAGCGAGGGGCGTGAGAGACCTTTGTGGTAGGGGGATAGGGGTAAGGAGGATGGGAAGGAGGGGGCTGGGGTCAACGGGGGCCACCAGCAAACACAGTGACTGGGGGCTGAGGTTTGGAAGAGAGGAAAAAAAAGACTGAATGGGAGGGACCGGGAGGAGGGCGGGAGGGAAGCGAGAGATGAGGTGAAAGTGTGATCCCGTCTGCCAGTGACTGTCTGTCAACCAACGGAAACGCCTAATTATATGTCATATACTCCACCCAAACCACCATGTTCACCACACATCACGCACACGCACGCACACACACACATCAACACACACACCACACACACAACACAACACACAAAGCAGGCCGCCAACACACACACACACACACACACACACACACACACACACACACACACACACACACACACACACACACACACAGCACACACCACCACACACACACCACACACACACACACACACACCACACACACACACACTACTTACAGCATCACAACCGTGCCAGAATGTATGAAGGGACTCCAACACAAATGCACCAACAGCAAAGGGCACCTGCTGCTTCACTCACGAGCCAACAGAACTTCATAGAACTTTAAAAACGATGATCTTCCAAAATATGTGCAAACAGATGAACCCGGTCAAGTATTCATCTGCGTTTGTTGATTTCCTAGTGTCCCGTTTCTTACCGCTGTTCAGATTTTACCCAAAAAAAATTGGAACCGAAAGAATCAGGATTTTGGTCTCAGATTCGTTGGAAAAAGCATCGTCCTCTACCCACACCCCATCCCCAGCCCGCCTCTCTCTCTCTTCTCTCTCTCTCTCTCTCTCTCTCTCTCTCTCTCTCTCTCTCTCTCTCACCTCACACACACACACAACACACACATACATACACACACACGACGCCACATACATACATACACGCATGCATGCACGAACATGCACATGTATACACACACATGCACAATAACATGCACACACGCGCACGTACACACATTCATACACACACGCTCGCGCGCGGCGCACATACACACACACACACACACACACAAACACACACACACACACACAAGCATGCACGCACACGCGCGCGTGCACACACACACACACACACACACACACACACACAACACACACACCACGCACGCACGCATGCTTGCAAGCACGCACGCGCGCAGGCATGCACGCGCGTACACACTGCACAGATTTAGGGAAAGAGAGAAGTGTGTGTGTGTGTGTGTGTGTGGTGTGTGTGTGTGAGCCTACACGAAAATGACTTTCAGGATGTATAGACATAACACATGTCCGGCAGTATTGATCACAAAGCTTTTGTATTCTGTTCACTTTTTCAGAGGCCCCAGTTTCCCAAGCATTTGTTTTTTTTTTTGTTTTTTTTATTATTCATCTTGTAACAGAAGTGATTAAGAAGAATACTGCGCGCAAGGTTTATGTACCCAGAACTCTCCGGTCGTGACACGGTGTTTAAAGTCCCCGGCTTGATGGAATCCAGACCGTCCAGTTAGTTAACAAGGGCTAATTCGGTTAACGGATAGTCCTCTGTAAATATTGTTGATGAAGTTAATCAGGTTAGCATCGTGGGTGATGAAGTTAATCAGGTTAGCATCGTGGCTTCCTTAATCTTCATGTACACTTTCAGTCATTCGCACCTATAAAGTGATCTCTGTTGTTAATAAATATTGTACAGCCAGGCAGTATCTTACATGAAGTAAAAGAAAAATTGTCTCACGTGTGTTTGGGTAGGGCTCCTTGTGTTAGATACAGATGCAAACTTTCTGTCCGCCCCATCCTTAGTCAAAACACTTTCTACCCAGACACTAAATACTTCAGTGTTTATTTTGCCACGCTCCCCACCCCCTGCCCTTTCGCTTCCCCTACCCACGTTCTTCCTCGCACCTCCCCTTCCTCCCTGTTCCTGCGTCTCTCTCTCTCTCTCTCTCTCTCTCTCTGTTTCTCTCTCTCTCTCTCTCTCTCTCTCTCTCTCTCTCTCTCTCTCTTTGTCTGTCTGTCTGTCTCTCTCTCTCTCTCTGGGTGTCTGGATCACGTGCGCACGCACGCACGCACACACACACGCGCGCGCGCGCGCGCACGCTAACACCACACACACACACACACACCACGCACCACGCAACACACACGCAACACAACACACCACACACCACACACACACACACACACTTACAAGCAAGCGCGCGTATACGCACACGCACGCACCAGCACACACACCACACACACACACACACACACACACACACACACATTCACGCACACTCTTTCTCTCTCTCTCTCTCTCTCTCTCCTCTCTCTCTCTCTCTCTCTCTTTCACACACACACACACACACACACACACACACACACACACACACACACACACTTGCTTCGTGGCTGTGTTTGCACCTGTGTTTCGGTCTTCACCCGCTGTGCCTCACCCGGTGCACTCTTGTGTAAACTAAGGAGAGATGAAACTGCAGGGGGTCTAGTCCCCCCCCCCCCCCCCCCCCCCCCCCCCCCCCCCCCCCCATCCTTTTCCAGCATCCTCGGCACGCTTCTGTTCGTACACTGCCTACTATTCTCCGACTCCTGCTAGTTTTTCACACAAGCCCGCACGCGCAGCACGCGCACACTTGCACCATCGGCTGCGATCAAGTTTGGAGTTTCAGAACTTTAAAAAAAAAAAAAGAAAAAAGAAAGAAAAGAAAAGAAATAAAGAAAATAAAGGGGGAGAAAAGCGAGACATTTCAGTTGATGCTAATAGACACTATGCGAGCATTTACCACGTGGCCACGTATGTAATTTCACTGCGTGAACTCTTTGCAGCAATATTGTCTTTTCGATTCTTTTCTTTCTTTTCTTCCCACCCCCTTTTTTGTCTGTTTTCTGCAGAGTTAGCGTCTCATGTTATCATCCCCTCTTCTGTGCAAGCGCAGCAAATTACTCTTGAGAGTTGGCGAATATCGTGAATTTGTTTAAGGAATAACACAGTGATCTTGCGCTGATGAACTGAGAGAAAAAAAAAAACTGCAGTGGAAAGAAATGTTCAGCTCGTTAAGGCCTGATTTACACAGCTGAATAAGCCGATCATACACATCACTCCAGTTTCTTTTCTCCACTGGTTGCCAGCATCTGCATTTCATTCAGTGAAAGAATGCCACTCCCACCCCCTCAGCCACCCGCCCGTGACTCTACAGCAGACATGGTTCAGATTAGTGCTTTACCACGACAGCGTGGATCGCTTTCCGGTTTATATATTACCCATGTTAAACTCATAAACTCAAACGCAGTAAGCTTATCTGTGAAGAACGACCTTTTATTTTCATATTCGGCTCCGTCTGGTAACATTGTTGTCGTTGAAAATGGAACGACATGCACGTCACTATTAGCGCTCTCTCTCTCTCTCTCTCTCTCTCTCTCTCTCTCTCTCTCCTCTCTCTCTCTCTCTCTCTCTCTCTCTCTTTCCCCCTCCCCCATCCCTTCTCCCATCGCCCTGACTTCCTCAGTACTGTTTCACACTGTGGTGCTAAAGACATTCACACTGATTTCCGAATCACTCGCAGAATACTGATGGCAAATTGAGGAATGAACAGAATACATTATGTGAACCACGCATGACTGAAAATACTTTAGTGTTAATTTCTCCATGTTTCCTTCCAGCCTTATTTAACACGAACACAATTATACGCGCGGTGTGTGGCCATAATAATTTGACTGCCTGGCGCAAATTGAAGAGAACAGACCATGAAAGTGAGAAAAAGAAACGTACCAAACGTGGTATTTGAGTACTGCAAAAGCTTTGTGACTTTAAAGTGTAAGATGTGTTCAGGGCTATAGACATATAGCACCTTGGACACACAGGGTGGTTGTCATGTAGGACTTTGAACGCATAGGTATGTCAACATACAGCACCTTGGACAGACGAGGCTCTGGACATATAGCACCTTGAACATGCAGGATTATGGATGTATATGAGCTTAGATACACAGAAGTGAAGACATATAGGATCGTGGGTACACGGGATTGTAGAGACACAAGGCTATTGACACATAGCACCTTGAACACACTTGGCTACGGACACACGGCTTCTTGCAGACACAGGATCTTTACACATAGCAGCTTGGGTTCACTGTAAGATACAGCACCTTGCATACACAGGATTGTGGAGACACAGGGTAATAGACAATAGCACTTTGACATATAGGGTTTTAGACAAAGAGCACACTGGATACACAGGACCGCAAACACATAACACCTTGGATACACATGACTGTAAATACATAACACATTGGATACACAGGACTGTAAACACATAACACCCTGGATACAGAGGACTGTAAATACATAGCACATTGAATGCACAGGACTGTAAACACATAACACCTTGAATACACAGGACTGTAAACACATAACACCTTGGATACACAGGACTGTAAACACATAACACCTTGGATACACAGGACTGTAAACACATAACACCTTGGATACACAGGACTGTAAACACGTAACACCTTGCATACACAGGACTGTAAATACGTAACACCCTAGATACATAGGACTGTAAACACATAACACTCTGGATGCATAGCACTGTAAACACATAACACATTGGATACATAGGACTGTGAACACATAACACCCTGGATGCATAGGACTGTAAACACATACCACATTTGATACGTAGGACTGTAAAACACTAACCCTTGGATACAAGGCTGTAAACATAACACTTGGATACACAGGACTGTAAACACATAACATCTTGGATACACAGGACTGTAAATACATAACACCCTGGATACATAGAACTGTAAACACATAACACCTTGGATACATAGGACTGTAAATACATAACACTGGATACATAGGACTGTAAACACATAACACATTGGGTACATAGGACTGTAAAACACATAACACATTGGGTACATAGGACTGTAAACGCATAGCACCTTGGAAACACAGGACTGTAAACACATAGCACCTTGGATACACTACACTGTAGATACATAACACCTTGGATACACAGGACTGTAAACGCATAGCACCTTGGAAACACAGGACTGTAAACACATAGCACCTTGGATACACAGGACTGTAAACACAATGTACCATGGAATACACTGGACTGTAAACACATAAGCACCTTGGATACACTACACTGTAAATACATCGCGCCTTGGATACACTAGGACTGTAAACGCATAGCACCTTGGAAACACAGGACTGTAAACACATAGCACCTTGGATACACAGGACTGTAAACACAATACCTGGAATCACTGGACTTTTAACACATAGCACTTGGGTACACTGCACTGAGATACATCGCACCTTGGATAAACACGGCTGTAGGCACTTAGCATATTGGATACACAGGACTGTAGGACTTAGCATATTGGATACACAGGACTTTAGACTCACAGAACCTTGGATAAAACAGAATAAAGCACATACACTACTTGAATACACAGGACTGTAAACATATGTACACAGATACACAGGACTGTAAGACATATTGCACCTTGGATACACAGGACTGTAGAACACGTAGAGCCTTGGATACACAGGGCTGTAGACACATAAACACCTTGGATACACAGGACTAGACATATACACCTTGGAACACACAGGACTGTAGAACACTAACATTGGATGCACAGGACTGTGGCACATAACACCTTGGATACACAGGACTGTAGACACGTAAGCATTGGATACACAGACTAGACATATTGCACCTTGGAACACAGGACTGTAGACACATAGAGCATTGGATACACAGGACTGTAGAACACACAGCACTTGGATACACAGGACTGTAGACACATAGCACCTTGGATACACAGGACTGTAGAAACGTAACATTGGATACACAGGAATGTAGACACATAGAGCATTGGATACACAGGACTGTAGACACGTAACATTGGATACACAGGACTGTAGACACACAGCACCTTGGATACACAGGACTGTAGAACACATGCACTTTGGATACACAGGACTGTAGACACGTAGAGCATTGGATACACAGGATCGTAGACACATGAGCCCTTGGATACACAGAACTGTAGACACATAGCACCTTGGATACACAGGACTGTAAACACAGCACCTTGGATACACAGGACTGTAGACACGTAGAGCATTGGATACACAGGACTGTAACACGTAGGCATTGGATGCACAGGACCGTAGACACATAGCGCCTTGGATACACAGGACTGTAGAACACAAGCACCTTGGATACACAGGACTGTAGACACGTAGAGCATTGGATACACAGGACTGTAGACACGCAAGCATTGGATACACAGGACTGTAGACACATGGCGCCTTGGATACACAGGAACTGTAGACACATAGCACCTTGGATACACAGGACTGTAGAAACACAGCACCTTGGATACACAGGACTGTAGACACGTAGAGCCTTGGATACATAGGTCTGTAGACACATAGAGCATTGGATACACAGAACTGTAGAAACGTAGAGCATTGGATACACAGGACTGTAGACACATAGAGCATTGGATACACAGAACTGTAGACATGTAGAGCACTGGATACACAGGACTGTAGACAAGTAGAGCCTTGGACACACAGGACTGTAGACACGTAGAGCACTGGACACACAGGACTGTAGACACGTAGAGCATTGGATACACAGGACTGTAGACACATAGCACCTTGGATACACAGGACTGTAGATACATAGCACCTTGGACACACAGGACTGTAGACACATAGCACCTTGGATACACAGGACTGTAGACACATAGCACCTTGGATACACAGGACTGTAGACACGTAGAGCATTGGATACACAGGACTGTAGACACATAGCACCTTGGATACACAGGACTGTAGACACATAGAGCATTGGACACACAGGACTGTAGACACGTAGAGCATTGGATACACAGGACTGTAGACACATAGCACGTTGGATACACAGGACTGTAGACACGTAGAGCATTGGATACACAGGACTGTAGACACATAGCACGTTGGATACACAGGACTGTAGACACGTAGAGCATTGGATACACAGGAATGTAGACACATCGAGCATTGGATACACAGGACTGTAGACACGTAGAGCATTGGATACACAGGATTGTAGACACACAGCACCTTGGATACACAGGACTGTAGAAACACAGCACTTTGGATACACAGGACTGTAGACACGTAGAGCATTGGATACACAGGATCGTAGACACATGGCGCCTTGGATACACAGAACTGTAGACACATAGCACCTTGGATACACAGGACTGTAGAAACACAGCACCTTGGATACGCAGGACTGTAGACACGTAGAGCATTGGATACACAGGACTGTAGACACGTAGAGCATTGGATGCACAGGACCGTAGACACATAGCGCCTTGGATACACAGGACTGTAGAAACACAGCACCTTGGATACACAGGACTGTAGACACGTAGAGCATTGGATACACAGGACTGTAGACACATGGCGCCTTGGATACACAGAACTGTAGACACATAGCACCTTGGATACACAGGACTGTAGAAACACAGCACCTTGGATACACAGGACTGTAGACACGTAGAGCATTGGATACATAGGTCTGTAGACACATAGAGCATTGGATACACAGAACTGTAGACACGTAGAGCATTGGATACACAGGACTGTAGACACATAGAGCATTGGATACACAAGACTGTAGACACATACAGCAGTGGATACACAGGACTGTGGGCACATAGCACTTTGGATACACAGGACTGTAGACACATAGAGCATTGGATACACAGGACTGTAGACACATAGAGCATTGGATACACAGGACTGTAGACCATTAGATACACAGGACTGTAGACACATAGAGCATTGGATACACAGGACTGTAGACACGTAGAGCATTGGATACACAGGACTGTAGACACATAGCACCTTGGATACACAGGACTGTAGACACATAGCACATTGGATACACAGGACTGTAGAAACGTAGAGCATTGGATACACAGGACTGTAGACACGTAGAGCATTGGATACACAGGACTGTAGACACGTAGAGCATTGGATACACAGGACTGTAGGCACATAGAGCATTGGATACACAGGACTGTAGGCACATAGCCTCATTGATACACAGGACAGCACCTTGTATAAACATGACTGCGGAGACTCAGGGCTGTAGCTACATAGCACCTTGGACACATGAGGCTGTGGGCGCTTGGGACCTGGGATACACAGGGCTCTGGAGACATCGCCCATTGGACACACAGGACAGGATATTTACACACTCTTGTGAGGATCAGCTCGATAGGCTGACAAGACTCATGGTGACATGGGGGCAGAAAGGAATTGCTCCAAGTTTCGGCAGGCAGTTGGGAGTTCGTCACCTAAGTGGCATACACACCAGAAATTTGTGTGGTCTTTGATCAACGCCTAAGTCGGAACAACAAAAAGGATTTGAAGAATTTTGTGTGTGGTTGGTTTGTTTGATGGTTGATTAGATGTTATTCATTTATTTGTTTATAGAGAAAGAGAATGTTATGTCCTCTTTTATCAAGCTGATGATCTTTTCAAGTTGTTTCAAATCAAAGCAGAGATTGTAGTAACTAGTCACTGGTATTGTTATCCCTGTCTTAAAGATGTCACGATTTTTTTTCGCCCTGCTCTGACTACATCTTTGCTTTTTGAGACTGGGTTGTCGGTCCTTTTTTGTTTGTGCACAGTAATGAATGAAGTCCCTGCGTTCTGGGAGTATGTTTTCTTGTCTTATTTCCTCTGCTCGATTATGTTTAAGCCTTCACAGTTATCCTTGTGTGTGTGTGTGTGTGTGTGTGTGTGTGTGTGTGTGTGTGTGTGTGTGTGTGGTGTTGCACGTAGTCGTGGGTGTTTTTATGATACGTTTTAAAGTATCCACAAAGTAGAATTATATTTGCTTTTCGCTAGTCTTGGCGTTTCTGTGTATGAATTTTGAATGGAAAATGTATGTGACGACTCATGGCCATTTCTTGTGTGTTTATTTCGTTGTTTTTGTTAATCCCAAGATGAGACGTGGTACAGCATTAGCTGTGTGCAGTGACTCTGGTTTGAATCGATTCAGTTATAAACGTAATATCCTTCTGAAGGGTTTTTAATGCCGTGCGGTTGGTCGTTTTGCCAGTCCTAGCTATAATCAACTGGAGCATAAGCTAAATCAAATAAAAGTGAATGCAAACTCATGGCCAGTTAGCTTCTTTTCTGTGCTCAGCCACTTGCTGCACTGAGAGGGTAAAGAGAAGCTTTCAAGATCAAAACGTGTGGATGTTTAGCGATGTCATAGTAATACTGACATAATGATAAACTGGTATTAGGTGCCACAAGCACAGCTGATGAGTTCCCGACACTTGTCCATACGCGGGTTTTTTGTTTGCAAGATAAAAAAAAAAAAAAGGGGGGGGGGGGGGGGGGGTTGAGGGGATCATTAACAGTAAGCACATGCGTAGGGAGGAGTTCATGGGTGTTGTCCGTGTTGTGGCTACCGTAGCTCGCCGGCCTTTGATGTTGATGGACAGGTTTTGCGATAGCGCCACGGACCCTTCCAACACTCCATACACGCCCCTACCCACCCCTCTCTACCATCGCCCCCTGCCTGCTCCCTGTCTGACCTCGTGACACGGTACGACGAGGGCTTGCCTATCGCACTTCTTTCCCCACTCTTCACGCATCGCGCGGTCCCCAGGGAGGCTCAAGGCGGGGCGGGCGCCAACCTGTGAAAGAGATAGGCCTAACCCCCCCCCCCCCCCCCCCCCCAAGTCCCGAGGGGATCACGGCGCTGAGTGGAACGGGGTCCCCCACGCGAGAGGTCGTTCACCTCCACTGAGCGCGGAACATAATCATCCGTACAGTGGCCGGACTACGTAATAAACCATCAAGTTGAGCAGACGTTGGATGCGATCCGCATGCAGCAAACTGTCGGAGTTCCAAGCGTCGCCGTTGTCAAGTCCAAAAGCACTTTTTAACTTGGTGACAAGAAGAGCTGGGGCCGTAGGGATGGGATACCTGTAGCGACGTCGTGGGTGTTCCCGCCGTTGTGACAGTGGTGGGCTTTCTTGTGTTGTTAACATCCCCGTTGGGACAAGGGGACGAGACAGGGAGAGGGCGGGGGCAGTGGCAGAGGGGAGATGGGGGGGGGGGGGCAAAGTGCGAGTGATGGGGAAAGGGGGGCGAGGAGCACAGACCCTATCGTTCTTGAAATTAAAGGACAAACCAACATGTGGCAATGTTGTCATCGCAGTTTTCTCTGTGTCTGTGTGTCTATCTTCAACCCCCCTCGCCACCCACCACCATCGCCCCCCTCTCTCTCTCTCTCTCTCTCTCTCTCTCTCTCTCTGCACAGTCAAGCCCCTTACACTGCTCTTCCATCCTTTGCCCATCTCACCATCCTTACACCCTCTCCCCCCATCGCAGGTCCATTCCTATTACTCTGCTTCTCTGTCTGTCTCCAGGTCTATCTAAATGCCTCATTTCTCATCAGTTCGTAAAGCTCTGTCTGTCTGTCTGACTCTGTCCGTCTGACTCTGTCTGTCTGTCTGTCTGTCTGTCTCTCTCTCTCTCTCTCTCTCTCTCTCTCTCTCTCTCTCTCTCTCTCTCTCTCACGACGTGCATACACACTTAGACATACACTTACGCCGCGCGTGCGCGCACACACACACACACACGCTCTCTCTCTCTCTCTCTCTCTCTCTCTCTCTCTCTCTCTCTCTCTCACGCCGAATGCACGTGCGCATTACGCAGTGAAATTTATGTTTCCTGTGCTTGTTGGAGTAAAGTCTTCCAATGCAGCCCCGGGCTAGCTCATCACCGGCTGAACAAGGAGGCAGTCGTAAAGCATGCAGTGGACTTGGCTGTGTGTCGTTACAGACATGCTTACGTGTTTTTATTACAGACGCCACCCTCCCCATAGCGCCCCAGATATTGTCAATGGAGGAATGGATGGATGGATAGATCGAACGATCGATTGATTGATTGGTTGGTATTGATTGATTGGTTGGTTGGTGGACCCGTGAATCAATAATATATTTCCTCTCTCTGTCTCTGTCTGTCTGTCTGTCTGTCTCTCTCTCTCTCTCTCTCTCTCCTCTCTCTCTCTCTCTCTCTCTCTCTCTCTCTCTCTCTCTGTATGTGATTTGTGTTAGATCTCATGTTAACCGAAAGTGACCCCGCCGTTTCCATAGGACAGATTCCGCTGGTGGGTACGGCCAAAACAGTTTTGTCCCATCTGTCAGCTTCACAGTTCTATCAGACAGAGAAACCCCCAAAACATGGGCAGGCCTCTGAAACGGTTCGCCTGTGATGCAGACACTGTCGATGTCACGATCATTATCCTGGTATACGCTTCAAATCAAAGATTTGACTCTAGGTGTGTTTGACCCACAAACTGAGAAAAGGCAACTCTATTTGCAGTCGAAAGATAGGTGTTATCTTCCATTGACTGTTGTTGTTTGTTTGTTCTTTTTCCCCGGAACAGGTCTACTGTCGACTCAAGGATCTATTGACTGTGGCATTTGTCGACCCTGAGATCTATCGGCAATGTGATCTGTCGACAGAAGTCGACAGAAGCTTCTATTTCCCCATGAGATCCGTCGACCCAAGAATCTATAGACTGCAAGAAATCTATTAGTCCGGGATCAGTTGAAATGGGTCTGTTGACCATCTGATATATTGACCCTGGAATCAAGAGACCAAGGATCTGTGGAACCCAGAATCTGTTGGCCGTGCAATATGTTGACCCTGGAATCTATTGACTTTGGGATTTGTCACTGTTGGTGTTGATCGACCCTGGGATGTGTTGCCATTGGGATCTATTGAACATTATTATCTGTCGACCCTGGGATCGATTGACCATGGGATTTCATCGCCAGTGGGATCTGTCGACGTTGGGATCTCTCGACACAGGGATCTAGTGGCCATAATCATCGGTCGACGTGGGGATCTAATGTCAGTGCGATCCGTCGAGGTAACCTTGAACGTGCTGTTCTTCCTTGCTGAAAAGTGGACTTGACCGGAGTATCTCTGAGCAGTCACAGTCCAGTTCAAGACGATGGTCCGAAATGGCCTATTGATGTTTGGTAATCCACAGCTTTGTACTGTCCATTGAGCACGGCCAAAATCTGTCATCCTGTGTACGTGGCATCGCTGGGTAAAAGTTCGCTGGTATATCTCTTGGGGATTAAGAAGCGATTGACCGAGTTTTGCCTCTTCCCCCGCTTCCCTCCCTTACCCAACTTTCCTCCCTGAGGCTGTAGGCAATGCAGGGGGTTGGCAATCCTTTTCAGGTGGAATCCGCTGTTATGACAGGCCTGGAGTCAGCAAACACAGCGGGGAGGGAGAGAGAGAGAGAGAGAGAGAGAGAGAGATCCAGCTTAAGGGTGTTTATGTTGGTTTGGTAGACCGTCATCAATCATTGTATGTTTGTGTGTCGTGTGGTGTGTGTGTGTGTGTGTGTGTGTGTGTGTGTGTGTGTGTGTGCGTGCGTGCGTGCGTGCGTGTGTGTGTGTGAGGGAGAGAGAGAGGTAGTAGTAATAAAAGTAGTGGTAGCAGCAGCTGCAGCAGTAGTAGAAGTAGTAGTAGTAGTGCAGATTTATTTCGTTGCCT
The DNA here is from genome assembly GCA_033310375.1 of Conus canariensis. Lineage (NCBI taxonomy): Eukaryota > Metazoa > Mollusca > Gastropoda > Neogastropoda > Conidae > Conus > Conus canariensis. The sequence goes on along the minus strand of CM065734.1, from coordinate 15,229,754 downwards.
GAAAGCAATTGAGCATCAGTGTGTTTGAAAAAAATCAAATGATTTCCTGTTTATCATTTTCTTTAAAACAACCACACACATACACCCATCAGCTTGTAGGCCCATAGCGCAGCCTTGATAGCGAACCTACACGATTTGCGTAGTCAAAATACATAGTAAATACTGGAATCCTACAAAGTTATACTGTACATACTGTTTGAACTGACGGTATCAAGTTGACATCCATTTCAAACCAGAGCGGTAAACTAAATCGGTTCATACGTTATGCAGCACATCATGTATTTTGTTTGCTCTCTCTCTCTCTCTCTCTCTCTCTCTCTCTCTCTCTCTCTCTCCTGATCGTTAATTTTGTTTTATTAAAAAAAAAAAGAAAAAAAAAAGCGACGAACATGCTCGAATAATGCATGATGACGCACTGGTACAAAATAGACACTCACGTTATTTTCATTAGTTACCGTCAGACAGACTGTTATTGCTGACCTGTGCGAGCACAGACTTTTGGCGTATTTTGTGAACCATGTTATGGAAAATACGCCATAGTGTTCAAAACGAAAAGCCCTTGTGAAATGTATTGAAGCGTATGGACATTTCATGTGAAAGCTAGTTTGCTTCTGTGTTTTGTTTTCTTTCAATATTGTTTAACAGCGAGTTCGCCTCTGTGTTTTGTTTTGCTTACGATTTAACAGTCAATATGTCAGTTTTAAAATCACCTTGCTCTAACTGTTATGTTAATGGTATTGATGAAGTGCAAGCCATCGTCAGCTCTCAAAGAAGACACTTTTCTTTGTTGAAACTGTCAAAAGTAAAGAATATTCTAAAGTAGCGTACTTCAGTTTTCAAAAACACTCTTTTCTTAGACGAGAAGTACACCAACAGCACGTTTTGACACAGACATGCATTGTGATGCGGTTTGGTTTTGTTGTGTTTTCCGCAGCCTTAACCGGGGCCCCGTCGTGTCTAGCCTCTGAACACGGAGGCACGGACGTATGCTACGGTAGCGGGCTTTAGAGAGATTGCGGGTGGATCTGGACCGAGAGCCAGGATTAGTGCGGTGTTCGGATTGAAATAGACCTAATGGATGCTTGACTACGTCCCAAGATTGATAGTCATACCTTCGGTCCAACTGAGCTGTCTGTCGT
>CM065734.1:15206115-15223615 GCA_033310375.1 Conus canariensis | reverse complement strand
TTCAGTCCTCCGCCATCGGGGGTGCATCATCTTGTTAAAGGGGTCCTCACCCATAAATAGCATGTTTGGGTTGTTCAAAAGTATGATCGAGCGTGTTTCGATGTACGTGTTACTTTTCTTCTGGAACTCACTTCTATCCGTGTTTCGGGTCGTGCAAGTAGCCAAATCGTGACTCGCCACGGAGATTGCCGAGCACAGTACGGAAAGAGCCGAGAGTCGGGGATTCCGCAAGTGACGTATAAATGCCAAGACTACCCTGAATGAAAGACATGTCCCTAAACGCTTTCGCTATGAGGACGTAAAACTCAACTGTTTTCCGGCGATAATGGCAGATGTTCCCAGCTACTAGTCAAGCTCCAACGAAGAGGACATCGAACGTGGAATTTTCACTGAAGTGTATGGAGTTCAGCCGTACCAGTTTGAACCTACAGCTCCTTGTACAGTACCACCTCCCACGCCATCAGACGCTTGTGTTTCTTTCCAGGCAGTTCGACATTATTTTTACAGGTTGACCATATTATGTACATGTACACACATACGCACGACACAGATAGTACATGATATACACATGCACATACATACATCTGTTCCACACACACACACACACACACACACAACACACACACACACACACACACACACACACACACACAACACGTAGTATGTAAATAACTTTAAAATGATTATGTGATAAACCACATTTTCCTTCAGTTGTTTAGATCTATCAGATAATGCCTTTTCCTTTGAACAGGAGTTAGTCAGCTACTGCATCATCACACTAATTCTCTTCCCTGCTGTAGAAATCTTTTCAATTGCTGTTCACTTTCAGTCCCCCCCCCCCCCCCCCCCCCCCCACACACACACACAACCCACACCCTTTTTTACATTCCTCATTTTCAATCTCACTCGCTCCACTTAAATTCTGAAGTTCCACAATGACAATCAGAATCTGAGGGGTCTTTTACAATATATTGCAGTCAAAGATTCTGGCTGTTATTTTAAAAACTGATGCGTGACGTGCCGTACATCAGATCTAAGCTGCAGATCTAAGCTCATTATTCTCTCACTCACCAGGGCAGTTTATAGCATACAGATATACCACACCTGCATATATCTTAAAATGCACACTAAGTCACCATCCTGTGTCCAAATACTGATAAATAATTCACTTACTAAAGCATATGGTTGTTGGGCAGAAACTTGAACTTGCAGGGGTCCTGATTTTCAGCAATGTCCTGAAAAATAAAAACCTAAACTATTATTCACTGGAGTCCAACAAGTTGTTATTTGTGGACATGGACACTTTCTTGTTCGTAACTTCAGTTTTCTGGAAACAGTAACAGCAGGGGGAAAAAAATCATTCACAAACATGCAACAGTTTCAGTGGCAGCAGGCAGTGTGACTGACTGACTGCCACTATGACAGTAACAATGTATGTTTCAGTTTGATGCCAACACTCAACAAAAACCAACATTTATCTTTACAACCAACCATACACTGAGAATGAAATGAAACACAAAAAGATCAACCACCCATTCCACAAACCTTACCTTCTTTACGTCTCTGAGTTTGGCTCTCTTGCTCCTGACACAATCGGTGTCACTGTTGCGTTTGAGGCTTGCACTTGCAGCTGGCGAATGAACAGAAGTGCTTTAATACATTTTTCTGTTATAATAGTTGGCACAGCATCCTCTTTCAGCTGTCTTCGGACCCTAATTCCAGCTTCCACCTTTACCTGGTGTGTTGGTCTTGGAAACTGTGCTCTTCGAAGTGACGACTGCAAATGCCATGATAACTGTCCCGAAGAACAAAATCTTTCCTCGTTGTAGTGACAAAATTTATCCACAATCGCCTAAACTGGCTGGAGGCACCAGAAAAAGCATGAACGCTTACTCTTTGCTTATTTCCTGATGAAATTCCGCAACCAGACACAGCACACATTCGCCCCATCTCACTTCAGCCGAACACGAAGAGCGACTTGGCTTTTCTACGTCATCAATCGGGAAACCCCCCTTTTATCGAAATCGAGGCTCTCGTTCCTGTTTCAGCCTCTCGCTTTCCCAGTCCGCAGGAAATGCTGCTCTCACTGCAAGGTGAGAGCACAGGCGGCTGATTCGGGGCTGGGTTTCGCAATACGACCACATACCAAAACCGTGTATTTGGTCAAAATAGATTTGTAAAAATGGGTGAGAACCCCTTTAAGGGAGACAGGTCCTTGAACTTCTGGTGTGGAGGGAGTGTGTGTGTGTGTGTCAGTGTGTGTGTGTCTGTGTCTGTGTTGTGTGTGTGTGTGTGTGTGAGAGAGAGAGAGAGAGAGAAAGTGAATGAGTGATTGTGTTCGGGCACTATCTGTTGGAATTTGCGTACAAATTAAAACAGGAAAGGAAGAGCAGTGAGGGAGGGATAAGGGGAGGTGTTGGGCGCGCGCGCGCGTGTGTGTGTGTCAGAGAGAGAGAGAGAGAGAGAGCTGGGGGAGGGAGGAGAAAGAATCAGTCTGTTTATCTGCGTGTCTGGGTCATGTCAGACCAGGCTCATCCGTCATCTCGTTGATTCGTCTGTTCGTTCATTCCTCCATTTGTTCCTTCATCCATTCACCACTGGAGCTCCGTGGTGGATTCATCATCTCATCATGCAGAGCCCTTTCAACAGGGACACTCTGTCTTTAAATTGATGGCATGAAAGATTCAGAAATTGGGTCGACGAGAGGGAAATGGGGTTTCCCCACATTTCTGAACAGTGTGTGTGTGTGTGCGCGCGCGCGCGCGCGCCGCGCGTGTGTGTGTGTGTGTGTGTGTGTGTGTGTGTGTGTGTGTGTGTGTGTGCAAGTGTGAGAGAGACAGAGACAGACAGACAGAGAGATAGACATACAGGCAGGCAAGCAGAGTTTTTTTTTTGTTCGTTTGTTTCCTCTTTGTCAATCTGTCGGTCTGTCTGCGCCTCCCCCCCCCCCCCTCACTCTCTCTCTCTCTCTCTCTCTCTCTCTCTCTCTCTCTCTCTCCACACACACACACACACACACACACACACACACACGCACGCACGCACGCGCACACACACCACACACACACACACACACACACACACACACAGCACGACACAACACAACACACACATACACGCACACACTGAATCGCATTTTTCCTTTCTTGTATTAGTGTTAAGCACGGTATTCAGCTTCCTTGCCGTGTTTTGCTTTTTCTTTCTTGTTACTCTTTATGATATCTTTCAAGTTACTCTGTGTGCTTTATTGTCTGTACCGCAACTGTATCTTTCATTGCCTTTTCTCTTCCTCTTTTTTTTTTTTTTTTACAGATCTTTTGAAGTGAAGCTTTATCTCTTCATATTCATATATGCTCATGTCTTTCATACAGAGACCTTACACAGGGCGAAAGCTCGATTAGAACAGAAAAGACTTCATGTTTATCTAGTATTCTCGTAGGAAAATAAATTTTCTTTTGTCTTGCCTTGTCAAGTCCCCGTCCCCCTTCTCCTCTCTCTCTCTCTCTCTCTCTCTCTCTCTCTCTCTCTCTCTCGTCTGTCTCTCTCTCTCCTCTCTCTCTTTGAATGAATGAATGAACGAATGAATCGATTTCTTCCGTCCCTTTTCGACCATGCCTTCACCCACTCTCACCCTCATCCCCACCCTACCCTTTCATTCCCCTTGTCGTTTTTTTTTTTTTTTTTTTTTTTTTTTCTTTTCTAAGTTTCACAGACACAAGGAAAGTAAGGTCTCAATTTGACCTTAACTGATTGAAACGATATGAATGAAATGTTCGCTCCAAAGTGAAAAGGTGGGGTTTTGTATCCACGATCATTTTTCACGCAAGATACCATTCTATCCTCGCACTACCCATTTTTCAAAGATCTTACCCACTCACTGATTTCTGATTACATGCAATCACCCGTCAACACTCGTGTGTGTGTATGTGTGTGTGTGTGTGTGTGTGTGTGTGTGTGTGTGTGTGTGTGTGTGTGTGTGTGTTTCTGTCTCTCTCTCTCTCTGTCTGTCTTCTCTCTCTCTCTCTCTCTCTCTCTCTCTCTCTCTCTCTCTCTCACTCTCTCTCTCTCTCTCTCTCAATGCATTTCCCTCCTTGCAGGGGAGAGTCGTTTTTCTTTAGTTTGCAAGATATGTGTCCTCATTCAGTAGGGGGCTTTTGCCTTGGTTTGAATAAAGTTCCTTTCCTCCCCCCCCCCTCTCTCTCTCTCTCTCTCTCTCTCTCTCTCTCTCTCTCTCTCTGTTGCGTCAGAATGGAGGAATCATTCTCTGTCCTGTTCCTTTTTCTATAAACGTGTTCCACCCCTCTGTCTGGCCTCAAAGTTACCGCAAACGCTTTAAAAAAAAAAAAAAAAAAACAAGTTTCATGCTAGCCCTGTTAGGTTGTTGTTTGAGGTATTTCGAAGCAATATAAAATGTGTTCCCTGCGTTTTTGTTGCTTTTGACTGTTCCCCCCACCCCCACCCCCTTCTCCCCCACCCCCACCCCCCTCTTTCTTTTTTTTTCTTCCATTTTTGGCTCCGCCACACACAGCCGTCCCCAGTTTGTCTTGTAGCATTCCCAACACAGCAGTCCCACAGGGAAACGATTAATAAGCCATGGTGCATCCGTGTCAGAGGAGACACTGCATTGTCGCTCAGTCACGTCAATGGTGTTGTGTCCGTTCTGATTCAACATTCTAATGACGCCGCCTGCGAACAGCTTCTTAGTCGCGGAACCAGAGCCAGTGAGAGTTTCTGTCCGGAGGATGTCACCACGTCCATCTCGAAAGGAAACGTCCCCACTCCAGCAACTTCGAATTCGGCACAAACTCAGTACGGGCGAAAACGTGGAGAGGAAATCGAACCTGAGATCAATACAAGAGCCTGGCATGAAGGGCCACAGCATTTGAGACTTTTTTTTTTTGTTCCTCTGCGCCAGCCAGGCCCGAGAGCTGCAAACACCTGCAGTGACGATCAGGAAATTTGTACAACACACTTACAGTAGTATCATGAAGCGGATGAAACTCGACTGTGTGGTTCCAGTCTTTCCATTTCAGCTCATAACACACTCAACTCCGGGTGGTTCCAGTCTTCCCATTTCAGCTCATAACACACTCAACTCCGGGTGGTTCCAGTCTTCCCATTTCAGCTCATAACACACACTCAACTCTGGGTGGTTCCAGTCTTCCCATTTCAGCACATAGCACACTCAACTCTGGGTGGTTCCAGTCTTCCTATGTCAGCTCATAACACACTCAACTCTGGGTGGTTCCAGTCTTCCTATGTCAGCTCATAACACACTCAACTCTGGGTGGTTCCCCATCTCAGCTCAAGCACTCTCAGCTCTGGGTGGTTCCTCATCTCAGCTCAAGCACTCTCAGCTCTGGGTGGTTCCTCATTTCAGCTCAAGCACTCTCAGCTCTGGATGGTTCCAGTCTTCTCATTTCAGCTCATAGCAACTTTACCACGGTAGTTGCTTTTTTTTTTTTTTTTTTTTTTTTTTTTTTTTAATCCACAAAAATTCTACACTTTCTTCTTTGTTTTTCGTCGCCACCAACGTTAAAGACCTGGGTCACTTACCCAGCCCTGGTATGACCCTTTGCGGTCGGCTGGCTTGTCAGCAACATGAGTTGAGTCACCTGCCGATCTGCAGGGATCTGAACGTAGCCACCCGCCAACGCTGAAGTGTTTGTGCTCTGTCTGGGTCAGGTCATACCATGACTTTTTGTCTGCCGGATTGGAGTCGGTCTGCTGCTTCTCCACCCTATCCCCCGTACCCTTCCCTCTCCCTCTTTATTCATTCATGTCTGTCTGTCCACACACACACACACACACACACACACACACACACACACACACACACACACACACACACACACAACACAGGCACACTCTCAAGACGTACAGAGTTTTATGGAGGGTAAAATGACAATGTAGAAAGCTTTTGAGAACACATACAAAAAAAAAAATTGTACTTAACTGGGGGGGGGGGGGGGGGGGGGGGGGGGGGGGGAACTATTAAAAAAAGAAAAAGAAAAAAAAAGTAGGGGTGTCGGGGACGGTTGAGAGGGAAAAAGAGCGACTTGTCGGTTATTGACGTGTTCTTGCATATAATATATATACTGTGTAGAGAATGAGAACACCGATGTTTCTGTTCACCACTCCGAAGACGTGGTTAGTTAGGGTCCACAGGGGAATATATATCTATATAAATTTGCTTAAAGCAATATACATACATATATATATATATATAATTATATATATATATATTTGTGTGTGTGTATACATACATGTGTGTGTGTGAGCGCGTGCGCGCACGCCCATGTGTATGTGTGTGTGATATTAAGATATGTGTCGGGGTTCTGATCGGCCAAAACACGTGAACTTTCTCGCGAAAGGTTCTACGCAGTATTCTACCATTCACCCCGTTGTGCGTCTGCGTGTACGTTCGTCTTGGTGAGCACGTGACCTCACACTGACGTGTCCGTTATGGTGGGAGGTGTGCAGGTTTCACCTTCAAAGGCTGTGTTCTCTGCCGTCGCTCCCAATGTGCACAGAGGCGTGGAAAGCTAACGCACGCACACACGTGCCATCCAGCACACGGTCCCCAGGAAACAGGTTATTTGGTTGCCAGCATGGTGTTTTTGTACTCCCAGTTCTTATAGAACGGGGAGTACTTTAGAATGGGAACGAAGAAATGCAGTCTGTATCTGTCTGTCTGTCCGTTTGTGGTCAAAATGCGTTCCACTCGCTCCAGACAAAACTACTGGGCCGATCTTTCTGAAAATTTGTAGGTATGTTCATTATGGGTCACGGATGATGCCCGATGTTTTATTGTACCGTTATGGCCGTTACTAACGGCTATAACGGCCCATGACGGGTTTTCTTCTTTATGGAATATCTCAGAAAGTACTTGGCCGATCTCTCTGAAAATTTGTAGGTATGTTCATTATGGGTCACGAATGATACCCGATGTTTTATTTAACTGTTATATCCGTTACTAACGGCTATAACGGCCCATAACGGCTTTTCTTCTTTATGGAATATATCAGAAAGTACTTGGCCGATCTTTCTGAAAATTTGTAGGTATGTTCATTATGGGTCACAGATGATGGCCGATGTTTACCAGAATCGCCGCTACTAACGGCTATAACGGCCCAAAACGGTTTTTCCTCTTTATGGAGTATCTCACGCGTATTGAAGATAAACTGGGAGTACGTTTATATGCTTTGCATCTTTGTTTTCTTTACTTTCTGTTTCTCCTTTCAGTGCCTGTCGTTCTCTCTCTCTCTCTCTCTCTCTCTCTCTCTCTCTCTCTCCTCTCTCTCTCTCTCTCTCTCTCTCTCTCTTCCTCTCTCTATTCGTGCGTATGTGCTTACGTGCGCGTATGTGTTTGTGTGAGTGTGTGTGTGTTGTGTGTAAGAGAGAGAGAGAGTGCTTGTTTCCTGTGTCTCTACATAATCTCTCTCTCTCTCTCTCTCTCTCTCTCTCTCTCTCTCTCTCTCTGTCTGTCTGTCTGTCTCTCCCTCTCTGTCAGAAAAAAATATTACATTCCTCTGTATATGCTTAGGCTGTGCATGTTACTTTCATTGACTAACGCCGTAGCAGTGTGGAACGCGTCACTGAACTTGTATAAAACCTTAAAAAGACGCCCGGTTGCACTGAATTAGATGTTAACCTATTACTTTAAGACGTGTATTGATAACGTATATTATTATGATTTGTAACCGTATTGTTGGTCAGCCCCCCCCCCCCCCCCCCCCCTTAGAATAGGCCGATAGCTTGCTGATTGATTAATCTCTCTCTCTCTCTCTCTCTCTCTCTCTCATCTCTCTCTCTCTCTCTCTCTCTGGCCGATAGCTTGATTGATTACTCTCTCTCTCTCTCTCTCTCTCTCTCTCTCTCTCTCTCTCTCTCTCGCTCTGGCCGATAGCATGTTGATTGATTACTCTCTCTCTCTCTCTCTCTCTCTCTCTCTCTCTCTCTCTCTCTCTCTCTCTCCTCTCTCTTCTCTCCTCTGAGTGGCTTCCCTGATCTGGCTCCCGACGAGTCGCTGTTTTCAGTAGCAAGTAGAAAAGTCCTCGTTGAAACCAGTCTGAGAAGTCTGCCTGCCAATGGACTCCGGTCACCTGCAGAAAGCTTGCTGAACTCGGCACTGCAGAACATGTCTCTGCCCTCGTATCAAGACTGAAGGCCAAGGAAATCACTGCGAACGACTTGTCCCTGAAAGCATCTGCTGTGAGGACGTAAAATTCAATAATCACTCCGAAATTACTCTGCCCGCTCATCGACACTACAGACCACGGTCCGAGATAACGGCTGCTTGGACGTCAATTACACCCCTACTAAATTGAAATCACGCTGTCTTCGTCCTCAGGCTGACAACAAATATAGGCCACTCCTCAGCGTCCCAGTACTGTATTTAGCCGAAGGTGTTCGTCCCGTATAAACACCCGCAAAGGAATGGTTGAGGAACACAGAAGAAACCAAGAAGTTATTCATCTCCATCTGGTTTCTTTTTTTTTTACCAACTCCGCCCAGCTTGTTCGATGCTGCTGATTCTGACAGTGAAAAGACTGTGACACACATCTAGCAGGCAATGATCGTCATTTGCCCCAGTTGGGGTGGGTGGGGGTGGGGGTCTGTGCCCTTGTCTTTGAATGACACACAAAACAATGGTCAGCGAATTGGCATGACACTGTGTTATGCTGGTACACAATTAGTGATCGTTGAAGAAACCTGCGTGGCAGAAACAGGATTACTTGCGAGTATTGGAGAAGAAATTGCCGAAGAACTCTGTTGTTGTTGTCCGTCGAGACGACGAAGACCATTTGGTCATCCTGGGATCGGGGGTGAATGCGTAGATGGCTGGTCAGGCCGATCTGCGCCCGGAAAGATCTATCACAATACGGACAGGGGATGGTGACAGCAGCTGGAGATCTGTTGACACTGGTCTTCCTTAGAACCCTAAACATGTATGGTACAGAGAGTGTCCAGTATGCTTCAAAAAACTAACAATGAACAGGAGCACATAGAATCGTGCCGACGAAACCTTTACACCCTGAGAATGGTAGCTCTAGGAGGAAGTGGTAAGAGCTTGTTGGTCAGTCTTCTCCCTGCCTGCCGTGAGGTCAAAGAAAGTGCCTCCAACGGGAGCAAGGATGTTGACGATGTGCATCGCCACCAGCGCCTATCTTGACTGCTGTGACGAGGTGCTGAGATGCGCATCTGTCACCGGGAGTATGACTGCAGTAGTTGGACAGTCCCAGTATCAGTCTTTGGTGTGATGAATACCGCGATGTGGAACCTATGTCTCCGTGAATTTTTATGAAGGCCGTTGTCCTGCTTTCTTTCGGACATGAGTTTTGTGTACGCCCCCCTCCCCTTTCTATTTCTCCTTCCCCCCTCACCCCCTCCAAGCACACTCCATCTGTTTCGCCACCCCTTCCTTTCCAGAATCGCTTTTGTGAATGGGCCTTGAAACCACATTAAACCACATTGGTATTCTCTGTCTCTGTCTTTCTCTCTGTCTCTCTGTCTCTGTCTCTGTCTCTCTCTCTCCTCTCTCTCTCTCTCTCTCTCTCTCTCTCTCTCACACACACACACACACACACACACACACACACACATACAAACACACACACACATACTCCTCTCTCTCTCTCTCTCTCTCTCTCTCTCTCTCTCTCTCTCTCTCTGGTCCCTCATGCACGTGTGTGCATGCATGCATGTCTGTGGCAGTATGTGTGGTAATCCAGTGGCACGTGCGCGTGCACGTTTTTGTGAGTTTCTCAAAATATTTTTTTCACTGTGGGTTCAAAGCTACTTGTAATCTTTCTTTAATTTTTTTTTTTAATCTTTCTTTACCTTTATTTTTAGGTAAATGTCTCAAAGTCTCTCATATTTGATCCCTCCAGATCGGGCGAGCACTCAAATCTGTCTACCCGATCTTTCAATAGTTCTCGAGCCCAAGGTTGTGTTCGGCGACATGAAAACCTTTCAGCACGTGGTCTGAAACGCCTCTTGACAGGTCGGCTTTATCTCTGGCATCGCTCCCCGCTCCTTGTCAGGTCCAACAAGAGTCCATTGTGGTGCTAGTCAGCATAGCGACTCAGTTGGTGTGATCGGATCATACCATTGAGTCGCTGTCCTGATGTATGGCCTCTCCGCGGGAAATCGGTGGGGCTTCCCGCTAGGAGAGATCCTAGTGTGTTGGGGGCCCGGTTTTCGAAGCTTGTGAAGACCGGGGTCGGGGTTCCCTGTTGTGCCGATAGCGGAGTTGACGACTTTGTATGAGTAGACAGTGACACTTCGGGCGCATTCATCGCCCGCTCATGCCACGCTGTCTAGCCCTGGGTCTATCGGCTCAGCAATGAATCCCTGCCCAAGACCTCAACTGGTTGGACTGCAAAGAAAATCACCAGAAAACGATGAAATATGTGAAAAACGTAGAGCTGGTGCTATCCTGAATAGTTTCTATATTGGCATTTGCCAGATCAGAGTTCCAGCTTGGAGAGAATGCTGGAGAGCGGGAAAGACGTGGGGTGGTGAAGGGTGAGGTTTGGGGATCTCCAGACGCACGGCCATGTTACTGAAGAACTTATTTTCACAACGCATTTTTGTTCTGGATTCAGTGTTGCAATCGTCACATCAGCAATACAGTATTATGAATGATGTCTTGATCAGGAACTGGCTGTCTTCATGATTTTTTTTTTCTTTTAGTTTTCTTGTTAAGTGTGAAGAACTGAAGGTCCGTTTTGGCTGTGATCCAGTGGTATTTCCAGTGCCTTCGGGAGGTTTTTATTTTACACTTCCATGCCATGCATATGACCAGAGTTTCAAAAACAACCCCAAGGCGTTTTACACATCAATGGTTGTGACCCCGTCGGAAAAAAAAATGTTCACCGATTTGGCTTACAGCTGGTTGCGAAGGCGATGGCGGAAGGGGAGCTGTCCGAGAGAACAGAGTCCCTGATGTTCTCGGTGAAGATCTACCGATGAGATCGTCTGATTCCCTTTTGAAAGTCTTTAAACCAGCTCTGACAGATAGTGGATGTTCCAGGACTGCAAATCCTATATTCCACACAGCTGCAATTCTTTTTCTTGGGACTTTCTAATGAATAACTTTCACTGGACTTTGTCCGTGGTGTATGTTGCCTTAATAAATATCCCATTTCATAATGAAAGAAATTTGCTGTGATATTCAGTGCAGACCATTTCAGCATTTTAAGTTGTATTAACGGCACACTTACCGTTATAGTAGTAGTAATGAGCCTATATATATCAGCCGTTCTTGAGAGAATATGCCGTTACTATCAGTTGATCACCTAAGAACAAACTGTTTTCCTATTGTCCGTCTCCTATGGTGCCGCTCGATGTCTGTGTGTTTCTTCAATAAAACAGAGAGAGAGAGTAAAACAGAGAGAGAGAGAGAGAGAGAGTTTTAAAATGCTGTAAACAGACTGTTCTGAAAAACAACTGGAGAAAAAGTTCCCCACCCCTTCCCTCCCTTTCCACTTTGTTAATCGTGTTCTTTCTTTCTTTATTTGTTCCCTCATTGCAGACTTCCGTTCATTTTGGCTTTTATCTCTTTCCGCTTGGCAGTTGGAAAAAGCATCACTCAGACGTGCACTTGGCAAACGTAGGCTACAGTCCAGTGCGCGCCATGTGTCAGCAATTTGTGTCAGTGCAGCGGTGTCGTTATTATGCGTTGCCAGCAGTATGTCAACACAGGCTTTTTAGAACCTGCTTTGCAAGATGTTTCAGAAAACCGTTTTTGAATTGTCGCTGCCCCTCTATATTCGTTTTCCTTTTTCTTCCCCCCCCCCCCCCCCCACCACCACCCCCACCACCACTACTTCTTTCGACTAATAGCTCCGTCTTCTCGTATTCCTCTTCCCCTCAGCATCCTCAACCTCTTCTTATTCCACCTTCTTTTGTTCTTCCTCCTCCTCCTCCTCCTCCTCCTCCTCTTATCTTTCCTCTTCCTGCTCTTCCTCCTCCTCCTCCTGTCTTCCCTCTTTCTGTTCTTCCTTCTCCTCTTCATTGCAGTCTTCTTTCTTTTTCTTTAGTTTGCGCTGTGTAATTCAAATCTGCTCGATTGTGACTACCGTCTCAACCTACCCCTTCCCTTCCCTCCCTCCCTCCCCCCCTCCCCCCCCCCCCCCCCCCCCCTTTCTTCCCACCTCCCGTTCCAGTCACAAACCCTTCTTTCACCCACCACGCGTTCTCTCTGCCTTTCACTGTGCCTCGATGTGCTGCTAATGGTGGGGGAAAGCGCGGTCTAGCTTTTTTGCTTTTTCTTTGCAAGCTGTCCCGGTTCATTTTCAATCCAGAGTCTATATAATTTGTTGTAATGGTTTCTTATTTATGTGGCGCGACCCCTTCACAGCTCTCAACAGTTTACAAAATGAGTTTTTAGGCAAAGTGATGATGAAATGAGAGCTGGTGTTAGAGTACAGAAAACAGAACTGTCATTCACGTTTCATTCATTCATACAGCGCCAGAGGCATTCAAGGAACTGTGCCTTTCCATATGAACTGACGTTGACCATGCTTACCCTGACTCCTATATGACTTGCGGACAGACATTTGTTTTTTTTCTTTTCTGTCCCATCTTCCGGGCTTCCTCAGCGGTACTGTCCCACGCTCATTCCGGCGTCCCCTCATACAGCGACATCAGGTTTGTTGGTGCTGCAGCACTTCCGCCCACAGTGAGCAGACTGTCAAGTTATGAGTCCACCAGCCACAGAGACACTGAACTGCTGCCAAGTCACTTGGGTTGTGCTCCGTGATGCCTGTTCGGACAGAACCCACGCAAAACACTACCCGTTAAGCCAACCTACTGACAATTGTTGCTTGGTCACGGAGCTAGCGTGGGCATTCCTCTTCGGAGGGTGCCAGCACGTCAGACCAACGGCAGTCGCCGGGAACTTTCCTGTGTTGACGACTTGGACACCAGCTCTTGCAGCTCCATCTGGACCCTGGTGCTAACTGGACAGGAAGAAATCAAAATAATAGAGTGTCCCTGACGACCTTGACCAAAGGATTCAGTTTTGGTCATTTCCCCTCGCATACAGCTAATAATGCCCAGGAATGCGAACGCCGATTAACGCGTTGCCTTGATTTCTGTGCTCAGCAGAAGGAAACTAATAAGTCGGATGAAATTAATAGGGGTCTATGCAGGCGTGCGTTAAACTGATGTTTTGAATGTAAAAATACTGATTATTTTCTTTATTTCATCCAAACAAAACAAAACAAAAAATACGTGTCATGCGTAAAATCAAATGCTAATAACTTTAAAACATTTTGACACAAGTGCAACATCGGTTTAGTGCATAATTCCAGTCGGTGCATGCTGGGTCAGTTAGTGCCACAATACACGAACTCACCGCAATGGGCGGACAAATTTGCTGTATTGCTGGATTCGGTTTTGTCAGATTCCACATTCACACCTACCAAATGATGATATGGCAGGTGGGAAAACCATCGCACGAGAGTTGAGGGAGGGGACTTATCTTACACTGCACTGATATCACCAGAACGACAACACAAAAAGGATGGTCACCAAGAATGCCTTTTTAAAAATTATTTTGTTGTTGTAGGTCAGGATTCGAACTTGTGACCTTCAAAATGCAAGCTCGTTGGTCTAATCAATTTTGGTGCTTGATTTCCGTGTCTGTCATATTGACCAATTACTGCAACCGTCTTTGACACGACGCTGTGGGGTGTCACACCGAAGAAAAGTCACCTGAATCTTTCATCCCATTGACTATTGTTATGAGGCTGCTGCGAGACACATGTAGGCAATGTTGTGGGCAATGTGTAAATCCTTGGCGGAGCTCATCTCCTGTCCTAGCACCTTGTTCCATGGTGGTGGTGGTCGTGTTCCAACCTGCCACACGTTGATCCTGGCTACAGGCCTGTATCGGATCTCAGTCGTGCGTGTGTATCCACTCGAAGGAGTTCAGCCCAGTGGCCGTCTAGCAGGTTCGCATGACGATGGTGACTGGGGAAATCGGATTGACCACGCTCCACACCACCACTGGGACCCAGTGGGATCGAAGATAATGGCCCAAGGGAGACCATCTGTTGTGGTACCCGTGATAAGACTGGGCGTCCTGAGGGGATACGTTGGTTATAATCCTGTTCCAGAGAAGAAAAAACATCATGGAAAGACAATGCCTGTCCTTTTCATTGCAAAAAAGAATTACCTTTTTTTCAGTTTACGGGTCAAGCGAATAGATCTGAAGAGTCAGTTTGGTGGGGGTTTTTTAAGCGCACGCAAGGACAACGATCGGGATGTCGACTGACTACAACATTATAAGCGCACCGTTTGACATACGTGTCCTGGCATTTTCTGTCTCTGATTGAACTGTTTGTCTGACTGATGAGGCTATTGCTTTGGCGGTGCAAACCAGCGGCACCTGTCCCATTAAAATGGCGGGGTCACTCTTGCTGAACGCGAACTCTCGCACAGATTACCTCCCATACAGATTTCTTCCAAGCATTTTAAATAAGGTTCATGCTCCTTGTACTAATACACCATATAGACATTACCTTGTATCTCTTGTCATGGGGGAGAGAGAGAGAGAGAGGGGGGGGGGGGGTAAAACGGACTGCAACGGCATGCTCTTTTAGAGTTCCAAAACCTCATCTCCTGACAGTAATGATGTCAAGCTGACTCAGGCCACGCACGACTGGTGTAACCCAGTGCAGGCAACAAACCAACGCGGCAAAGAGTTACACGTCTCCCTAGCAACAGACCTCAGTCAACGCGTAGAACGAACATCTTATATAACCTTGTCATGGAAGCGTTCTCGATTCGACGTACAATGCTGACCGGCTGTGCCATAATCTGATGCTTACGATGTTTGACAGGAATATTAGTCTGCTTATGTATATACAGGCTTCTACACTCCCCCGTCTCCCCTCCTCCCATTGTCAACCCTACACTCTGCCCGTACACTTATCCTCCATATGGGAGACTCAAAGGGTGAGAGTAGTTGTGGTAAGTGCGTTATACAAGTTGCTGTTCGCTTGAAACATGTGGCCTGTCACTTGAAGACCCCCCCCCCCTCCCCACTCACCCACCATCACCACCGGTCACTACCCTTCCTGTCTGTCTTCCCCCCCCCCCCCCCAACCTTCTCCCCCCTCCCACCCCCCACCCCCGTCCCCCGCTTCTCCATCTGAGCGTGGCGAGGGCGGCAGAGGGAAATAGAGAGGACAAAGAGTGACGGTCACCTCTGACAACACTTGACGACTACCCCCCCCCCCCCCCCCTCCCACTCCCCCACTTGTCCCCGCCAAGGTTTCCTCAAACAGATCCCCGAGTTGTATATTGTCTTACTGAGCAGGGAAAACACGTTTCCCAAACATTGACCAGCTACTTCAACATCTTCGCCCTCCCACATACTCCTCCTCCTCTTCCTCTCCCCCTCCCCTCTCTCGCCATCACCCCACTTCCTCAGTCCTGCAAGTTGATAGTCACCACGGATTGCTGTTTGCGAGGGAGAGTTGGGGATGGGGAGGAAGGGACTTGCGCACAAGCCCACGCACGTACGCACTCGCACGCACGCACGCACGCACGCACACACACACACACACACACACACACACACACACACACACACACACACACACACACACGGAAGAGAGAGAGAGAGGGAGGGGGGGGGGAGAATATTTTAATCGAAAAGGCGAGAATCAAACATATCTCTCTGACTCTGTCTCTGCCTCTGTCTGTCTGTCTGTCTCTCTCTCTCTCTCTCCTCTCTCTGTGTGTGTGTGTGTGTGTGTGTGTACGTATGTAAGGCGAGGGCTTGTGCGTTTGTTTGCTTCCTCTTTTGGTGATTGAAAACCAGCCTTCCATGCGACATGAGAGTGTTCGGTATCAACCATGACGCTTCAGAACAACAAAGAGAAATCACGGAGGATCACAAACGCAAACTCTTCTAAAACTGATGGAAAGTAATAACCGCAGATCATCTTTCGACGGAAAGATACTGGATTTAGGCG
Source organism: Conus canariensis (assembly GCA_033310375.1). Taxonomy (NCBI): domain Eukaryota; kingdom Metazoa; phylum Mollusca; class Gastropoda; order Neogastropoda; family Conidae; genus Conus; species Conus canariensis. Next base: position 15,207,620 of record CM065734.1, on the reverse strand, counting down.
GAAAGATACTGGATTTAGGCGCCTTTACTGACACATTGAGGGTATGACTGATACCGCGTTTATGAACACGAATCCATTCACCGACCATTCTTTTTGCTGAGAGCCAACAGCTGAACAACAAAATGACAATACCAGCATAAAAAAACAACAACATACACGCACGCACGCACGACACACACACACACACACACACACACACACACACACACACACACACACACACACACACACACAGAGTTAAACAAAATCCTATCAGCCTCTTTCTAGAGAGAGATATTAAAAAAAAATTCTATCTGCCTCTTTCTGTCTGTCACTATTACACACACACACACACACACACACACACACACACACACACACGCACACAGGAATGCTCCGGACCCGCCTCCCCCCCCCCCCCCCAATCGCCACCGCCACCCCTATCCAACCCTTCCTTCTCTCCCCCCCCCCCCCCCTACCTCATATCCTCCCTTTCTAGCTCCTTTGGCTTTGAAATGCTATGGAGATGGATCAGCTGCCTTCTGCTCCCTTCGCCAGTCAGTGGATGAACGATAGTCAACAGGACGTAGTCATGATCGTTTCCTGCTTGTCACTCACTTCCTCATGCACCGTTCATTCTCAAACGACCAACTGGCTGCTTAGCCGCGATTTGGGGGTGGGGGTGGGGTGGGGGGTCATTCATAGTCAGGAAGTCGTGAGAATGTCTCCTGGAATGTAGATCAGATTATTATGGTGATTCACATCCTCGCTGGTATTGGCTGGTTTAGATCATGTCGACTTCTCTTCTCGCCCCCGCCCCCCCCCCCCCCCCCCACCCGCCCCACGCTACACACACGCATACACTCTCTCTCTCTCTCTCCTCTCTCTCTCCCTCTCTCTCTCCTCTCTCTCTCTCTCCACACACACACACACACACACACACACACACACCCCTCTCTCTCTCTCTCTCTCTCTCCACACACACACACACCACCACACACACACCTCACTCACTCTCTCTCTCACACACACACATCTCCTCTCTCTCTCTCTCTCTCTCTCTCTTCTCACACACACACACACACACACACACACACACACACACACACACAACACTAACTTACATTGGTCAGCGTGTCTTATGCATGAGATCAGCTGGAGGTCAAGGACGTGTGTTTTTTCCCCAGTCTAGCACAATATAATTATGACCAGCTATCAATTCCTCGGGCTTTAATTGTAAGTTCGAAGGGGGTGAGTTTATCAGTTAAAATGGAATGAATGAACTAACAATGTATTCAGCTTCTTTCGAGGAGAGAGAGTCGTTTTATGGTCAGATGCTAATCTTACGGTTAAAAAGAAAAGAAAAAAAATTACGCCTATTAATGATTAATTAAAAAAATAAATAAAAAAGAGCTACATCTGTGCTGCTGGGAGAGCCAGTCGAAGTAAGTAAGAAACAGGTTGTGACACAATATCTAACTCACACACACACACACACACACACACACACACACACACACACACAC
>CM065734.1:15163615-15198615 GCA_033310375.1 Conus canariensis | reverse complement strand
CCATCCCACTACCCTCTTCCCCTCAACCTCCTCCCTGTCCCAAATGGACACAAATGAATTGGCGGGGAAGAAATCGGTCAGGCTGGTAGAGGAAGGGGTGCAGAGAGTTGGCAGCGAGAATGGTGGTGGATTGCTGCTGGTACTAGAGGTCGGAACCTTGGAATGCACTGCACGGATTGCCACCACCTGTCCCCCTTCACCATTGCCCCCCACCCCCTCCCCTCCCTCCCTTGCCCACCCCGGCCTTCTTACACTTACACACACACACACACACACACACACACACACACACACACACACACACACACACACATGCCCGTCCTCATCACCTTCCGCCTTTCATCCCTCCCGCGGTGAGCTGATGGGCAATTAATTCTGGCAATTAATTATCCGGCTGGCTCTGCGCGTGTCTGGTTGTGGGACATTTAATTATTTTCCGCCGTTTGCAGACTCGACTCGCGGCTCATCTGAGGGCATAGTTCGGATTTGTTCCGTTGTCTGAGCTCACGGTCCACACGTGGTGCTTGCTGACCCATCCATTTCCCTGCTAGGAACCGAGTTGTAGCTGATAGGTGACTAAGGAGAAGGTTAGAAAATATCACATAGATCAAACAGTTGACTTGATATTACTACAGGCGAAGCTTTGTGTTTTGTTTTGGTTTATTTATCATTGTAGAATTCATGAAGCAAGGCCCAGCATACAGTTTGTGGGAACTGGTCAAAAGGTACTTTTGAATGAAAAAAGAACAATAATAAAATAACCATCTTAATGGAAATGCGTTACCAAAAATTAAAGAAAAAGTGTTGCCATACCAAAAAAAAAAAAAAGGTGCCAAAATAATATCATCAAGATTAAAAGAAAAACTATACTTAAGGTTATGCTCGAGTCGTGTATCTTGTCAGTTTTCAGAATAACATCAAGATTAAAGTGGAAACTATCCGAAGATGACGCCAAAGTTGCGTCACTTTATCAGTTTTCATAATCAGATGAAGACACCACAAGACGTAAGACTGTCCAAGCTTTCTGTGAGAAACATTAATGATCTTCCTGGTTCTTCCTCAGAACAATCACTCAAAGCCCTATGGAAAACCGGAATGGGGCATACTTTGCCTTTTTAATTTTCTAGATTTTTTTGTTTATTTGTTTGTTTTTGCTGTTTGTTTGCTCTCTCGTCTTCCGTGTCCTATGAGTGGCATCATTCCTATTCGCTCATTCTGGTTCATCTCTACATAGTCACACCCGTCCTGTCGAGCACAAGCAGCGGTAGTCCAGAGAAGCCAGTCAAAATCGGGTCCAAGGAGACAACCCATCAGAGGAGATACTGCGTTGCTGGCGAGTCACTTCGATGGTCATCTGATCCAATATGATGAGCAGGGAACCATCCATTTTTAAACCTCACGCTGATGACAGTGACTGCTCAGTCGCGGAGTCAGCATGTGTGGGCGCCCTCCAGATGACGCCTCCAGATCCATATTCTCCATGAAACTGCCGGGACACACAACGAACTCACTGCAGCCATGGACGTAAGTTGAGGGGGAAAAAACGAAGCTGAGGCCCCCCAGCAGAAGAGCAAGACATGAAGGGCCACAGAACCGGAGAGGGTAGGTCTACAAGTCAGGGCGGTTCGCTTACTTCCATAGCATATTCTGGCGCTAACTAGACGCATGAGACAAAGATACCTGCAGGATTAGGACATTCAAGGTGAGACGAATCCGCTCAGCTGGGAAAACTCGACTGCGTGGTTCCAGTTTTCCCTTTTGAGCACACGTAAACTCTCTAGGAGGCGGCTGAGGTCGAAGAATCCCACGAATAAATGCCGAAAATTTCACAGGTATGTGCCACTGGCCGGGACTGGAACCGACGACCTCCCAACCCAAGCCCTCGAAGCTAATGATTGATGCAGTTTACTATGCTTTCCAGCGATGCAACCCGAAGAGACAATACCTGGGACTGGCTGAGGTGCAAATACCATGGCTAAGTGTAGATAGGCCAGCCTAAACACGAGTCGTTCTTGACCTTACTATCGCCCACACCATGTTGGTGAATGGAAAGAGAAGTGATCGGCTCATGCTATTGGCTGTTTGCGGTTCCGGCAAGGACAGAGAGGAGGGGGGGCGGGGGGGGGGGGGGGGGGGGGCGAGAAAGAAGGAGAAGTGTTGTGTGTGTGTGTGTGTTGTGTGTGTGTGTGTGTGTGTGTGTGTGTGTGTGAAGGTGAGATAGAGAGAGGAGGGAGGAGAGAGAACAGAACTAGAGAGACAAGAGAGAGACAGAGAGAGAGAGAGAAGAGATTTAAAGGGAGAGGTTTGCAGAATGAGAGGGACAGATGAGACGAGAGAGAGAGAGAGAGAGAGAGAGAGATCTTTTGTAGTTTGGGGTTTCTTATGATGTCGGATAAATGGCCGTCTCATGTAGCTTGTGTGTGTGTGTGTGTGTGTGTGTGTGTGTGTGTGTGTGTGTGTGTGTGTGTGTGTGTGTGAAACCTCCCATCATCCTTCAGATCTCTTTCCTAGTGCCCCTCCCCCCCCCTCTCTCTCTCTCTCTCTCTCTCTCTCTCACACCACACACACACACACACACACACACACACCACATCACACGACATGCACACACAGGCGCGCGCTCACACACACACACACACACACACACACACACACACACACACACACACACACACACACACACACACATACGCGCGCACATGGACGCACACGGGAAGGGGTGGGGTAGGGTTTAAGAAAAGTCAGGTGAGGGACATTATGTCGGGTACCGTCCTGTTATCAGCGGATATAGCGGCGATCTGGTAACTACAGCGGTAGAAGTGGCCGGGTGTGAGTGACCTGTCCGACATCGCCCACCCTGTCCTTTCTTTGCCTCTGCAGGCCATGGAAGTACAGATCAGAGTCGGCAGACCAAAACGTCTTCTTTTCACATACACACACACACCCACACACGCACGCACGCATGCGCACAAGCACACAAACACACACACGCACACACGCACACACACACACACACACACATGTATGGAGAGAGAGAGAGAGAGATGCAATGGTTTCCTGTTTGAACATCATCTCCGAGGACAGAATACAGTCACCTCAATTGTGGCGTTGAAAACTGTCACACACCTTCAAATCACGCCCACGGTCAACCTTGGATCGCAACGTGAGAAGACGGCAAAATTATACTGCTGTCGAAAAATAAACAACCCAACCACAGGGCCAGACACAAAATGCTTTCAGCTTTCATTCTTAAGAACAACCTTTGCCGCTGTCACTCTTCGACCAATCCTTCCCAATTCATTAATTTTTAGCTTTTTTTTTTTTTTTTTTTTAACGAAGTTGTAGGGACGCCATGAACAACAGCGATGTCGCTCGTCCAGTGAGTTTTCATCATGGCTTTTTCATCAAATGATGAGGAATGTTTAGCCGTGGCATCTTCTCTTCAGGTATACTGGTGCATTTTAGACGTGTTTGTGTTTTCATAATCGGCCGACCGCTAACATGGATAGTGACTGTGGTCTTCCGCGTATCTGTACTGAGGAAGAGGTTCAGCCATGAGCAAATCTGACTGAAGAGATCCGTTTTTTTTTTGGGTTTTTTTTAAAATCTCCTTTCGCTCTTAATGGATACCTGTGAGAGTAACATACTTTATTACTTTATTTAACTGTTGTATTTCAAATTCTCTCTCTCTCTCTCCTCTCTCTCTCTCTCTCTCTCTCTCTCTCTCTCTCTCTCTCTCTCTCCAGGGTCGGAGGATGGAGAAGGTCCTCTTCATCACATTTTTGCCATGTGAAGGATTCCCAGACGCTCTTTGAAGCTCCCTCCACGTGGAGGAGGCGGGGGGGGGGGGGGATGTCTCGACCTCCCCACCTCCCTCACCAAGTTATGTATGTGAGATGGGCTGAAAATGTTGAATAGTTCTTGAGGGAGCGCCGAAAGTTTGGAAGAGTCTTCCACATATCTTACCCCTCCTCTCGTAAACAGATTTTCCCGCATTTAAACTTGTGGAGCAAAACCTCGTTGGATAAAATTACTTTCACAGCTGTTCTGTCCTCTCAAAGTCACTCTTGCAGAAACCGCCATTAAAGACCATACATGTTTTACAATGTAAAGTACCGTTGAAACCGTCGATGTTGTATAACACTTCTTCTTCCTTTTGAAATGGATAAGAGGAAGGCTGAGATGGTGAAAGGGCACTTCTCCTTGGGCAGGAAGGTGACGGTAGAAGTTTTTCTTCTCTCTCTCTCTCTCTCTCTCTCCTCTCTCTCTCTCTCTCTCTCTCTCTCTCTCTCTCTCTCTCTCGCGTCTTGCCCCAAATACAAACAGTCACATATGTGAAGCACGTGCCAGTCAATATAGAGCACGATAAGAAATCCCACAACCCGTTCAGTTGGTGCGAACGTTACTTAACAACCGTTTCCTACCGAAAGTACAAAACAAAACTGCCTGCACACCCGCGAAAGGTAGCCATTCCTGTGACGCCCTCGTAGAATACGATTTAGTTTCGTTTGTTTATTCTTTTTTTTTCTGGCTGGTCTTTCTTCCATACCTTTTCAGTGGTATTTCTACCTCAGCGTTCGTTCTGGTCATTCTGTGGCTGCCCCAGCTCTGGTAGTTCTCAGGAGCTGTCAGTATCAGGTCGCAATGCGCCAGCATACTGCGGGAGACGCTGCAGTGCTGCCGGTTCTCTGCGGTGAAGCAGTATTCAAGTTTTCATACAGAGATAGAACCCAGGCAGACGATGTTACTGTAGACCACCAGTTTACATTGCCACAACGTTAATACAACTAGGCGAATCCGAAACATTAAATCACATTTGCGCACAGTGCTGAATTGTAGATGGACAGTCCTGGGCTAACGCTTTAATGAAGGATACGTAGAGTACCGATTGAATGCTTCATATTCTTCCGGCTTAGTTAATTAGTTACATTCAGATTTAATGTCTGTTCCCACCAAAGATGTTATGGCAGATAGGTATAACCATTCCAGGGGGAGGGGGGGGAGGTAGAAGAAACGAAGAGGGGGGTTATGGAACTCACTAACTCTGTGCCAATACCGCCAGAAACGACACGTTCGGATACGCAAAAACACCAGTTTTTATGTTAGGTGCTAAAGGAATTCGAACACGCAGCATCTGACTGGAGACTTGGTACACTGGCACTGAGCGAACAGGCAGCCAGTCTGTACTGGACTCTGCTGTCACCCACTTCGTAGAATCTTACAAACCGTAGTAACAACAGCAGTACCATATCTTATAGCTGGATGTCGGTTATGTTTGGGAGAACACCACTTGGAAAAAAAGAACAGCAGTAGGGGCCTACCAAATAATGTTGTCTGACATGGCCCCTGGTCTGTTTGTGCGGCCAGTTCCTGTGGTACCACCGGGAGTCACTGCACATGCTATGACACCGCCTGCAGAAAGATGTGATGACTTTTTTTTGTTCATTCCCATCGCCAGAAAGGTTGAGCAGCTGTTTAGACTGTAGGGTGCGGTCCATCGCCACTGTCGAGGCAGCTGTGAGAGAAGAGACGGGATGACGACGACCTTTTCTCCGGACGATTGACTGCGACTGTTTCGTGTAGGCATCTGAGAATTGCTCAGTAATTGGAGATAGGGAGTTTCCCAGTTTGACTGTCCTAAATCCAAAGGCTTATTTTTAGTTTCCTAGGTCCCTGTCGACTGCTGGCGCTGGGAGTGTGACAGAACAAACAGGGTGTTGCTACGTACAGGGAAATGGGAATGGGCGGTGCGAGTGTCGTGCCCGTGATAGAACACAGAAGATGGAACAGGGAGAGAGCAATTTCGCAAACGTTTCTTTGTTGACAACCAATACTGGCCTATCATCAACAAACGTCTTTATGCCATTTCAGTGGTTGTCAACATGTGTTATTAGCTTTTTTGTTGCCTTCTTGTACTTTGTATGTAACAAACAGGAAAGGTAACTTTGGCTCTGATGTTGAAACAACTGCATGTCAATAGCCTCAAAATTAACAGGACCTACATTAGAGGACTAACGTAGGTCCGACAGCAGTCAGCCTTCCGCTTCGGAAAATACTTTGAAGGTGATTTCAGCGAGTTCACTTATCTCGAGAGCATCGTCAGCAAGAGAACAAGTACAGACGAAGACAGAAAGGTCAGAATGATCAAGGCAAGACATGTGTTCCTTGTCTTCAGGTCTTTGTGGAGAAATGCGAGAATCTGTCTCTTCACCAAGCTGAAGATGTTCAACACCAGTGTCAAGCCTGTGCTTCTGTATGGCTCACAGACTTGGAGACTCAGCAAAGGGCTAGAACGCCAACTGCAGATCTTTGTCAACGCCAGCCTAACTCAGAGACTTGGACACTCAACAAAGGGCTAGAACGCCAACTGCAGATCTTTGTCAACGCCAGCCTAACTCAGAGACTTGGACACTCAACAAAGGGCTAGAACGCCAGCTGCAGGTCTTTGTCAACGCCAGCCTAACTCAGAGACTTGGACACTCAACAAAGGGCTAGAACGCCAACTGCAGGTCTTTGTCAACGCCAGCCTAACTCAGAGACTTGGACACTCAACAAAGGGCTAGAACGCCAACTGCAGGTCTTTGTCAACGCCAGCCTGCCACTGATACTCTATACCAAAGGGACGGATGAAATCAACGATGAAGAACTAAGGCGCGGAACCAGCCAGAGACCAGTGCGATACCCACCATCAGAACTGGGAGTGGAAGAGGACTGGACACATCCATGTACATTTGTCCAAACAACATCGCTCGACATGCACTGAACTAGAATCTCCACAGCAGACCAATAACAAATAAAAAAAAAAGGGGGAGAAAAAGGAAAAGAAAAAGAAAGAGGACGACCATTGACAATATGGCGATGGAACCCTGTAATATAAGATGAAAACAGTCAGAATGTCCTTGAAGAGGCCAATTAGACAGCCCAAGATCAACCACTTTGGAGTCTGCAGTAAAGGCCTATAGCAGAACAAAGTGTCAGTCCATCTGTCCTTTATAGTTGTACACATTTGTACATGTGTCTGACTGCGTGATTCGTCCATCCGATTGAGGGCGATGACACCCGGGCATTCACATGTTGCTTTTTTCATTTTCGTTGAGATGCTGTTCTCTTCCCAGTGTCTGCCCATCTCCATGTGTTTGTGTGGTGTGGTGTGGTGTGTGTGTGTGTGTGGTGTGTGTGTGTGTGTGTTGTGATGTGTGTGTGTGTGTGCGCGCGTGCATGTGTATGCATCGTGTGTGTGTGTGCCTCTGTCTGTCTGTCTGTCTGTCTGTCTCTCTCTCTCTCTCTCTCTCTCTCTCTCTCTCTCTCTCTCTCTCTCTCTCTCTCAAGTACAGGCGCAAGTGAGGCAAGTAATAGACCATGACTAACGATCAGTGAATCAGACATTAATTAAGACTGCTTACACGTAGTGACGACTCTCTCTTTCTCTCTCTCTCTCTCTCTCTCTCTCTCTCTCTCTCTCTCTCTCTCTCTCTCTCTCTCTCTCTGTGTGTGTGGTGTGTGTGTGTGTGTGTGTGTGTGTGTGTGTGTGTGTGTTTGGAGGCCAAGCGAGAGAGAAAGAGAGAGGCGGGAGGGAGACCTTACCTGCAGGCCAAGGGCAGATCAGGTTTTCTGCGCAATGGACTGGACAGGTAGATAGATAGGTGGGCTGGGCTGTTGGAGGGGTAGGTCAGTGGTCAGACGGAGTGTCTGGAAACCCGACAGCAGCCGTGTGCTCAGGCATAATCACACGTCATGCTTCCCCATCACTCCCCCCCCCCACCCCCACCCCCCACCCCCAGCTGTACAGGGGGTAGGAGGCGCTATGCTGGTTTGGCTGTCTGCCTAGCTGTCTGTCTGTCGGTCTGTCTCTCGTCATCGTCTCCGGGAGACGGTTGTCTGCACCGCACGTACCTTTCAGCAGGTTTCGCCACCCTAGTTAATTAATCAGGGCTACGGTCATTAACGGCAATTTACATCAGACGAAAGAGGGGCGGCTGGGTGAGAGTCCTGCGCAGACTGGTTGAGGATAATAATACCTGTTCTTCGTTAGGGAAGAGAGGGCAGGGATGGAAGGGAAGGGGGAGGGGAGGGGAAGAGGAGGGGGATGATTAAGTCTGAACAGTTGCTTGCGCTTATGTATCAACCATCTCTCTCTCTCTCTCTCTCTCTCTCTCTCTCTCTCTCTCTCTCTCTCTCTCTCTCTCTCTCTCTCTCTCTCTCATGCTTGCTTGGCGCTAGCTCACTGCCCCTACTTGTACGGCTTTTTCCATGAGCTCACCCTATGGGCATCTGCTTTCCATCGTTTGAAATTGAACTTCCTTTTTCCATGAGAAAGAAGATAGTTAGTAGAAGTTTTCCACACTGAAAGATAATGACAACAAAAGTAGCGTTGCATAAGTAACAGTTTGATGTGGGCTTTACGGTCCTGATTGTATGAATCCAAGCTATCAGCTGACGCCAAATATGAACGGAAAAGCCCAAACCTCCTTTCAAGCTTTTGTTTCATATTTAGATCGATTTTATGGCATGCATATCACTAGTACTGGTTAAATAATACAGAGAGTAATATTGTTCTTAAAAAGTACCACCATTATGACTTCCAGATCAAAGTTTTCAGTTCTTCTCATAAAAACAGTTTTTAGTATGCACATGAAACATTTCTTGGCAGATCATAAGTTTGACTTTTTTTTTGTAACCGCACGTCTTATAGGCTATAAACACTATATTATTTGCATGACAATTTTTTTTTGTGTTTTTATTTTTGTTGAAGAAATTTACAGTGTTCACAACAAAAACGCAATGTCTGCGTTTTGAAACCGGCGACTCGCCATATGTATGGGGTTTCTGTGTTAACCCGTAAAGTGCCACTCTATTAAGGGCAATCAAGAGGGTGACCCAGGCCGTTTCAAGCGGACGAGGGCCGTTGAAAGCTTAAGTGCCGTTAACCTCCTGGGTGTCGTCAGTCTCAGTGCGCTGCTCAGGTGAACCGGTGGAACAAAGATGTGTCAAAACACGCACGGAGAAGACGCTACGCAAGATGTATGATAATGCTATGCATGTGTTTTGTTTGTTGGGAAAGAAAGAAGGACTGGGATACAATACACCTCAAAGGTGGCGGGTTTAAACTTCATCAAGACCATCGTGTCACTGGTCCCGAACGGCTCCTCCTAGCCGGAGTTCTTGACAGTGTTCTGAGCTCGAAGGGAAGTCATAGGACCACGGAGTCGGTTTCAGTTCACCCCTTAACGAATGCGCTTCTGAGAGTGTTGTCGAACTTCTTTGTCCACGTTTCAGATGCTTGTGTCTCTGTGGCATGGTTGAAGCGCAATAAACAAAAAAACAACAACTACAAAAATGAAAGGAAAGCATAGAATATCTCTCCACGATTTCATACTGACTTCGAAAAGGGAGGAACCTGTTCTTAGAACCTCGGGATGATAGGTTTTACTCTCAACTATCAACCACTAGAGTACATCCATATCATGACGTCTCCGATTGAAAGGAAATCCCGTAGCATCCTCGTCACCACCTTCATCCTCACTGACCAACGTGGGGGACAATGCTCTCCTGCGGCCATGCAGGCCTAGCTCTGTATTCCTTCTCATATGTTGTTCTCAGTTTCTAGTCACACCTGTTACGGTCAGCGTGTGTTGAAGTCCGGTTTCAACAGACTTCCACGGGCGGAATGAGCAGCCGCTGTGGCGTGTTAGTGAGCATCCGTGACTTCGCCTGGATGGTCAGAGGAAGGATATGGTAATTGTCTCCATGAAAGGGACTGACTCCACACTGGTAGGAACCTAATGTTGTCAGTACAGGGGATTCAAAGTGAGGAGTGCCATGTGAAGTAGTAGCAGAACGGTCAGTACCGACCATCTCTGAAGTGACCCAGCAGGGCCTTGATGTCATGATAAATCCTTGTGGATCCACTGACAGATTCCTGTGGATGCTGGGGCTGTGACGGGACCTGACTGGCTGTGGCTGTGTAGGAGAGTGAGGGAGGGGCGTGATAGCAATACTACCGCCTGAGCACGGGAACTGGGGCAGCACAGAAAAGGAACATTTACAGAACTAGCAGGGGGATGATTTCTGATAAAGCGAACAGACCGGAATTATATAACCGTCGTAATTCCTGTCTAGGTTATCTCCTCTGTAAACACATCCTTCCCTTCCCCCACGCCCTTCCCTTCCTTGCACCATCTCATTCCTCCCCTTCCATCTCTCTCTCTCTCTCTCTTCTCTCTCTCTCTCTCTCTCCTCCTCCCCCCCCCCCCCAATAAATATCACCTTATCTACGCGACAGGACACACACACACACACACACACACACACACACACACACACACACACACACACACACACACACACACACACAGAGAGAGAGAGAAAGAGTCTGGTTTTATTGTTTCCATTATTAGTACAAATCGATTCCACGTTCATCATAATTCCTGGCTGAAAATATGATGATGTTATCCCCCTCTCCCTCCCTCCCTCCCTCTCTCTCTCTCTCTCTCTCTCTCTCTCTCTCTCTCTCTCTCTCTCCTCTCTCTCTCTCTCTCTCCTGCAAGCGAGCAGTTTTCACAAAGACACCCGTTGTTTGGTATGCTAGCATACTATCGGTGAAATGATTACTTCTACGTTGTAGAAGTGGGGAAAGTGTTTTCTAAGTGACACATAATGGTAACGATTTCGTGGTACATCCGCCTCACATATTTGTGGTTGTAGTGACAGGCCAGCATAAGAGGTCACGGAGACCACAGACGGTGGTGGTAACGGAACACAATAGCAAAAGGTTAACAGTCGGCCACTTAGGCACACACCATCGGAGCCGACCTATACTACATTTGACGTCAGAGATGGGGGCCAAACAGAGCAAATGAGAATTAATTTATCTCTTCCTAGGAATGCGTGTGTTTCGTGCAGGAAGGAAGAGAGAGAGAGAGACGGAGAGGGAGAAGATTGGGGGGGGGGGGGTGAAGGGAGGGTTGGGGATGAAGGGCAGGCGGGAGGAGGTGGGGGGGGGGGGGGAGCACAAGAGAAAACAGGGTTTCTACGACGCCATGACTGAAGGTCTCTCTCCTGCCACTGTCACGTTGAAAACAACAACAACGAAGACTAAAGCAAGCAACAAATACATACAGAAACGGAGGGGATGCCCTTTGCTGAACGAGACGAATAGTCCTATATTTCATATTATCAAACACGGGCTTGGTTTGTCCGATCCTTGTCTGATTGCCGTCAGATCTTGTCGAAATTCGAGAAAGGTGTCTTGGATGGCGTGAAACATGGATTACTCTACCGGTGTTTTTTTTGTTTGTTTGTTTGTTTGTTGTTGTTTTTTTTAATTTAAGATCAAAGCATTTCTTTCTTTCTCTCTGTCTGTCTGTCTTTCTTTCTGTCTTTCTTTCTTTCTCCTGTCGCGTCTTAAAACTGATCCTCTCCATGTGTGACTTAAGTTTCAGGGTTTGCTCTGGAAGAACTTGAAATGTAACTACAATCTTCAGACTGCCAAACATGCACACGTGTTCTCAGTCTCCATCAAACCCCAGACCGAGCCGGATATAGTGCAGTAGGGGTAGACAGGAGCAACGAAATCTGTTGAAGATTATCCAACTTTGTAACAAACAGAGAGAAGACTTTAAAGGGCCTCGACCATGGAAAAAAAATCAGTAGAGGGAAGAATTAAAAGGGCGTAGACCAGGAAAAAAAAATCAGTTCTGTTCCATGGGATTTCAGTGAAGCAGACTGACATGAACGAAAACGCGGGAAATGTAGTGAGTGCAACAGTCAGTAATGGAATGACAGACGTTTCCACTGAGCAGTTAGCACTGGTTGTTGTTGTTGTTGTTGTACCCTGGCTAAAAACTCCAGGAATCATCCGAACAGCCAAAGCACTTGAACACTATGGTACAAATACATCAGCTAGGGATGAGAACATTACGTGTGTGACCGTTTTTTTGATTACCCTGCTACATGGACAGCCACACTCCGACTTCCAGGGATTTTGGAGACTGATAATGTTATGCTAGGAGCTTGTCAGGACTGAGGACAATCCCCGCATAACTATGCAGAGCATAACAACATTTTGATATAGCCTTGGTGTTCTAGCCTATGTCAACTGGTCTGACACAGCCTTAAACCAAGGCGAAGCACTGGTTCAAAAACTCCAGGTCTGAAATAAAGCGGCGGCCATGCATGGAAACGACAGTTTAGTGTGGCGACCTGACGGGGTATGTAGACAAGCATGTTTAGAAGGTCGGACTTCCCCAGCACGCTTTGACAGGTCCGTGTTTCCCATTCTAATCACGTCAGGTTGATGAAGGGCGCAGACTTCTCCGATTCCTGGATCAGCTTATTTACAGAACTGGTGGTACTGGTCCGGAAACGCGAGTTGATTATCAAACGTCCCACGATAGAGATCTCTAATTATGTCCGTGTTTGGCAGATCACGGAAAATATCATCACAATGTGCGGCTTCCCATACACGGAGAATGGCTGTGTAGACGATGGAGGAGAAAGGTCAGAAAGTCCTCGTACACACACACACACACACACACGACGACGCGCGCGCGCGCGCGCCGCGCGCGCGCGCGCGCACACACACACACACACACACACACACGAGAGAGAGAGAGAGAGAGAGAGAGAGAGAATAAATGAATGCCAGGGTGGCAGCTTACATTTGCAAAGACAGAGGGATGAGGCGGTGGGAAGGAGGGAGGGAGGGAGGGATGAGGGAAGAAACGATTACATAAAAATCCTGGCGTCCACAATGAAACCCACTGCACGTGGGTCTGATTCTTCATGATCAATCACAGTTCACGGTTAGAGACCGACTGAAAAGATTACAGGCATGATTCAGCTGCAGGGCGATGGGAGAAAAACAATACAGCCCATCGGGGAGGAAATGGGGGAGGAGGAGGAAGAGAGACGGGGGGGGGGGGGGGGAGGTTGACAGGGGAAGAAAAGCGGAGGTAGTGAATTGAATTGAAAAACGATGCGCAGAGACAGGTCTGGCAAACACTCAAAGCAGAAACAAAACGGTCAAGCTATGGACATGTTCAAGGTGCTTTCATAGTCTGAAGAAGTCGCACTTCGGAACTGTTACTGGCGTATATTACGCCACTGAGACGGGCTGCGCGTTTTCTTATTGCTAATTTTTTTTCCCTTGGGGTAAGCATAAGGTAACTGGGCATTTGTTAACAGATGGCTTTAATGGAACACAAACGCTCAGTACAAACTGAAGGGGAGAGAGGGTAGGCTGATGCAGATGAATGTCACCAGGGAGCGCCGTGTGCCTGTGATATGCTTGCTCACCAGCTGTGGAATGACTGGACAGGAAGAAGGATGGACATCGTGTGGTTAGCAATTGCATTCACGTTCATTCATTCAACCTCCCCCCCCCCCCCCTCCCCCCTTACGAGATACGACCGAGAGAACCACCCCAAGAGAACGAGGCTACGGGACTTATCAAACACCACACTGATACCAGCAAAACGACAACACGTTAGCTCGGATGGTCCAGCGAAAAGGACTGGGTTTATATATATATATATATATATATAATGCTGAACAATTAAGTAGTGGGGGAAAACAAGTGCAGGGCTAACAATTCTTCCAGTCGTTATAGTAATGACTTGGCAAAGATTTAAACTTTTAGGAAAGAAAAAAAAAAAATTGAAAATGAAGAAAATGGGGAATATATTATAAATATGAGAAACCCTTCACTAGCTGCCTGAGGAAACCATCGTAATCCCTCTCAAAGGCACATCTATTTGTATTGCCTGCTCCGAGGCCTTTCGTCCGCTGGATCGGACTCATCAGGGAGACACGGCTGGTTGTGTCTGTGCTCTTGGTGTCAAGTAGAGGCTCACCACAGTCCATAATTCTGTGGTGTTCTCACCACCAAGGGTTCAAAAAAGAATCCAACAGCACCCTAAAAGCAGCCAGTGAAGGGTAGTAAAATGGAACCAAACGAAAGTGCGGAGAAGAAAAAAGTTGTTGAAAAACTAAAAGCATTATTCAAACAGTATAAAATACAGGGGACAATCTTTGAGCCTATGCTTGAGGATCCATTCAAGGATGCAAGGGAGATCAAAAGATATGGAACAGTGTGAGTGGTCAGCTCTACTGTTCAATAACCCAAGCATTGTGAGAGGCTAAGAATTGTACAGAACAACCTTTACTTGGATCTCCTAAGAGATGCAATCTCCCACCAATTGACCAAACAATATAATGCTGAACAATTAAGTAGTGGGGGAAAACAAGTGCAGGCTAACAATTCTTCAGTCGTTATGGAGCCAGCGGGATTCAAACTCACAACCTCTGACTGCAAATTTAGTGCTCAACCACCGTGCCAAAATCACTCTTAGGACTTTCGTCCATCCTCATCATACACAGATGTTTGGAATATGGCGACTGGAAAACAGAACCTCTGTAACTGTCCCATACTTCGATCAGTTGAGGAGGATTTCTTTGAATCAGGTGGTCACACCTGTATGCTGAGTTCCATCGGACGATGTCTGACCATCGGATAAGAAAAAGGAAACGAAGGTGTTGCCTGACTGGCACATGCAGTTCTCAGGTAAAAGAAACCATTTTCCGCCGTCTGATGTCTAAGCCGAAGGCTTTGGTACAGTCACGCAGCTTCCGTGTATCAATGGTGATATCAGGAAAAAAAAAAAGAAAAAAAAAAGCACAAACTTTTTGTTCATTGAAAAAGTTATTTATCTTTTTTCCAGACATCATGATCTTGTTTCAAGGTTAGAATAAAAACTGGTTGACTTTCCATTAGTTATAGAATTTGGCCTCCGTTTGTTCTGTCGGCATCGCTGCTGTCGAGGATTTAGTATTTTCAGAGAGCTAAGGGCGCAATATTGAAGTGAGGGGAGGTTTTTTTTTTTTTTTGTCTATCATTATTTTCCTTCCTCTCTTCCTTCTTTCCTTTTTTCCTTCCTTCCTACCCTCCTTTCTTCCTCTCTCTCTCTCTCTCTCCTCTCTCTCTCTCTCTCTTCTCTCTCTCTCCCCCTCCCCTCCCTCCCCCCTCCCTCCATCGCTTCCTCCCTCCTTCTCTGTCTGTGCGTGTGTATGTATGTGTGTATGTATGCGCTCTTGCTTGTGCGTATGCGCGCATGCACGCACGTGGATGTGAGTGTGTGTGTGTGTGTGTGTTGTGTGTGTGTGTGAGTTATTGTAGTTTTCGTTTTTTTCTTCTCTGCCATACCTTCCTTCCTTCCGTTCACGTCTGATTTGTTGAATCTGCTTCTTTCCTTCTGTCTGTCTATCTTTAACTTCTGCTATTCCCTCTTTCCAACGACTAGCCTCGTCGTCCTGTTCAAAGTCGCCATAGCCAGGCTTATCAAGCCACAAGAGCGCGATGGAATAGACAGAAATACAGACAGAAGGAGTCAGTGCAGTGAGATGGATACATAGATCAATTCACCTGACTCGTCGGTGTAGAGCGCACAGGTTTCCAGGAAGGAGAACCAGGCTGGATGTCAAACTGACAGAGTTGGTGGTGCCAGCACCGGCGGCCCATTTTTTGTTCCAAGGTGAAATCCTCGCCGATTCCTTCCCCTGTTCTCTTCCTCCTCCTCCTCTCTCCTCCTCCTCCTCCTCCTCCTGCGTCTGTAGCCTCCCCCCCCTCCTCGCCCCCCCCCCCCTCCCCGCGTGACTCCACCACCTGATCAGGCCATCGTAATCTTAGGTCTGTTTTACCTTGATTGTGGTCCTGGTTGGTTAGCGTTGCTGTATGGCTTGGTTTCTTTTGTTGTTGTTGTTGTTGTTTGCTTCTGTGTTTGATTGTTATCGGTGTCAGTCTCTCTCTCTCTCTCTCACTCTCTCTCTCTCTCTCTCACTCTCTCTCTCTCTCTCTCTCTCTCTCTCACACACACACACACACACACACACACACACACACACACACAACAATAACAACACGCACTCACTCCCACACACACACAACACACAACACACACACACACACACACACACACACACACACACACACACACACGGACGCACGCACGCACGCACCCACAAACTCTCTCTCTCTCCTCTCTCTCTCTTCTCTCTCCTCTCTCTCTCTCTCTCTCTCCTCTCTCTCCTCCCCTCCCCTCCCCCTCCCCCCCCCCCCCCCACCCCTTTGCTCACAGCGTTATTTCCCAAGTGTTTCCCTTCGTTATCGCCCTTTTTGATGGTTTTTTTGTTGTTGGTTTTTTTTTTTTTTTTTTTTTTTTAATGAATATTGTTCTGTTTTGTTGCACCCTCCGAACTAATGGCCTGCTTTGTATTGGTAATTCATGTGATATGTATATAATAGCTTTCCGTTTTGTTGTGGTTTTTTTTTTGTTGTTGTTTTGTTTTGTTTTGTTCTTTTGTTTGTTTTACTGTCTGATATTTCCTTATATTAAAGAGCCGGATGTAAAAAAAAAAAAAAAAAGCCAATTGCTGCAATCTGCTTTCCCTTTGCATACAAAAAAAAAAGAAAAAGATTCGTTCGTTTTTTCTCACTCCCCCCACTCCCTCTTCTTCTCTTCCTCTCTGTTCTTCCCCCTTCTTGTCCTTCCCCGTCTACACTGACATGCATTCGAACTGGATATGTGTAATATTACACAAGGCTGCAGCGTTTGACCGATGCCTCGTCTACTCCTCCAAACGCCTCGTCTCAGAACAGAACCGAATCACTTTTTGTGTGTGTGTGTGTGTGTGTGTGTGTGTGTGTGTGTGTGTGTGTGTGGGTTTTTTTGTTTGTTTGTTTGTTTTGTTTTGGTCCCCCACCCGTTGCCAATTTTCCTCCCACGTACTGCCCTCACCAACTTCGGTGCGGGCAGAAAAGAAGGGAGCGTAGATGGAGGAGGAGGGGAAGAAAGCAAAAGAGGGGGTTGGAGAGAGGGGGGGGGGGGAGAGGAGGCAGGCTGGTGCCTGTCTAGACGAAGGTGGTTTGCTGATGCAGCCTTTAGCGGTCTGTGTTTGATAGAGGGTGTACTGTGTTGCACTCTCTCTCTCTCTCTCTCTCTCTCTCTCTCTCTCTCTCTCTCTCTCTCTCTCTCTCTCTCTCTCTCTCGTACAGGTGTTTGCAGGCAGGTGTATGTGCCAGGGTTGCACGAGCTCGTGATGAAATCGTTTCGCCTCCTCATGACGTAGTATAACAAACTGTCTAGGAACCCTCCCATCTTCCCCCTCTCCCTCTCTCTCTCTCTCTCTCTCTCTCTCTCTCTCTCTCTCTCCTCCCTCCTCTCTCTCCCTCCCTCCCTCCCCTCCCCTCCCCTCCCCCCTCTCACGAACAGGTGTTTGCAGGAGGTGCATGTTCCAAATTTGCATAGGCTTATGATGAAATTGTTTTGTAGTGCATTCTCTGACCATGACCCCTCCTCTCTCTCTCTCTCTCTCTCTCTCTCTCTCTCTCTCTCTCTCTCTCTCTCCTCTCTCTCTCTCCCTCTCTCTCTCTCCTCTCTCTCTCTCTCTCTCTCTCTCTGGTGTAAGTTTGTAGGTGGATGCATGTTCTAGAGTTGCACAAGGTCGTGCTAGCATCGTTTTAGCGTAGTGTAGCCTCATAACATTATATGTCAATCTGCCCAGGAACACCCCCCCCCCCCCCCCCCCCCCCCCCCGCCTCCGCCAACAGCTCCCACCCCCTTACTCTTCATATCTCTCGCTTGCTCGCTGGTTCACCGGCTTGCTCGTACACGTGTTTGTAGGCAGGTGCATGCGCCAGAGTTTCACGAGCTCGTGTTGAAAGTCGTTTTGGCGTAGTGCATCTCCATGACGTAATATGACAACCTGACCATGAACCCCCCTCTCTCTCTCTCTCTCTCTCTGTCTCTCTGGTACTGGTGTTTGCACAGCAGGTGTTTGTACTATTGTTGCACGAGCACGTGATGAAATTGTTTGGACGTAGAGCATCGTCGTGACGTAATATGAGAAACTCTCCGTACACCCTCTCTTCTCTCTCTCTCTCCTCTCTCTCTCTCTCTCTCTCTCTCTCTCTCTCTGTGTGTGTTTCTGTATCATCAAACATCTAAACTGTATCTTACTACATCCTGTATTTTACCAAAACAACATCAGTTGTTAACAGAAAACGGCTGTACATAACAACTCGCCATTGAACTCATTCGGCCTTTTTTTCTTTCTTCATCATAGCGGGGTCATTCTTAACACACTTCTACACAAAACTTGGACACTGCAATCTGGAAATTTAAAAAAAAAAACCCAAAATGATAGTAATGTTTCATCACAAAGTAGTTTGACACATGCACGTTTGCGGGAACTGGAACACTCTCAGAAGATCGCGGCAGTGACGTGATTTCTGGTGCCTCTTTGGCAAAAGCCGACATGTTGTTAGGATTCATTTTGACAGGAAAAGTTCAATGTTTTGGGGGAGAAAGTAATACACAAAACAAGGTGAAAGAGGGCAAGAAGCTGTTTGGCGGCCAGGTGACGAGAAGAGGTTTGCGGTGGAGTCTCGCATTCAAGAGTTCTGAACGTGACCGGAGGGAAAAATGATAGAGCAGGTGCGTGCGCGCGCGCGCGCGTGTGTGTGTGTGTATGTGTGTGTTGTGTGTGTGTGTGTGTGTGTGTGTGTGTGGTGGTTGTGTTGATAAGAATATTCGGTCTTTCCCAGCATTTCTTTAACATTCTTCTTTTCCTTCTGCAAGTTTAATTTGTACGCATAAAAACGGGCACACAATTATACGGATTCTCTCTCTCTCTCTCTCTCTCTCTCTCTCTCTCTCTCTCTCTCTCTCTCTCTCTCTCTCTCTCTCTCATACATTTTGTCCCAGGCACGCCTGTGCACATTTATATGCATACACATGTATACATACTCTTGCACACTTGTGCAGTCGCACGCAGACAGATGCGCTTATGCATGTGGACATCCTCCAGTCCTCCCCCTTACACACACATGTATTATACACACAGTCCTAGTTTCCCTGTCGTAACAATAACCATACTGACCGTGAGCGTTCTTAACGTAAACTGACTATACGACTCAATTAAGCAGCAAAAAAGTACCAATACCAGCTTTGCGCCCGTGAGAGAGTATTGACAACACACACACCCCACCTTCCCATTATCCTCTCTCTCTCTCCTCCTCTCTCTCTCTCTCTCTCTCCTCTCTCTCTCTCTCTCTTTGACTAACAGTTTCGCCTTCCGTTCGTCGGAGTACACTTGTGTCCAAGTCCTTCAGGCCTGTGGATGACTAAGCAGTAGACACGCGTTGCACCACCTGACACCGTCGTCCTCCAACTGTGTGATCTGCAAGTTCAGTGACTGCTGTTGGTCCCTGTTTCAGTGTAGGTGCAAGATTTGTCAACTGGCGGGTGTCAACAACGTCTGAAGGATGACATGGTCGAACAGTTAGCTGTCCGTTTCGTATTGTGTACAGAATGAGCGTTTCTTTGTGTGTTTATTTGTTATCTAGCTCCGGCAGTAGAGGTTGAAGTCTTTTGAATGAAGACAGTGACTGAATTTGAAGAAGTAAAAAAGGAAAAAGTCAGGTGACGATGGGAGAACAATGCGTTTAAGGAACGCGCGCGAGCACGCGTTTATTTGTGTGGGTGCGTGAGCGCGCGCGTTTGTGTGTGTGTGTGTGTGTGTGTGTGTGTGTGTGTGTGTGTGTGTACTTATCAAACAACTCGATTTTTTTTCTGGAACTTCCCTATGGTTCAAATTATTCCTGAAATCCTGAATTTAGTGGAAAAGTTCCAGAATTTTAATATTTTGTTTAGAAATGTTGGGTAGGAGCGGTGTGTGCGTGTGTGTGTGTGTGTGTGTGTGTTCGCGCGTGCGTGCGTGCGTGATTTTTGAATAGGGATTATGAGGTATTTCAGAACAAAGCCCAAATGATGTCATGTAGATGTCAGCAACTATTTGCGTGTAAACGCATTTTCTTTTTAAACTCCACACTTGTGAAGTGAATCATAAGGAAGATAGAAATGCTTCAGTTAGAAGTCGAACTCCCCCCCCCCTCCCCCCCCCCCCCCCCCCCCCCCCCCCCTCTTCATTCCATCCATCCCTTCATCCCCAGGTTCCTGAATTTTGACTCCAGAAGGTTTGCAGCTCCTCTCTCTCTTCTCCGAAGGTTGCAGTCCTCTCCTCTCTCTCTCTCTCTGTATATGTGTGTGTGTGCGCGCGCGCGCTTGTACGCGCGGGCCTCTGTGTGTGTGTGTGTCTCTGTGTGTGTGTGTGTGTGTGTGTGTGTGTGTGTGTGTGTGTGTGTGACAAAGAAAACATGGAGCTCAAGAATGCGAATTCTAGGAGCACAAAATTCAAAGCATGGATTTCCATTAGCTTCTGTCCTCACTGTTGTTTTGATTCTCGTTCCTCAGAATTACATCTAGAAGACGTTTTTGTTTTCAGTAACTTTGCAGGTAGGCCTGCATGCAAGAAAATGGCAGAAAAGAAAGAAGGGTGCGCGCGCGCGCGCCACACACACACACACACACACACACACACACACATGGTTCGAAATTCAAAAGGAAAAAAAAAAGAAAAAAAAAAAAAAACAGCGACCTTCAGTCTTGTCAATGTCGACAGTTCGGCACTACGTGGTGCTGACAGAGAAACCACCCCCCACCAGGCTCTTCCACGCCGCGTTCGTTCCGTTATCTGCCCATCACGCTCATCAGCCAGGTGTCAAGACCGACACCTGTCAGTCCAGAACTGAGCTCGGCCAACCTCAAAGTCGTGAAGCCAGTGCAGCAGCAGCAGCAGCAGTATATAGTAGTTGACGTCGTGGATGAAACTTGCTGATGCTGCGCGAAGATGTAGCAGCATGTGCGTGAATGTCCTGGCAGCTGCGCTAAAAACGGACCACAGGGAAAGGGCAGCGGAGGTCAAGGAAGGAGAGGAGAGAAAGACAATCACAGGACTATTTCAGGTAGCAGGCCAGTTACTCCCGACACCAGCACTTCCCACCCTCTGACTGTTTATATTGGTGTGAGTGCATGGTAAACCACCTGGGGAGAGACAGTATGATGTAGAGGAGGAAGGTGGAAAAAGGAGGGGGGGGGGGGGCGAGGGGAGCTGATGGTCTGCGTGGACCTGCACCGACTTTTCAGGCCGATGTGACCAGTTCGAACCCCGCTAGTGCCCAGCACTAGTATTTTCGCTGGCCATTTTGGGCCATGTTGTCGTCCTGGTGGTATAGGTGTGGTTCAAGATCGGTATGTCCCCTTCTCTTCTGTTCTGACATAATTATTATCCCCGACTGCCATATGACCTAGTATGGGTTGCGGGCGTTAAACTGGAATGTAACTGAAGTAAGATGGGGGAAGAGAGGAGGATGTTCAAGACTGGGGGAAATCGTGATAGTATTGCTTAAGTGAACTGTGTAGTATAATTCAGGCTTAACGCACAAAGATATCTCTACTCGGATATGCGCACTCATGCACCCACCAAAATTTCACTCCCTCATGGGATAGGGTGTCATACATTCAGTTCGCTTCTGACACAACTCGGAACAAGAATTATAGTTTCTACTCTAGTTATAATATACACATGAAAAAATATCAAACGCACAAAATATGTAGTCAAAACACAAGAGATCAATGCTTCCTAATCCCAGGTTATAGACTAGAGAATAGGCTTTTGCCTGGCCAGGTTTGCACACACACACACACACACACACACACACACACACACACACACACACACACACACACACACAGACGCACGCAGCACCATCACACACACACACACACACACATACACACACACACACACACACACACACACACCTCTGCATGCCACACCATAGTGTTGTCTCTGTTACACAAACAGGGCACTACGGATTGCCTCAGTGATGGTGACGCTTTGGGTCGCCTGGCCCCAGGTGCAGGACTGGATCTCCATGGTCGTCTCAGAGGTCTCATCGTCACTGTAGAAGTCTTCTTCTTTTCTTCTTCTTCCCTCTACCTCTGGGGTTGACACTTAGTCTTTCTTCCTCAGTTCTTCCAGTTCTTTCATTGAAACCTTTTCCTGTGTTTGAGATCTTGCTCTCACTCCTGTCGCCCAGACCACATGCTCTTAAACACCGATCTGTCCCGCTTACTCTCCCGATTCTCTCTGTCCTCGTGACAAGTTGTGTATCGTCTTGTCCAACGTTCAGTTTATATAGCGGTTTAAACAAAGAATTTCCTTTGAGCTATATTCATATCCATGTTGGGCCTCTGTAATCCATGTTCACATCCACAATGAATCTCTCCATGCACCAGTATTCACACACATTGTCTGCTGAACAGCTAACAAACAATTTCTCGCCAAATGACGTCGAAAACTCCCAACAACTCGTAAGATCACTTTCAAACTGTAATTATCCTCTAGAGAGCCACGGCCACTTCGTCACACGCATTCAAACCAGCCTGACAATAGCATCAGCGCAGTACCTTTCAGCAGCACCAGCTGAATAAAGAACAGGTTCCTGTTCTTCAAAAGAATCGTCCGTGAGCTCGGGTCTATTCATCTTCAATAACCTTCAGCTGATTTTGCCCCGAGTACCACGCTTGATGTTCCCAGATCTGACTGGGTAATGTGTCCCCTTTCGAATATGAAAAGTCCTTTTTTCTTTTCTTTTCTTTTTTTTTTTTTTTCCTTTCTTTTCTGCGTGCGCAGGCTGATACTCCTGCGGATACTCCCTGTATAGACAGGCAAAGATTAATCCCATTTACTTGTATGACCGTTTTTTTTTTTATCTCGCCATTAAGGCAGCCATACTCCAGCTTCGGGGAAGGTGCATGCTATGTGTAACGTGTCATCCATACCAACGGCCAATCTGGCCTTCTCTTCCGAAAGTTGATAATGCAATTTTACCTGTGTGCAAGATGTTATGCGTGCGTTCACACAGGGAACCTCGGTTTATAGTCTCATTCGAAGGACTGTATGGAAATGGAGTCAGAACCAATGTTAACTCCGAAGGAAAAATCCCCCTGTACCGAAACGGCCCCGGCGGAGATTGGAACCCGCGACCCTAGGATCACCAAGATTACGAGCCCGGCGCTCTACCACTGAGCTATTCCGACCCGCCGAATATTAAAGGTTCGAACTTGGGAATCCTCCCTGCCGTCGCTGATTTCTGTCACCTGGCAATAATTGCTTGACAGCTTCGACTTCCTTCGCGCAGCCCGAAGATCTGCAGTCGCTGAGGACCGTGATGCTGACAGACCAATGATCCTCTTCTCTGTCCCACTCTAAACCGTTGTCGTTCATAGCGCTTAAAGCCTCCAGTGAGAGTTTTCACTCCCTTAACAGGGGAGGAGAGGAAGAAGAGGTCGACTGGTTGATCTGTGATACCCGAGGATAAAGATTTGAGGCCGAGGCCAAGTCTGTCCTTGCCATGTACACATCGTTTCAGTACATACCATTCATACACATAAATCAACATGACAACGCTGTCATTCTGGCATGTGGACTTATCATTCATGCAAAAAAAAACAAACAAACGAAGTGATGAGTAAGCAAGGCTGAGTAAATAAGTTAAGGAGAGAGACAGACGGACAGATAGACAATGTTGGGGGGGGGGGGGGGGGGGGGGAGTTAGAGTGGGGAAAGGGGTTTGGGTGTGGGAGTGGTTGAATGAAGTGGGTGTTCAGATGGTGCGTTCAGGTTAAGGCTACCAAGGGAGAGCATAGATGTGCGGGGGGGGGGGGGGGGGGGGGGGGGGGTAAGAAGTCTGATCCTAAAAAAGAAACAATGAAGACCATCTCTCTCTCTCTCTCTCTCTCTCTCTCTCTCTCTCTACATACACATATATATGTATACATAGAGAGAGAGATCAAGTAATAAACGTGGTAGCTCCCACGCTGACGTCATTTAGCCGGGTAAATTTCGGCCATGTCAAGAGCGCCCTTTCTCTTGATTTTTCACCTCCAGTTTTCAATGCAAGAAAAAAATCAACTAAAAAAGAAAAAAATACATTTAATGCCACAAAAACGCCTGACAAGAGACATGTGAGCGCGTACCCCGCGCGCGCGCACACACACACACACACACACACACACGCACGCACGCACGCACGCACGCACACACACTCGTAAATTATTTGTAAATGTACATACACAAAACTCACGCGTGCATGTGTACAAACTTATGAATGCGTATACGTAATACAGCAACTGCCGTTTTGCTTGTACTGCTGCTACTGCAGCTACTGTCACTGTTATTACTGCTTCTGCCTCTACTACTACTACCACCATGATGACATGCAGTGGTGGCAAAGGCACTGAAAGGTAACGCGTGTAGCTCCAGCCGCGGAAACAACACACCACGCACGCACGCACCACACACACACACACACACACACACACACACACACACACACACACACACACACACACACACACACACATACATGCACGCACACAAAACACACACACACTCTCTCTCTCTCTCTCTCTCTCTCTCTCACACACACACACACACACACACGCCGCGCGCGCGCCATGCACGCACACACACAGAAGCACGTTCACACTCCATACACACACTACTCTCCCCCCCCTCTCTCTCTCTCTCTCTCTCTCTCACACACACACACACACACACACACCACACACACACGCACCACGCACCACACACACACACACAACACACACACACACACACACACACACACATACACACACACACACACACGCATGCACGCACGCGCACACACACACACACACACACACACACACACACACACACACACACACACACACACACAAGAACAACAACAAAAATGTACAGGCGAGCGCTCACGCGCGGACATATGCATCACGCACGCACTCACGCACACACCACTCAAAACCTTTCGATTTGGGGGCAGAAATTAAAAAAAAAATCCTGTTCAATTAAAGGAGTTAAAGTATGTCCTTCTGCAACAGAGTAGGTCGGCATAACAGCCGTTTGAAAGCAGTGTAGACTGTTTGCATGCCCCTTTCAGTTGAAGTGTCCCATGTTTATTCTTACCTGTCTGCACCTTTTGCTCCGCATCGTTGTGGGGCAAGTGCGTGTGGGTGCGCGCAAGAATGTGTGTGTGTGTGTGTGCGCGCGCGCGCGCGCGGGCGTGTGTATGTGCGTGCGCGCGCTAACTCTCTCTCTCTCTCTCTCTCTCTCTCTCTCTCTCTGTTTTCTCTCTCTCTCTCTCTCTCTGTCTTCTCTCTCTTCTCTCTCTCTCTCTCTCTCTCTCTCTCTCTCTCTCTCTCTCTCTCGTGTGTGCGCGCACGCCTGTATGTCAGTGTCATGTGTATGCGGTTGCGTGCTTTTATTCATAGATGTACTTGAATGGTTAATTTATGTGTTGTGTGCAGTCCGTGTGTGTGTGTGTGTGTGTGTGTGTGTGTGTGTGTGTGTGATATGTATCTATGACTGTGTGCGTGTGGTTGTGATGTTTCACTTTTTAGGGCAGTGGGTAGGGCGAGTGAATGGTTTTTGAGAGCGTGCCTGTGTGGGTCTGATTTACCTTTTTTTTTTCCATATGTATGTCAGTTTGTTTTCCCACCACCACCATCCCTCTCGCTCCATGTGCTTCACCTTCTGTTCTTCCCATCGGCATTCCTCCGCTCACTCTCCCTTCACTTCGCAGTCCATACCAAAAACAAAACAAAAAAACAAACAAAAAGTGGGGGGGGGAGGGGGAGAGAGAAAAGAAAAGCGAACAAACTAAACCACCCTTCGCGCCAATCTGTTTAATATTTTCCGCACGTGTTCGGTCCCGCTTTCATACTCGAGGCATGGATGAAATCGTCCTTGAAGGGGAAAATGCTCCTGAGTCAGCCCGCGTTGTCGGGAGGTCAGATCACAAGAATTCTGAAACAGAATTAGGCCATTTCTCCTCACCCTCCGTCCACTCCTTGTACTGAACAGAAGTTCGTGTGTGGGCTGTCGTCCCGACGGTCCGTTTGCTCAACGGGACGTCACTGCGTGCGGAATAATTCATGTAGGCCACAGGCTCCAGTAGTACAGGCCCAGCCTTCAGGTCACCCTTCGTGGCTGAAGGCACTGGATATAAGTACTACGATTATTCCCTTTCAGAGGATGGGGGGGGGGGGGGGGGAGACCATAGTAGCAGTACATAGCGAAGATGAGGTGGGTTTTTAAAAGGACAAAAAAGCTGAAACAGAAGCTATGTAAAAACTCTGTTCCCTGTCTCTGTCTGATGTAGATGTGTCGGGCTGAACGATCAGTTGGAAGTCCGTAAATGTCCTTGCAACTGATACTTCGAACAAAATGATGCTCTTACACCCATTGATTATGAGGGAAGGCAGCGTATGAAATGGGGAGAGGGAACGTGACGGGGATGAGGGAAGGGGGAAGAGAGAAGAGTGGGCGAGGGGAGAGAGAGGAGAGGGGGGGGGGGGGAGGGGGAGTTGATGGTATTTAAAAACTGATGTGGGGTCGTTGAGATTAGAGTCAGGTTCGTTAGTCTGAGGCTTTTGAGGACAAGATGTTCTGGGATTCGTAAACACTTCGCTGTGCGTTGTCATTCATAAACGCCTTGCCGTGCGTTGTCATTCATAAACACATTGCCGTGCACTGCTGGTGGTTAAAGAGATCAAGCCTGCTTCTTTCTCCCTTCTCCTCTACTGCCCAGTGTATCAGTGCTCCTGCCCTTTGCTTCTGAAATGCCTTCTCTCTCTCTCTCTCTCTCTCTCCTCTCTCTCTCTTCTCTCTCTCTCTCTCTCTCTCTCTCTCTTGGGCTGTCTTCACGTCTCTACTTCTTTCCTTCTCATTGCCATTCTGAACTACCCTCCCTTCTCTTCTTCTTTTCTTCACATTGCCATTCTGAACTGCCCTCACGCCTCTACTTCTGTCTGTCACATTGCCATTCTGAACTGCCCTCACGCCTCTACTTCTGTCTGTCACATTGCCATTCTGAACTGCCCTCACGCCTCTACTTCTGTCTGTCACATTGCCATTCTCAACTGCCCTCACGTCTCTACTTCTGTCTGTCACATTGCCATTCTGAACTGCCCTCACGTCTCTACTTCTGTCTGTCACATTGCCATTCTGAACTGCCCTCACGCCTCTACTTCTGTCTGTCACATTGCCATTCTGAACTGCCCTCACGCCTCTACTTCTGTCTGTCACATTGCCATTCTGAACTGCCCTCACGTCTCTACTTCTGTCTGTCACATTGCCATTCTGAACTGTCCTCACGTCTCTGCTTCTGTCTGTCACATTGCCATTCTCAACTGCCCTCACATCTCTACTTCTGTCTGTCACATTGCCATTCTCAACTGCCCTCACCTCTCTACTTCTTTCCTTCAAAGTGGCATTTTGAACTGCCCTCACGCCGCTACTTCTTTATGTCGCATTGTTATTTTGAACTGCCCTCACGTCTCTACTTCTTTCTGCCTCTCTACCATTCTGAACTGTCCTTACGTCTCTACTTCTTTCTGCCACTCTGCCATTCTGAACTGCCCTCACGTCTCTACTTCTTTCTGTCATTCTGAACTGCCCTCACGTCTCTACTTCTATCTGTCACACTGTCATTCTGAACTGCCCTCACGTCTCTACTTCTTTCTGCCACTCTACCATTCTCAGCTGCCATCACTTCTCTACTTCTTTTCTTCACATTGCCATTCTGAACTGCCCTCACGTCTCTACTTCTGTCTGTCAGACTGCCAGTTTGAACTGCCCTTACGTCTAATACCTTTCTTTCACACTGCCATACTGAACTGCCCTCACGACTCTACTTCCTTTCTTCACATGCGGTTTTGGACTGCCCTCACACCTCTACTTCTTTCTTTCACATTGCTATTCTGAACTGCTGTCATGTCTCTTCTTCTGTCTTTCACATTGCTATTCTGAACTGCTGTCATGTCTCTTCTTCTGTCTTTCACATTGCTATTCTGAACTGCTGTCATGTCTCTTCTTCTGTCTTTCACATTGCTATTCTGAACTGCTGTCATGTCTCTTCTTCTGTCTTTCACATTGCCATTCTGAACTGCTGTCATGTCTCTTCTTCTGTCTTTCACATTGCTATTCTGAACTGCTGTCATGTATCTTCTGTCTTTCACATTGCCATTCTGAACTGCTATCATGTCTCTTCTTCCGTCTTTCACATTGCCATTCTGAACTGCTATCATGTCTCTTCTTCTGTCTTTCACATTGCCATTCTGAACTGCTGTCATGTATCTTCTGTCTTTCACATTGCCATTCTGAACTGCTATCATGTCTCTTCTTCCGTCTTTCACATTGCCATTCTGAACTGCCAGTATGTCTCTTCTTCTGTCTTTCACAATGCCATTCTGAACTGTCTTCCCATCTACTTCTTTCTTTCACGATGCCATTCTCCTACAGACAGCCATGTGCGGGGTATTTTTTTTTTAAAGTTGTGATGGTTATGATTGATATTCGTGACTTCTGAAG
The DNA here is from genome assembly GCA_033310375.1 of Conus canariensis. Classification (NCBI taxonomy): domain Eukaryota; kingdom Metazoa; phylum Mollusca; class Gastropoda; order Neogastropoda; family Conidae; genus Conus; species Conus canariensis. The sequence goes on along the minus strand of CM065734.1, from coordinate 15,170,280 downwards.
AAGACAAATGTGTCGAAAAGCCACTCGTCTGTTTTGTACATTGACATGTTTTGTATTGTGTATTCAAGACGCGTTACTTTGCGTCCAGTTTCGCGGTGTGTGTGTGTGTGTGTGTGTGTGTGTGTGTGTGTGTGTGTGTGTGTGTGTGTGTGTGTGTTCAGCGGCGCTGCAGTCTCTTTTTAGTCTAGTCAGAAACGGCGTTTGTTCTCTCAGGGGTGTAGCCTGCTAACCATTGTTCCTTTGATATTCCTGAGTTGGTCGTGTTTGCCAACGGGTTCCAGCAGAAGTTTCCAGTTAATTGTGGTGTGCCTTTCTCACGCTCCTGTGCACGTCTTACGAAGCGTGTGTTGCCTCCCCTTGCAGATTTTTTATTTTGTATCTAGGTCCACGTGGTTGTCTTGTTTGCTCGTTTAAAGGACTGTATTTTTGCGCAACTAAATGCCTGTTTTGGTAGAACGAAATAATTTTTTGTTATTGTTTTTGTTTTTCTACCTTATAATGACGTAAGACATTGCAGTAAACGTGTTTGTTTGTACGTTTTTCGCCTATCCGATTTCTTTATAGTTTGCACACATTTCTGCATGCTTTGTACAGCTTTTAGCCGTTGCTGTACTTTTAACATGTCTTTTTATCTGTTGCTTTACTGTTTACAGGTCTTTTTATCTGTTGCTTTACTGTTTGCAGGTCTTTTTATCTGTTGCGTTACTGTTTACAGGTCTTTTTATCTTTGCTTTACTGTTCACTGGTCTTTTTATCTTATGCTTTACTGTTTACAGGTCTTTTCATCTGTTGCTTTACTGTTTACAGGTCTTTTTATCTTATGCTTTACTGTTTACAGGTCTTTTCATCTGTTGCTTTACTGTTTACAGGTCTTTTTATCTGTTGCTTTACTGTTTACAGGTCTTTTCATCTGTTGCTTTACTGTTTACAGGTCTTTTTTTATCTGTTGCTTTACTGTTTACAGGTCTTTTCATCTGTTGCTTTGCAGTTTGCATGTCTGTTTATTTGCTGGTTTACAATTCGCACGTCTTTTTGTCTGTTGCTTTACAGTTTGCACGTCTGTTTATTGGTTACTTTACAGTTTTGATGGCTATTTAATCATCGCTTTTCAGTGTTCATGCCCCATCTTACATCTCTTTATTTGCTTGATTTACAGCTTGCACATAATCTTCTTTTCATCTTATTGTGCTAACTGCACGTCACGTATTGTACACGTCTTTATGTTTGCTTGCGTTGTTTGCACGTTTGTCTGCGTGCGTGAAAGGGACGTCACCCACTGGAGCTTCGAAGTGGTCAGATTTGATAAGTTGTGCGAGACGTTCGAGGTGTTTCATTGCTGGTTCCACCTTTGATAAGTATTAAGTCAATACAGAGGGTGAGTCATACAGACACAGACACTGGTTTGCTTTCCTCAAGTCAACTACCCCACCACCGTCCCCTCACGACCCATTCCCCTTGTGAGTCAAGGGTTTGTACTGAATGTCCTCGGCTCGGCGCCTAAGTGAACGTGGCATCTTGGCGTTCACGCTTATATAAAGAACTCGCTGCCATTGTGGAGGCTGACGTGTCGCTCAAGGAGAAGGATGTTACTCGTCTCCACGTAACGTCCTTTCCGACCTGTACACGTAAGCAAATACGTATGCATGCACAGACACACACGCGCGCGCGCGCGCACACACACACACAACACACACACACACACACACACACACACACACACGCACGCACGCACGCACACACGCGCGCGCGCGCGCCACACACACACACACACACACACACATACACACGCCTCTCTCTCTCTCTCTCTCTCTCTCTCTCTCTCTCTCTCTCGCTCGCTCGCTCGCTCGCTCGCTCGCTCGCTTCTTTAGTATACCCAGTACCCGAGATTCTGAATGGGAGTTTGGGACTCCTGTCTTTGGACACACTACAGTCGGTGCATAATAGGAGACCCTAAAACCCATGTAGGCCCCTGTGCCCGTTCAGATGGCATTACTTGTTGACTACATTTTGCTACGTTTGACTACACTTACTACTCTGTCAACAACAGACAGCTTTCGTTGGAGATAAGAAGAGCTAAGGGAGTAGGAAGGGAGGTGAGATGTAGATGGTGTGTGTGTCTGTGTGCGATCACGTTTTCTCGTGCTTTTCGTTGAAGTATGAAATACAGAATGTTATCATAATTATAGAAAAAAAAGTGGACGGTGCAACTTTTGAAGCGACCGTGGTAGACATTGGTTAGACGTAGGCCTGCTGATGGTCTGTAAACTATTCCTTCTGAAAATCGGACGTTTTAGAATGACTGTGGTAAACATCGAGCGTATGCAACGTGTGTGTGTGTGTGTGTGTGGTGTGTGTGTGTGTGTGTGTGTGGTGGTGTGTGGGGTAAGCGGTAGAAGAAAAAGAAGGTGCCAGTGGGACTCAGGAAAGTACTGGCAAAAACAGCCGAACTGGTCAGGTCGCAGCAATCCTGTACCACCCTTGGAAGTATGTGCTGTATTAACATAAGGTGCAAGCACGTGCAGGGCATTCCATTAAGACGTCAAAGGACATAAGTACTTATTAATGCAGATGCCATTGTGTGACCACCATATGCGACACAACAGAACCTCCGGAGAAGCGTCCCCATGGGAATGCGATAGTACCATTTCATCTTTTGATAGCCGCTTGTTTACAACGCAGTCCAAATACATTCGTCATTTTCCAGCACTAGTAGCCATACTTTAAACTCAAGGAAATCCGAACTGTGAAAAATAATGATCTAATTGGTATATCGCGCGCGCGTGCACGTGTATGTTGGAGGTGAAGGACAGGATGGGGTACGTGTGCGTGAGTATCTGTTTAGATACACGAGCACTGACGCGTGCATGCTGTTGGGAATTGATTGTATAGAACTGTTTTGCTTTACATAAGAGTAGTTATTGTTGTATGAACATGAAATGAAGTTATAAAAAAAAAAAAAAAAACACGCAAGAGCCATATACTAGTTTTTGCTATCACTTGGTTTTTATAACTCAAGTTTTTTTGTTAAAAAAACAAACAAACAAAAAACAGCAACCTCTTTTCCTTTTCAACAAAACGCATGTGCAGATGGACAGCAAGATATTTTTGTTTGTTTTTGAAATAGGTAAGTTATATAATCGTGAATTGAAACTTATGCCAGAGTATTCCTTCCACCCATGCGGACGACGTTGGTGCAGGCTGTAAGCGCCGCACTCTCACCATCAACAAATAAGAAAGAGTATGTAGATAAAAATGGAAAATAGTGCATCGGGGACGCTGTGCCCCCCCCCCCCCCCCCCCCATCCCCCCACCCCCTTATAAAAGACCGATTATACATCACAGTTATTAAGAAAGATCAGTTATAGACCATGATGATCACAACTTTTCATTTGACCTCGGAAACTGTAATTAGTACAATACATTTTGATGCCACTATTGAAATTTTCAAAGTTTTTGACAACACTAGCCTGTTTGAAAGTTCATTTCAAATGCTTTTGTGTTTACAGCCCAGTCGACCGCGAGTTGCCATATTAGGGCTGTCATCTCGTCAAAATCAAACCCGCACACAGATTTTCTTGTCTGCATACTTTTTTTTACAATAGAATTACTAAAACACGGGAAAATGCTTAAAACTCTTTCTTCCATAAAATCTTAGATGAGATGAGTAATGTTTACATCTTTCAGGAAATCCAAAATCACATCGGGTGGAACATCTCTGAACTAGGTTTTCATGGAGTCTGCCGTAAAGTGTGTATGTCTGGCATCATGCAAGTTGTAACATTTTATAAGAACTCGTTTTATACAGAGTGGTGCACACATGGATTGCGCCTCGGAGTTCTTCACGTCTAAAAAGATGCGAGTAGGTGTAGAAAGAGTGGGCCATGTGTAATCGGTCCAAAACTGTTTCTTCGTTACGATCGCCAGTAGCATGCTATGAAAACTCCTCAAGGTTTGGACTGATTTGAAAGTTTGATATCCGTCTTCGACTTCCAGTCCTCTTGCTAGAAGTCTTTGACATAAGTTTGTGCTTGGGGTTTCAGATCGGAGTGAGGATAGAGAAAACTGCTCAATTGTTTATTTGTGGCATTCTTTGCAAGTTGATCAACCACTTCATTGCTTCGAATGCCGACACGATCGGGAACCCAGGCGAAAACTATGTTGTAACCATCACATTTCAGAGAAGCGTACAGCTGGAGGAAAAAAATATCAGGAATTAAAGGTGCTTGAGGTTACAGCCAGCAATGGCTTCCAAAGCAGAAAGGGAGATAGAAAGAAAGGGGAAGTCTTCATGATTTGATTTAGAGATCATTTGAAGTGCCAGGGCCCAACAGTGTGAGCTCAGCAGTGTAGATGGAGCTGTCTGCGGGAATGTGTTGACAACATGTTGGGGATGCAGTTGTCTGAGGGAATGCGTTGACAACATGTTGGAAATGGAGCTGTCTGAGGGAATGGGTTGACAACATGTTGGAGATGGAGCTGTCTGAGGGAATGTGTTGACAACATGTTGGAAATGGAGCTGTCTGAGGGAATGTGTTGACAACATGTTGGAGATGCAGTTTTCTGAGGGAATGTGTTGACAACATGTTGTAGATGGAGCTGTCTGAGGGAATGGGTTGACAACCATGTTGTAGATGGAGTTGTCTGAGGGAATGGGTTGACAATATGTTGTAGATGGAGCTGTCTGAGGGAATGGGTTGACAACATGTTGTAGATGGAGCTGTCTGAGGGTATGTGTTGACAACATGTTGGAGATGGAGCTGTTTGAGGGAACGTGTTGACAACATGTTGGAGATGGAGCTGTTTGAGGGAACGTGTTGACAACATGTTGGAGATGGAGCTGTTTGAGGGAACGTGTTGACAACATGTTGGAGATGGAGCTGTCGAGCAAGGAACTCCTTCAGATTTGGAATGAATATTCTTTGAAAGGACGGAAATTTAGGACAAAGTTCACAACAACAACAACAACAACAAATGCCTTGTACACTGGAGAGGTGGTGGAGTCATTGCGATTAGAGGCCAGGTCGAAGCGGATCACCAGGAAAGTGGAAAGTCCATGGAGGTTCAAAAGGAAATTTGGACTAATCACACGTGACTCGAAGGTCTGTGTTGGTCCAAAGAAATACAACGATTACTGTGATGATGTTTTTTTCCCCTCCAGAAAGAAACATACATTAAAATAGATGATTATGTCAAGTAGTTTATTTTCCGGTGACCGTCTCACCTTTTAACAATGCGGCAATTACCGAGTTGACGTCTGGTTATATTTTTAGGATGTGACATCAGTGCGTAAAGCAAGATACTTCACTAACAGCTCATGGAATTATGTTTACGATGCGTAATTACAATGTCATGATATGTGATCCAACTGGGTGTGTAGTTACTCATTCCATGATGTAAATGCGTACATGGTAATATCTTTCTGGGATCGAAATCACTCTTTCCATGACGTAAATTGTTACTCACATGATGTAAATTGTTATTCACATGATGTAAATTGCGCAGAGTTATTCTTTCCAGGACGTAGAATTGGCATATAGTTACTCACTCTTTCCATCAGGTTAACCGGCGAGTAATTACTCGTTCCAAAACATACATTTTTCTTTCCATGATATAAATGGCTCCTTGATGTAAATTACGCATTCCATGAAGAAAATCATTATGTATATCTATGGAAAATAGACACATCTTTCCCTTTCCATTCCCCCTCCCCCTCGTCCCTCCCCTCGTCCCTCCCCTCCCCCCCCCCCCCCCCCCCCCCCCCCCCCCCCCCCCCCCCCCCCCGGCCATGGTGTGAAGGTGGTGGTAGTGATGGCGATCATTAGAATGAGCGGGGAGACGTCAGGAATGTCGGGGTAGCGGCGACCTGTCAATCTGAGTTGGCCCTCCCCTTGTCAGGCAGCATGCTCGTTGTCACAAACCATCGCTGACTTGTCTCACCCCTCGTCACGCGGAAGGGAGGGCCGGTCACACTACCACCAAAGACTGACGGGACTCTGCCTCCCGACGACAGGACTAAGAAAGAGGAAGGGAAGCAGCAGAAACGTTGGGGCGTGGAGCGTATCACTGAAGTCTTTATTGAGAGAATAATGTATCAGTCGAGACCAGGCGCGTTCGCTTAATAAGCTCGCTAATATGCCAATTACACTGCACCTTCCTCGCGTCTGTCCAGTTTAACTGATCAGATGATCAGCAGGTACGGTGACTTTTGTTCACTCAAGGAGACCACATTTGGACTGAAGCGACATACCTTTGTCTCATTATCGGACCAACAGCAACACTACTACTGTGCTATTAATGTCTGTACGTATATGGATAGTCTATTTTGTCAGGGCGGAAGTTTTTTTTTGTTTTTTTTTTAACCTACGTATTGACAACATTGAGAAAGGCCCTGTCTTGTCCGCTGGACTACGATAATAAAACTAAACCAAGAAAGAAAAGTACTTGGGTCAGTATAAAGCTTGTACCGGCTATACAGAAAGTACTGCCATGCTTTGACGATGTGATTTATATCACTGGAGGTGGGAGAGAGGAGTGCGCCGCGAAATTTGTTGAAGAATTGAAAGTTAGGTCGTCAGTAGATTATTGCCTGACACACACTGATCAAGGGGGGGGGGGGGGGTGGTATGTGTGTGTGTGTGTGACAGACAGACAGACAGAGAGCATAC
>CM065734.1:15151115-15158615 GCA_033310375.1 Conus canariensis | reverse complement strand
ACACATGCACACATATAAACAGGCGCGCATGCGCCGCGCGCGGGCGCGCGCCAAAACACACACACACACACAACACACACACACACACGTACACACACAGTCATAAGCGCGCACGCAAGCGCGCGTACACACACACACACACACACACACACACACACACACACACACACACACAAGCGCGCGGGCACATGTGCACAGAATACGCGTGTGAGCGCATGCATACATAGGTCTACGAGCGCGCGCTCGCACGAGAGCGTGCGCGCACGCATATTGTTTTCTGTAGCAGTTTTCTGGGTCAGTTTTGCCGTGTTCTTTCTTGTTTGTTTGGCGTTTCTGTTTTACCAAAATTGGAAATGGTTCCAGCACTGGTTCGTTCTGTGTCAGGGTGTGTCCTTCACCTCTGTCTGTCTGTCTGTCTGTCTGTCTGCCTGCCTCCTGCCTCTGCCTGTCTCTCTCTCTCTCTCTCTCTCTCTCTCTCTCTCTCTCTCTCTCGTCTCTCTCTCTCTCTGTCTTACACACACACACACACACACACACACACACACACACACACACAGAACTTCTTTTTTTTCACAACAACACAGACAGGTGCCAGAATGAACGCTATATTGTGCTTCTCATGTGTTTCAGAGAGGCGTAATCCAGATGAAAGGGGAGAAATACTTCATCGAGCCATTTAGAAACTCATCATCGACATTTTCGTCGTCGTCGTCGTCATCATTACCACTTCACCAAAGACCACATATCATCTATCAGCAGCAACCCACCAAAAATAATTTTTCGTCCAACTGTAGCGTTGCAGGTAAGGATGGGATGAATTAAAAGTGCCTTTTCTGTATCATTTGCACAGGTACTCACACCAATGCGCATGTTTGCATATGCGTATACCATGCACCTACGTGCGTGCACACGCACTCACACATAACACACGCATGCTCTGTCTCTGTCTATCTGTCTGTCTGTTAGTCTGTCTGTCTGTCTGTCTGTCTGTCTCTCTCTCTCTCTCTCTCTCTCTCTCTCTCTCTCTCTCTCTCGCACACACACACACACACACACGCACATACACTCAACACACACACACACACGTGCGCGCGCACCCCGCACACATACACACGCACGCACGCGCGCACACACACATATACACATACACTCACACACACACTCATAAAACACACACACACACACACACACACACACACACACACACTGGGCAATTTTCGCAGGGAGATAACTCCAGAGGGCATGACAGTTCCACTAAACAATCGCTGACCAGTTGAACAGTAACTAGACTGCCGTCTGGGGCTGTCGAACATTCCTTCCTCTTCTTCTTCTCCGCCTTCTTCTCCTTCTTCTTCCTCTTCTTCTTCTCCCTTCTTCTCTCTACTTCTTCTTCCTCTTCTTCTTCTTTCTTCCTTTTCTCTTCTTCCTCTTCTCCTTCTTCTTCCTCTTCTCCTTTCTTCTTCTCTTTTCTTCTTTCTCCTTTCTTCTTCTTCTTTCCTCTTCTCTTCCTCTTCTCTTCCTTCTCTTCTCCTTCTTCCTCTTCTCCTTCTTCTTCCTCTTCTTCTTCTTCTTCTCTTCTCCTTCCTCTCTTCTTCTTTCTTCTTCTCTTCCTTTCTTCCTCTTCTCCTTCTTCTTCTCTTCTCTTCTCTTCCTCTTCTCTCTTCTTCTTCTCTCCTTCTTCTTCTTCCTCTTCTCTCTTCTCCTCTTCTCTTCTTCTCTTCCTCTTCTTCCTTCTCTTCTCTCTCTCTTCTCTCTCTCCTCTTCTCTCTTCTTCCTCTTCTCCTTCTTCTTCCTCTCTCTCTCTTCTTCCTTCTTCTTTCTTCTTCTCTTCTCCTTCTTCTTTTTCTGTGCTTCTGTTGTTTTTTTTTTTTAATAAGTTCACTGTCCCGTACGTTAACTCAAGACACAACGGACGTTCGGGGCGCGGATAAAAGTATGGTTATGGCTGGCCCAGTGTTGGCGAGGACTGAGAAAGGACATTAAATGACACAACAGTTCACCCCGCGCGGTACGAGAAAATGAGTAGTGACGGAGTGGGAGAGGGAGAGACGAGAGGGGCGGGGGGGGGGGGGGGGGGGGGAGAGTGAAGATAAGGAAGAGGAGCTGTATGACGGTATCCGCCGCTTCATACTTGAAGCAAAGGGTCTCAGCGTGATGCTCGGGGGAAGAATAGAAGGGCAGGTTTTAAGCTGGGGCTCAAAGGAGAGAGGGGAAGTGGCGAGGAGTGCCCGAGACCATTAACTCCCGGAAGGTAAGTATCGGCACGATTGGAAATGGTACTCTCTGACTTTCGCAGAGGCCCGGGGGGAGGGGGATGGGGGAGAGAGAGGGAGGGAGGGAGGAAAAGAGAGAGAGAGAGAGAGAGAAAATAGTGCATAGCATACACACATACACACACGCGCTCACAACACACACACACACACACACACACAGCGCGCCACAGCACGCACACACACACGCACACACACACACACACACACACACACACACACACACACACACACACACACACACACATCATGAGAGATTAGATGACAGAGAAATCGTATGAAAGAGGATCTCATACACACTCACATACACACACACAGGGACACAAGCACAACGCTACACACACACACACACGCGGGGCGCGTGCGCGCGCGTGGAAAGGGAGAGGCAAACAGAAACAAGGAGACAAAGGGTGGGATGGATGGAAGGATGCCGGTTGGCGGTACTTCAGTCAAACGTTCAAGTATACTTCAGACTTATTACTTTTTGTCAAACGAAGAGCGAGAGAGAGAGAGAGAGAGAGAGAGAGAGACTGGGACAGGTATATGTGTCCTGTCCTTTTGGAGGTCATTGCACTTAGGCATTTACGCAAACAGGTGCGCGCACGTACACACACACACACACACACACACACACACACACACACACCCCCGCACACAAGCGCGTGTGTGCGCACGCACGCACGCACGCATAAAGACACACGCGCGCCCGAAATGGAAATAAAAAGAAATGTTATACATCTGCGTATATCGTGAAAATGTCATGACCAAATTAACATTTGATAAAGCAAGCTTGCAAACAAATTATGTTTCAAAATGAGAGTGAGAGAGTTGCCCACAGTACTTGCATCTTTCTGCAGTCAGTGTTGATTTGTTTCTGCGAGTTTGTTTTCATGTTAATAACTATTTTTATCCCCTTTACGTGCCTACGTGTGTGTGTTTGTGTGCGTATTTTGAGTGTATTGGTGAGTAGATGGGTGGTGCAAGGTGTCTGTGTGAGTGCGCGCGCTCGTGTGTTCGTGCAAATTGTGTGTGTGTGAGACCATTTTCTAAGGTGTTTTTTTTTTTTTTTTTTTTTTTTTTTTTCACGCGTGTATTATGTGAATATGTGCAGTGTACCAGCGACCCGGAAAAAGCGTAGTTTTACAGCAATAACCTTTAAAATCGTAATTTTGCAGTACATTCAAAACACTGTGATTTTACAGTACTAACCTTAAAATTCGTAATTTTACGTTTATAATCTCAGTTTGCTTTAACTAGGCAGGAAGAGCTTGGTTCCTTGGCAAGAAACACTTCGAACTTATATTACTCTCAGAAAGGTGTTTACACCATGGAAAGATGTAACTCCCCCCCCCCCACCCCCCACCCCCCAGCAGCCAAGTTGTTACCCTGGCCTATACATGTAGAGACAGGAAGGTGAATGGCAGTGTGAAATTACGAGCGCACAAGACAAAAGAAAAGCAAACCTTTCCGTGTGTCTTTTTTTTTTTTCCAGAAAATTTCAAGCATCACAGATTAAAACCCAGCGCCTCAACAAGAGCAGCAACAGCAGCAGCAGCAAGTAGCAGTCGTCACCACGTGGCAGTCGCAGACTCCGAGGTGAAGAATTCCAGTGACATTGCTGGCAGTGAATCCGCGTTTAGTGAACGCAGCAGCAGCAGCAGTAGCAGCAGCAGCAGCAGCAGTAACAGAAGTAAGGAGGAGGATGACACTGTCCAGGCTACCCGCGGTAGTGCCAAGAGACACAAGCGCTCTCCGGGTGTGTCGCGCAAACACCGGGTGGAGACGTTGGTGGTGGCGGACAGTTACATGTTCGACTACCACGGCACTGACCTGCAGCACTACGTCCTCACGCTGATGTCCATAGTAAGTGGAATTGAGAAGGAGAGACAGACAGACAGACAGAGAATGTGTGTGTGTGTGTGTGTGTTTGTTTGTTGCGTGCGTGTGTGTGTGTGTGTAACAATACATCGTATTCTGCTCCGGGGAGAAAAAAATATGAATCCCGAGTTGAACACACACACACACACACACACACACACACACGCACACACACACACACACACGCACACACCACACACACGCACACACACACATTACGACGACTCGGTTGATTGACTGTTTATCTCTGCCCGGCTGTGGCAACTGAACGCACTTCAAACCATTTACGCCCTTCCCATCCTCACCCCCCCCCACCCCCACCCCACCCCAACTCTCCTTCAGTCTTCTCTCTGTCCGGGAGATCTTACTTACTTTCTTATCTGTAACTGAATATGTAAAAGAGACCTCCAGCAGATTTGAGAGGAAGCAGGAGAGAGAGAGAGAGTAGAGAGAGGCAGACACAGAGACAGAGAGAGAGGTTGGGGAAGTGTGGACGCCGCTATCGGTCTATCGGCTGTTTCATCGGCCATAAATCGCTCTCCACCGTGCTACCTCAGACCCCCTGCCTGGAATGCAAATTTTATACTTCTAATTCATTGATGGGCACGACGGGCTCTGTCGGGAGTGAGGGTCGAAGAGGGGTATGTGCTGGTCCTTGGGGGTTGGGGTGACTGCGATGTTTTGTGCACGAGAGAGGAAGGGACGGGAAGAAGAGCGTTGGGTAGGGGGTGGTGGAGGTCGGGCGGGTAGGGTATGGGCTTACCCTTTCTTTTCAAGTTACAGTAACTTGGAAAGAGAGAAAAATAAAAGCAGCAACAGTTGGACGAATGCTGGGAGCCTTCTCTCCTTCCTTCTCTCTGTGTCTGTGTGTCTTCCTGCCTGTCTGTCTGTCTGTCTGTCTCTCTCTCTCTCTCTCTCTCTCTCTCTCTCTCTCTCTCTCTCTCTCTCTCTCCCCGTGTGTGTGTGTGCACGCTTTTCCGTGTATGTATGTGTGGTGTGTGTGTGTGTCGCACACGTGGACATGGGAACAGCACTGCATGCCACACCATACATACCATGACATACGACTCCACATCTTTCCACACCATAACACCGTATCATACCATAGCATACCACACCAAACCACACCACACTGTTCCTCACCATGATGCAAACACCACATTATATTTTTCACGTTGTACCACTCTTATCGCTTACTACATACGTTACAATATACCTCACCATCCCACGTCATACACCACACCACATGCCACACTATATTATTCCACATCATACCACAAACAAAAGCACCGTACTATACCACATACCACGCCATGCAAATCCATACCATACTACAAATACCACAGCATATATACCACATTATTCCACACTATACAGTGTACCACAGCACAACCTAACGTACCACTTTATCCTATACCATACAGCACCGTTATGTATCACACTATACTATACCACACCACGCCATAACGTAGCATAACATAACATCCCAAAATGCACCATACCATACCATACTACTCCACACCACGTCAGACCATAATGAACCACACTATCCCGTACTTTACTGCACCGAAATGTATTGCATCCTACCATGGCACACCACACCACATCATATCAAACCGCACCATAACGTAACACACCATCCCATAATGCACCACACCTTACCATACTACACACGATACCATACCATATCTTCACAACCACACCGTAGTGTACTAAATTATTCCATACCATACTAATTATAAGGCATCACATTATACCCTAACAAATCGCGCCTTAATGAATCCATTCCTTGACATACCAGACTACACCATAATATACAGTACACACCATGATGTATCATACCATTTCATACAACACCATAATATACAATACCATACCAAACCATAATACACCACACCCATACTATAATACACTTCACAATACCATACTACACCACACCATAATGTACCACATTTCACCACATCATGCCTCATTGCACCATATCACACCGTACTACACACATAAACACTCACCACACCACAACATTTCAGTGGACATGCAGATGCATACAAGTTTATATATGTTGCCATACCAAACCAAACCATTCCTTACCATAAACCATTCCATACCATGCCATACCATACTATACCATGCCATACCATACAATGCCATACCATACAATACCTTACCATACCAAACCATTCCATACCATACCATACAATACCATACCATACCATACCAAATCACTCCATACCATGCCATACCATACCATTCCATACCATACTGTATCAAACCCTTCCATACCATACCATACCCTATCATACCATACTACACCATAATGCACCACAGCATGCCATACCATACATACCATACCATATACCATACCATACCATACCATATCATACCATACCATATACCATACCATACCATGCCATACCATACCATTCCATTCCATACTGTATCAAACCATTCCATACCATACTATACCCTATCATACCATACTACACCATAATGCACCACAGCATGCCATACAATACATACCATACCATACCATACCATACCATACCATACACTGTCAACCACATCATACCACACTACACCATAATACATCACTGTGAGACCATAACCAATGGAGCAGAATGCAAAGAACTGGGACTGGAGCTGTCATTTTAAAACTACTGTCGCGTGCAGCCATTAATTAATGGATCCGTGGCGACTCCTTCCGCAAACGATTATAACCTTGTAGTTGGAGCGCCGGAGACTGAATTGGTCGTGGGTCACTGCCTGTGACACGGGTAGATCACCCCTTCCTTGACCCCCTTCCACTCACCTTCCCTCCTCCCCCCTATCACTACAGGCGCCCCTTTCTGATGGGAGGAAATGCTTTCTGCACACGACACCTAAGGTTGCGTTGAATCTGGGCTTTACCTCCCTTGAAGCGAAATCGGAGAACATTGGTTGAGCAGTCACTTTCTGTCAGAGTGAAACTAAGTAGTGGGAGTTTAAAGCGTTCCCAACCCGATTTGATGTATAGAGTTGTCACGTCAGTCTGTCCTCTCTCTGTCTCTGTCTCTCTCTCTCTCTCTCTCTCTCTCTCTCCCCCCCCCCCCCCCCCCAAGAAGGTTTTTAACGGCTTTATAAACAGAAGTGTGAATACATTTGGATGCTATAAATCTATGAAAGACAGAGAGAGAATGGTCACTAGGCAATTTTTCTGTCAAAGCGGAAAACATTCTTTTTTTTATCTGAAACATGTTGTGCAACATGTGCTTGCTAGTAACTCCCCCCACCCCACCCCACCCCTCCCTTCCCTATTATGAGAGTTTCTGAGTTCATGGTTTAGTTTTTTATATTGTACCCATAGCAGACTTTG
>CM065734.1:15048615-15141115 GCA_033310375.1 Conus canariensis | reverse complement strand
TGGTGTCAGACTTGAAATTGCGGACTAACATTCAAATTATAAATTATGTGTCAGACATGTAAACTAAATAGTGGCTTACCTGTTTGATTTCAGAAAAGATATATGCAGAGCTCCTGGAAAATGTGATACTCTTGGTAAGTATATTGCCACTTTTACTACTGTTGCTTCCCATTTTGTAATCCAAATTTAAAATTAACTCTGTTTCTCTGTCTGTTTGTCTGTCTATATGTATGTATGCCTCTCTCTCTCTCCCTCTCTCTCTCTCTCTTCTCTGCTGTTTACGCAACTGGAAGCCTGTACCCGAGTGTCCAGCGCAGGCTCCAGCTTTGTGTAGATAAAATTCATCAGTGGGCGGATGAAAACGGCTTCGCTTTTTCTCCTACAAAGACACAGTGCATTCACTTCCATAATTTCCGTCAGTTTTTTCCAGATCCTGTAATTCAAATAGGGAAATCTCCCATTCCAGCTGTCAAAGAGGCCAAATTCTTAGGAGTTATTTTTGACCAGAAACTCAACTTTCTCAGCCACATTAAAAACCTCAGAACTTCTTGCCAGAAAGCTTTGAATATTCTGCGGGTTGTAGCACACACTGACTGGGGCGCTGATAAGAAAACTTTGCTGCACCTCTACAGAGCCTTGGTCCGTTCCAAACTGGACTATGGTTGTGCTGTGTACGGCTCTGCAAGACCGTCTTACCTAAAACTCTTGGACCCTATTCACCATCAAGGGCTTCGTCTCTGTCTTGGAGCATTCCGCACCACCCCTGTGTACAGCCTGTATGCAGAGGCAGGTGAACCCTCACTGTCCAACCGCAGGCTGAAACTGTCTCTGAATTATTAAATCAGACTGTTCTCGGAACCAGAAAACCCTGCCTATGACTGTGTTTTTGACCCTCCGTTCCAAAGTAAATTTGAAAACAACCCTAACTGTATTCCGCCGTTTGGTCTTCGTATGCAGCCTCACGTGCGGAATGCAGGTCTAGACTTAGGAGTTGTGTCCGATTTTTCCAAGTTTCCAGATGAGCCTCCGTGGACCTTTTTCACACCAGAGATTTGTTTTGATCTTGCAGCTTTTCGTAAAGAGTCTACCAGCTCTCTGGCATACAAGGCATTGTATTCTGACCTCTGTTCAAAATTTCCATCGTATCAGAAAATTTTCACTGACGGTTCCAAGTCTGAGGATGGAGTGGCCTGTGCAGCCTACTGCCCTGGGGCTCCTTCTCAGATACTGTTAGAACATATACCTCCAGATGCTTCTGTCTATTCCGCTGAACTTACTGCTCTGGTTCTGGCATTGAAGATAATCTCACAATCTAAGAAGAGGGACTTTCTGGTTCTGTCAGATTCACTGTCAGCGTTGGAGGCCATAGCTGGCCGCAACCTTCAGCACCCAGAACTTTTACACTTTTTTGAACTTTTGACCAAGTTGAAAGCGGATGGTTACAACATTATTTTGGCTTGGATTCCTGGTCATGTTGGCATTGGAGGGAACGAAATGGTTGATCGTTTAGCCAAGAATGCCACAAGAGAGAAACTGTCCAACATATATATCCCCTGCTCAGATCTGAAACCCAAAATTAACGATTATGTGAGAGACCTCTGGCAGGAGGATTGGAATACACAGACGGATAACAAACTCTTTCAGATCCGTCCAAACCTTAAGGAGTTCCTCCCATCTGCGTCTGGTGGTCGTAAAGAAGAAACAGTTCTGTGCCGGCTGCACACCGGCCATTCATATTTTACCCATTCGTACCTTTTAGAGAGTGAAGAAGCTCCGTGGTGCATTCCATGTCATGTGCCACTCACAATGAAACATATTCTTTTAGAGTGTTGGGACTTGCACGATGTGAGACACAAACATTTTACGGCAGATTCCATGAAAACCTTGTTCAGAGATGTCCCACCTGATGCCATCTTTGAGTTCTTGAAAGAGATTAACATTTTTCATCGGATCTGAGTTTTTACAGTGGAAAGATTTTTAACAAACTTTCAGATGGTTTTTCGATGTATTTTAAAGAATTGTGTGAATGAATGACTTGTGAGTTGATTTTAACGTGGTGACAGCCCTGATGTGGCCCTTTGCGGTCGGCTGGGCTATAAGTAACATTATCTTATCTTATCTTCTCTCTCTCTCTCTCTCTCTCTCTCTCTCTCTCTCTCTCTCTCTCTCTCTCTCTCTCCCTCCCTCCCTCTCTCTCTCTCTCTCTCTCAGTCGCTTGAGTCATGAATTCAAAGTCACTTCAGTCAAGACTTCAAAATTCTGTGAAGCGGGTAATCACAGCAGGTCAAAGTTTGCTGCGTGAACCAGCAAATCATATATGGAGGGTTTCCTATTTGGTTTAAAATCAAAAGAGATGCTGTTTATTTCTTTCTACAATCAAGCATAGCTCAGCACACAAGAGCGTCTCTTGCAGGCAAAGTTAGAAATGAAATGCACATATATAAAACGCACATTCCAGTCTTATGATTTGGGCAAAATGGCAAAATTGGATACATGGCTGAAATGAAAATGAACTGATTCATATCCTCAGTGATGACCTTTTAGAATTCTGGTTGAGAGGTCTTGTCTCCTCAGGTAACTGAGTAAAGATGACACCCAGCTGGAACCCTTCTCTCTCTCTCTCTCTCTCTCTCTCTCTCTCTCTCTCTCTCTCTCTCTCTCTCTCTCTTTCTGTCTCTCTCTCTCTATCTCTCAGTGGAACACTAAAATTTGCCTAGGATCTGACATTAGTCATAAGCAACAGGGCAGAGAAGTAATGACCAATACAGTCCTTTATGTTGTTTGACTGGTTTGGGGTGTTTTTTTTTGGTCTGCCTCTGTGATATCCACCCTTCATTATACCCTTCAGAATGGTCTTGCCTGACACATCAGTGGAGAAGTGCTTCGTGAAACACCTCTCCAGGTATCCAAGGGTGAATGGGGTTGGAAAAATCTGCTCCACGTACGATACAGACCTGAGATCTATCACTGACAGAAGCTTTTAGAACAGTCATTCACATCCAGCTGAACCCAAACATGGCACTGGCAGCAGCACATGCAAACAAAAGATAGCGCCATGCCTCGACCCAAGCAAAAACATCTCTTATAACACCCACAGAAAAATATGATGCTCTCGTCATCCTCTCACATACCATTGAATTATTAACCAATATCTGACTTATTTTTTTAAACAAAATCTGACTCAACCTTTCCCCTGCGTCACCCCAAATTTTGTGCGCCATATGCTCAGACCCATGATGTACTGGGCTGGTTCTGTTTTTGTATGCTCTTTGTCTTTAGAATGCATGGGTCCAGCCAGACCCACGACATGCAGCACTCAGGTTTTCTTCTTTGAGAGTATGGGTCTGCTTGGACCCACAAAGTACTGGGACTTTTTGTTTACTCCTTTGTTAACCAACAAAAAAAACAATTTTTGGTACAACTGTAGGGCTATGGTTTGTTGGCAAAGTCACATATTTACTACTTTGTTTACCAACAAAAAAAAAAGAAAAAAATTTTTTGTAAACTGTAGGGGCGTGGTTTGTTGACAAAGTCACAAATGTAGTGTTGGTTGTGATGACAAGTCACAATTGTGACAGCTAAAAAGGTACCCAAGTGAAAATCATGAGTGGGGGTGGTTTGTTGACAAAGTCACAAAATTTGGTGGAGACAGCTTAAAAAGGTACCCAAGTGAAAATCATGAGTGGGGGTGGTTTGTTGACAAAGTCACAAAATTTGGTGGAGACAGCTTAAAAAGGTACCCAAGTGAAAATCATGAGTGGGAGTGGTTTGTTGACAAAGTCACAAAATGTGGTGGAGACAGCTTAAAAAGGTACCCAAGTGAAAATCATGAGTGGGGGTGGTTTGTTGACAAAGTCACAAAATGTGGTGGAGACAGCTTAAAAAGGTACCCAAGTGAAAATCATGAGTGGGGGTGGTTTGTTGACAAAGTCACAAAATTTGGTGGAGACAGCTTAAAAAGGTACCCAAGTGAAAATCATGAGTGGGCGTGGTTTGTTGACAAAGTCACAAAATTTGGTGGAGACAGATTAAAAAGGTACCCAAGTGAAAATCATGAGTGGGGGTGGTTTGTTGACAAAGTCACAAAATTTGGTGGAGATAGCTTAAAAAGGTACCCAAGTGAAAATCATGAGTGGGGTCATTTCAGACCCACAACGTGTGGGGAAGTTTAATGAAGAGTTTTTGGACACGTACACGTGTGCCTGCTGTGTGTGATGTGTGGCTGCTTGTGTGATGTGTGGTGGCTTGTGTGATGTGTGGCGGCTTGTGTGATGTGTGGCGGCTTGTGTTGCAGGTCTGGCTGAGCTGGGCACTATCTGTGATCCTCTGAGAAGTTGTTCCATTATTGAAGACAATGGTCTCAGCTCCGCCTTCACTATTGCTCATGAATTAGGACATGTGTGAGTATATCGGTCTGCTTTGGGCGTGCTGAATTTCTCACTGTCACACTGTTCTCTCTCTGTCTCTGTCTCCTGTCTCTTTCTCTCTGTCTGTCTGTCTCTCTCTCTCTCTCCATCTCCCCTCCCTCCCTCTCCCTTTCTTTTTCCTTTTCTCCCACGATTCTGTTTCCAACGTGTTGCAATAGACTGGTAGGCATTTGAACAATGCCAGCATTCAAACAGTGTATTTCTCACCAACTGTTTTATTATACTTTTTTTTTTCTTCAGCATTGATTTAACTCATTCAGCCCTGCACTCAGGCAATGCTCAGGCACCACTGAACAGCGCCAAAGCATCACGGACCTGTGCCCAAGCAAAGCAGTTTAACTCCTAAGCTATGCAGGTAGCTGTAAACAAATTTGACAAGGCGAAAAATTACAGATTTCTTTATGATTGGTTAGTCTCAGGGTCCTTTGTCATGTGCCATAGCCTCTTTCTCCTAACTTCTAAACACATGCGTTTCCATGTCTGCATCGGCTTCTTTCCTCGATTTTACCACCACAAAAGACTGTTTTGTTTCGATGTTTATCTCCACTGTTATTGTAAATTACCTTGTTGTTTCGATTTGTTAACATGCCTTGTTTTTGTTTCAGTTTCAACTTACCTCATGACGATGACGACAACCAGTGTAAAGGTTTCACAGACTCAGGTCGGGCAGGCAAACGCTTTCATGTCATGGCTCCTACCCTGGATGCGAACTCCAGCCCCTGGGATTGGTCGGCCTGCAGCGCCCATCTGATGACAGAGTTCATTGAGTAGGTCTTTAGGGTAGAGTGTGTGTGAGTGTGCATGCATGCATTTGTGTGTGTGCATGTGTGTACATGCGTGTGTGTACGGGCATGTGTGTGTGTGTGTGCGGGTGGGTTTTTTTGTGTGTTTGTGCGTTCACATGTATGTGTGAATATGTATATTTGTGTGTGATGCTCACCCATTCTTGCTCTGAGACCGAGTGATTAACTGTTATCAGATGCAGAACAGATGTCCCTTTACATGTTGAATCAAAACAGACTTTCTCTTACCACAGTCAAACTGATTCTGCTGTAGAAAAGGTCTTCTCTGACAGGGAGGCATGTGGTGACCTGGAACGGAGTTTTGTGAGGTCAGCTGGCACTTGGACCGAATCAGAATGAGCATGGATGTGCTCCATGAAAAGAATAAGCTGACACCATGAATAACTTAAGTCACTGAACCAGTACTGAAGGTGAGGTAGTGAACAAAAAAAAGTCCTTTCAAGCAGTCACACTCCATAGCACGTATTTTGGTGCCAGGATGTCATCGTTTCAAACCTGTTCAAAGCTGAAAAACATTGTTTTGGGATTTGGGGGCCCCAGTTGACCTGTCGTTGTGCTTGCTATAGTCTTGTGTGGGTAAGCTGAGTAACAGGCATTTGCTCTGTTCTGTGGGAAATTCTGGTTACACTTGTGCATCAGGTGTCAGCAGAGTTTTGAACCCTGTTGTTGGGTCTTGGACAGGAGAGGTGGGAGAGGGAGGTGGGAATCAGACTCAGAAGCCATGCAGGAATAATGCTAATGGAAGGTCCGTAAAGAAAAAAAAAAGGACTTGCAGCAATGAAATAAAAAAGAAAGCATATAAAAGAAATAACCTTGGATGCTTATTATTTTGTTGAATGTTTTCTGCAATTCTATGGGCAGATGTGATTTTGCACTGTTGTTTTACGTGCTGAAATCAGAGAGAGATAATGATAATGATGATGTTTTGGGGCAAGTTGTGTTTGTCTTTGCATTCCACATGTTCAAGAACAGTGTATTGGTTACGATGCTCTTCCTTTATCATCATCATGATCATGATCTCATGATTGTGGGATTAAGTTGCCATAATAGATTTTGAGCAGGCAAAGATCTCTGCAGCTCCCTATCCCTTTGTTTTGCACAGCAGATAAGAAGTGATGTTGCCTGTCCAGACATAACTTGAAACTTGTAGGAGATGGGCACCGCCAAACAGTTCCCCATGGCCCTCTAGAAATGCCTTAGTGGACACTCACTGAACCCATTTTGTTTACTTTACCATTTTTCCATCATTGTAACATCACTACTTTGTGAATGCAAGTTGACCTTTACCGGACATTGCTTTCAACAATACAGTCACAGCGAGGCATGCTTCTCATTTCCCATGCATTTTACAGGCATCTTGTCTTCAGACAAAATGGGTCTTTGATGACCTGCATCATGAACAGAGCCTTTGAACGTGAGCCTTTGTGAAGTGTATAGGTAACGAGAGACCTACATTGTCATGTGTATTACGTCAAAAGCAGCGTCCAGCAAGATTACAGTGTTTGAGTCCTGTAGGACTCGTGTCACTGCACCTGTATCTCAGTTCCATAATTGAATACTTTTTTTTTCACTCTGAAAGAGAAACTGATTACCAACAGGAAATTTGGTTGTTTATAAATATGTAATGTTTCAGTGAATTGTTTGGAATAGATCAAGAGGTAAGATTGTTCTTGGTAAGTATACAAATAAAGACATGGCAAAGGTGAAGTGAAACATCAATCGTTGTGACTGGCTGTGGTGATGACAGGGGGTTAACTGTGCAGTGTGGGTCTGGCACAACATGAAGGTGGGTGTGGTGATGATGACAGGGGGTTACCTGTGTAGCACAGGTCTGGCACAATGTGAAGGTGGATGTGGTGATGATGACAGGAGGTTACCTGTGTAGCACAGGTCTGGCACAATGTGAAGGTGGATATGGTGATGATGACATGTTACCTGTGTAGCACAGGTCTGGCACAATGTGAAGGTGGATGTGGTGATGATGACAGGAGGTTACCTGTGTAGCACAGGTCTGGCACAATGTGAAGGTGGATGTGGTGATGATGACAGGAGGGTTACCTGTGTAGCACAGGTCTGGCACAATGTGAAGGTGGATGTGGTGATGATGACAGGAGGGTTACCTGTGTAGCACAGGTCTGGCACAGTGTGAAGGTGGATGTGGTGATGATGACATGTTACCTGTGTAGCACAGGTCTGGCACAGTGTGAAGGTGGATGTGGTGATGATGACATGTTACCTGTGTAGCACAGTTCTGGCACAACGTGAAGGTGGGTGTGGTGATGATGACAGGTTACCTGTGTAGCACAGGTCTGGCACAACGTGAAGGTGGGTATGGTGATGATGACATGTTACCTGTGTAGCACAGGTCTGGCACAATGTGAAGGTGGATATGGTGATGATGACATGTTACCTGTGTAGCACAGGTCTGGCACAATGTGAAGGTGGATATGGTGATGATGACAGGTTACCTGTGTAGCACAGGTCTGGCACAACGTGAAGGTGGGTGTGGTGATGATGACAGGTTACCTGTGTAGCACAGGTCTGGCACAACGTGAAGGTGGGTATGGTGATGATGACAGAGGGTTACCTGTGTAGCACAGGTCTGGCACAGTGTGAAGGTGGATGTGGTGATGATGACATGTTACCTGTGTAGCACAGGTCTGGCACAGTGTGAAGGTGGATGTGGTGATGATGACAGGAGGTTACCTGTGCAGCGCAGGTCTGGCAGAATGCCTGAGGGACCCTGTGAAGGTGGATGCCTGGAATAACCTGGTCAAGTCCTACCAGCGTCCTGGATGGCTCTACAGCGCTGACCGCCAGTGTCAGTTTGTCTTTGGAACCGGCTATGGGCTTTGTCCCTACATGGTAGGATTCTGCTTCTTTGTGAGTGTCTGTGTCTGTGTCTGTGCTTTGTTGGTACCGTTTTCCCCATTGTATCCTTTCTCTAGATAACTGCCGTCTTGCCATGTATTCAAATTATTGACTGGGAATTCACTCTTTCTTTGCCTCTGTCTCTCCGTATCCATCTGAGTTTCTGCACATGCAGTTGAGCAGCAACATGAATTTGCACTTGTTTAGAAAAAATACATCTGAACCAGAGAAAAAATTATTTCTGTTTACCTACTTATGATCACCATCCCCATCCCACCCACTTCCCCTTTACCCCTTCCTTTTTTTTTTTTTCTTTCTTTCTTTTTAAAGAGAATTAGAGATTTAGTTGTAGTTTTCATTCTTTTTTGTTTCAGAAAATGAGAGCCATTCTGGCAGACAGTGTGACACGATGTAAATTCCTTTAATATGTTTTGCTGCATTTCTCTTTTATCAATGAACATTCATGTCGTAGATTATCATCGGATGTATTGGCAGTGGCATCAATCATCATCGAATTATCAGTGTGTTTGGAGAGGAAATACTGAAGTCTTTGTAATTGGATAGTTTTTGCACTTGCAACTGGAAGAACCTTGTATTAGTCTGATGGTGGGTTTGTTTTCTTTCTTTTTTTTAATCAGAATTATCCTACATGCGAGCGCCTGTGGTGTACCAATAAAACCGATTCTCCAAGTTCTGGATGTCGCACTCAACACATGCCCTGGGCAGATGGCACTCGCTGTGCACATGACAGGGTAATTATACTACTCATTGGTGATGTCTGTGTGTGTATTTGTACGAGTGTTTGTTTGTGTGTGTGTGAGAGAGAGAGAGAGAGAACTACATTTATTTGTGAGTTTGTATGTGTATTTGTTCTTGTCTTATTTCTTAAAGTTCCATCGCTGTGTATATGAAATATACCGTGATTATATTTCAGTACTGTCAGCAAGGGAAGTGTGTGCTGATACCCCAGCAAGTGGCAAAACCCATCAACGGAGGCTGGGGACAATGGACCAAGTATGGACAATGCTCACGCACTTGTGGCGGAGGGGTGAAAAAGAAAACACGCAACTGTGACAGCCCAGTGTGAGTATGAACTCAGGGCAGAATGTGATTTTGTTCGTTGAGGATTCTATTGCTATTTTTTTAATTTTGATTGAAAAGAGTGATGTAAAAAAAAAAATACTGATGGTGTCTGTTTTAATTAGATGTGTGTGCGTGTTTTGAACTTGTGTGCATGAATGCATGTTTGTCGATGTATGTTTGTTAAAACCTGTAGTATGTGTGCCTATGTAATTATAGATGAGTATTTTACATGTATACAAAGCTACGAACAATCATTTTTTACTTTCATTAATCTTTTTTGTCAGTCAAGAGTATCCACAGGTACAGGGTGCCCAGCATGCATATTTCTTGCATAATTTGCAAACAATATGCGCCCCAGAGAGACCAAGAGAGAGTAGTCTTCAGAGGGGGAAAGAGAGCTCAGTGGGGAGTAGTAGTATGAGCTAGGTACTGGAGAAAGAAAAGGTGGAAAGGTAACAGAAAGAAGTGTGGCGTATGGAAGGCAAGCATAATATATGTCATGTTACACCTGCTGAGGATCTGCCAGTGTGTATGCATTACAGGTAGCTTACTCCTAAAAGAGATAAGTTCAACACAAGCGATTAAATGAAATGAGGACTGTCGTGCTTGTGGGTGTCTACCATTACCCTGAACAACTGACACAACAAAAATTCCTGAAATGCAACTGAATTGAATCACAGAGTTTAATCTGTAACAAAATATGCCAAGATTGGAAGTGATATCTTTCTGGTCTGTCAGGCGACAAGACTTCCTTATACTGAACAGGTATCCCGCTTTTCTTGGCGGGCTTTACCTTATATGTACATAACACTGCTGTATGCATCTTAGGATGGACATAAGCGTATGATGGACTGAAACTTTAAAATTCAAAACAAGGACCAGTGCATGCTTGCCTGAAATGTAAACATGACAGTTTGTTCCTGTCTTGGTTTATTTCACTTTGCATGTAAGTCTGATGTGATATATTTTGGCGTATATTCTTTATCCATGTGAATTATGATTCAAAGTTTACACGATTATATAATCTGTGTATACACATGATGTGTGTTTCTGTGTGTATGGGTGTGTGCACGCGTGTATGTGTGTGTGTTTGTGTGTTCACAGACCATCCAATGGAGGGCGGTACTGCCTGGGACGAAGAGTACAATACAAATCCTGCAACACTCAGGTATGTACCATTTGATGAGTCTTGTTGTTGACAAGATCTTCAGTTTGGAAGGTCATTCCTCATTTTTGACTATTATTGACCTGACATGCACACAAAAACAGAACCATTTATTTCCTTGAATGTTGTGACCGACTTTTGCTGTTCACAGAGAAACCAACAGAAAGAGAGGTTTTGACAACATTGGCAGAGATTCCTGCATCATATCATGGGCTTGGCTGAGTGTGGGGTTTTGTTTGTTTGTTTCATGTTAGTGATTAACTTACTATGAATGCTCCAGGCTGTGGCAACATTGTGCTTGGCTTGAATTGAAACATATCATCCATAACCAATAGACATAGGATTGTCAGAGCAGACACATGAACAGTCTGTGTGTTGCTGCCTTGTGCGTTCACCATATTTCAGTGCACCATCTCTCAGTGTCTGCTGGGCATTTTGATGTGTCCATACTTCACCAAATATTGGCACAGAATACAGAACTGTACTGAACTTCTGCATATGAGCATGCACAAAATCCATTCAAACATTAGCAGGTCTACTGCTGATCTTGGAGACAGGAAAAGTCTGCTACCATGTTCTCCACTTCACCTGGAGGCATTGTTGAAGCTCATCAAACCCACAGCTCACAGACCGAGAATTCAGTGTTCTAACCAGATTGATGTCAAATGAGAATAGTACCGGGTTGCACCTATTTGTTTCAGCAATATAGAATTAAGGGGAGGGTAGTGGGACAGGAGATTTTTTTTATCATCTGAATTATTTTCACTGTTATCAGATTAAACAAGTTTTGATTGTACTAGCGTATGTAAACTGTGTAGGTTTACATGTTTTATTGTACAGTGCTGTCTGGAAATCCTTTCAAAAATGGTGTTTAGATGGAGAGAGGGTTTTCAGGTAAATGTGACATGAACACAAAAAATGTTCCCCAGGAAGGTAGTCCTGATAGGGAGAGCTAATGGCAAGGTTTTCACTGTGCAGATTTTTGTTGTCAGTAATAAGTCTGTTTGAATGAGAATACTAGCAAAGTGCAATTATTCCCTGTTGATTAATTAATATCTTCAGTGAAAGCTCATGCTTCAGGTTTTGTGTTCTGCTTGCATCAATTTCCCCCATAACTGTTCAGGTTCAGTTTGTTTCAGTTATGCCCAGCTGGGAGCGAGGACTTTCGAACTCAGCAGTGTGCTGAATTCAATGACAAGCTTCCCCTCAACAACCTGCCTCCACATTCCAAATGGGTACCCAAGTTTTCTGGAAGTAAGATGCTTTTGCAGTTGTTTCAGTTTCTTTTGACTGTTAATCAAGCATTTATCGAAGTGTGGTGTATGTTTACAATTTGTGAAAAAAAATAACTGTTGCATATCTGTGTATGTTCAGAGTATGAAAGAGGTTCCAACCACTCCATTTATTATCATGTTTTTATGAAATATTCAAAAGTAAACCAAATTTGCTTTAAATATCACCATCATCAGACAGACCAAGATCTCCAGAAATCCACATCAAAGATAGTTACCACAGACTTCTGTCATTCACAAATCAACAGCTCTAAAGTTTTGTGCAATTTTCCTCTTTTTTGCCATTGCTCTTTATATATCCACAGACCTTCATGTGGAATGTCATGAGGAACCATCAGGATGGTCAAGTGACGTTTATTATATATCTGGCAGATAGTTGTTTGAGATGTTTTATATATCCATTGTAGGTAGTTGTTAGTTTACATTTTGACATTATTTATTGTGATTTTTGAGAATCCTAGGAGGTCCTGATCTGTTCAGTGATGAATAATGCAAGTCATGAATGTTTTCTCTCTCTCCTCTCTCTTTCTCTCTCTCTCTTTCTCTCTCTCTCTCTCTCTCTCTCTCTCTCTCTCTCTATCTCACTGTGTGTGTGTGTGACCCTCTGTCTCTCTCTCTCTCTCTTTAGCTCTCTCTGTGTTGTGTATGTGTGCGCACAGGCACTCAAATATATGCTTTTGTGGTAGCATTGGTATGAATGTGTAATTGTGTTCATATTGATTTACATGCATTCTCGTCTGTCTACAGTTCAGCTGAAGGATGCATGCAAGTTGTACTGCCGGGCGTCCCACAGTACGGCCTACTACCAGCTGGCTAAGACAGTGGTGGATGGCACCAAGTGTCAGCCTTTCAGTGACGACATCTGTGTCAATGGCCAGTGCTGGGTAAGGTTTGCTCTTGTTTTCAGTCTCATCAAGGAACGATCAGTCCCTGCTTCATTCTATTGCTGCTAAAGTCTCTGCCATTCACTGTGTTTCTGGGGACCGGTACTAAACAAACCAGTAAGGTTAAGCCACCTATAAGTCAGGGTTTGAAGAGGGTTTTGGGGGAATAGGGTATGAAGCTGAACTACCTGTCAGCCGAAGGGTTGTAATACAGCAGTTTGGTAAAAGCCCCTTTGCATATGTATTGAAACAATAACCTATATTGCGTTTTATTATAATATGAAGAAAAAGGGTGATTGAAACATTTCTAGGATGATTAAAACCTTTCTAGGATCACGTTCTAGAAACAGATAAGTTGGTCACCAAAGAAGGGAACAAACACAATCAATGTGAGCAGATGTGTTAATATACTCCAAACCACAACTACTAAGCCATGCAGCGTTGAGTTAGGTTAACATTGATAGGTAAATAAAGGGTGGGGGGAGAAAATGGAAGCGGTGGAAATGGGGATAGCAGGTCTTATGGACACGACATTTTCCAACATTGTGGTCAGAACATGTCTGCCATCTATTTTCAGTGGCTCATCACTATAATGCTGAACATTCTCACTTTCACACATACGTGTTCCCAGCCAGGCTTGTCCAACTACAGTTCCATACATGGTATTATTAACAGAGACATCTCTGTCACGTCTAGTTTTGTCTATTTGCATGTCTGTCAAACCACAGTAACTAAAAGAACAATGAACAGAAATCTCTGTATGATTGTGAAGAAGTATAGCCAGGTCTCCATCAATCTTTAGCCTGTGTCACACAATGCGAATCTCTCACTCAAGTGCTCATGTTTGCTCTCTCTCTCTTTTAGATGCTTTTTTGTACACCCGTGACCTACTAGTTAAGTAAGTGCAAGCACAAATGCATGCCAGTTTCGGGGAGTTGAACATTTCAACTGTTCAGGCAAGACATTTTACAGCAAAGTTGATCAGCCAATCAGAGTAAAGGTGTAAGTCACGTGTTCTGCGGCCTATGATTTACCCAGAACATGTTTTTGTTTGTTGTTGTTGTTGTTTTTGTTGTTCTCCTTCACCAAAGATTAAGAATTCATAATGGTTTTCAGTTTTTGTGTCAAACATGATTCTGCTTGTAATTACGCACTCTGCACTGAGGTTGCAACGTCAGAACATCTCAACACGCATTGAATAAACAACAGGGATTGCACCATCACAGTGAGGAATGAGTTCCGTGCCCTAGTTACATGACTAGTTATTTTTTTATACTGTTTTCCTGTGAGCTGGCCCGGTGTGACTACCAGGCCAATCAGAGTAACAGAGGAAGTCATGTGTTCTGCCGCCTATGATTTACCCTGAACATGATTTTTGGTTGTTAATGTTTTTGTTGTTCTGTCAAGAACAAAATCTGTTCTTTACTCTGGGGTGTGTGGCTCACTTTATGTGATGTGAGCTTTAGGTTCTGTAAAGAGAAGATTGACCTAAAGTGAAGAGAGCTTTAGGCTCGGGAAGGGGAAGAGTGGCTTAGTGTGAGGAGGGCTTTAGGCTCTGTAAGGAGAAGATTGGCATTGGATGAGGGGGGAGCTTTAAGCTCAATAAAAAGAAGACTAGCCTAATGTGAGGAGGGCTTTAGGCTCTGTAAGGTGAAGACTGGCCTAGTGTGAGCAGAGCTTTAGACTTTGTAAGAAGACTGCTTAGTATGATGAGGGCTTGTAAGCAGAAAATTGGCCTAGTGCAACGAGGGCTTGAGGCTTAGTAAAGAGAAGACTGGCCTAGTGTGATGACAGCTTTCGGCTGTGTAAGAAGGTGGGCCCAGTGTGTCAAGGGCTTTTGGCTGTGTAGAGAAGCTGATAACAGACAGAAAGCTGCACCGAAGTGGAGTCAAAATGATTGTTTGCAGACTAAAGTCGACTTACAGTTGCCATAGCCAATTGATCTCCAGGTGAAGACAAATGATTGTTTGCAGACTCAAGTCTGCTTGAATTTGTCTTGAGCAGTTTAACTCCAATTGGAATGAAAATTATCGTTCTCAGACTTAAGTCTGTTCATAGCTGTCACAGACACTTGATCTCCAAGTGAAGTCAAAACAACTGTTCTGAAACCAGAGTCTGTTTGGAGATGTCAGAGTCATTTGATCTCCACATGAAGTCAGAATGGTTGTTCTCAGACCAAAGTCGACTGGCAGTGTCCATTGCCAGTTGATCATCAAGTGAAATCTAAACAGTTGTTCTTAGACGAAAGTCTGTGCTGAGGTTGTTAGTACCTTAACCCAGTGTGATCAGCTAGAACCTTGCAGTCCATGTGTGTTCCTCAGAGAGCAGGCTGCGACAACAAGCTAGGCTCCAAGATGAAGAGGGACCGCTGTGGAGTGTGTGGAGGGGACAACTATTCCTGTCGCACCGTCACCGGCACCTTCAACAATGCCATTTATGGTGAGTTCTAGGTCTGCTTGGGAGAGGACTGCTATACTTGCCTATGTTATAGTGTTGCTATCTGCTTGGTCCAGTTTAATTATATGGTAGTGATTTAGATCTCAAATCCAAATAGACAGTTCTCCGTATTTGGGAGAGAATGGACTGTTCCATGGGGATTGTGTTATAGTTTTGTTGTTTCTGTCTTCCGTTTTTGTTTGTATATGTTAGAATGGTCTTTATTATTAACAAAAAACAGCCCTATCGATGTTTTGTGAGCCTAATTGTCCATGTAGAGCTATTGCTTCCATGTATTTTCATTTTGTATCAGCTCCAGATAACAGTCCTCAAACAATATTGAGTGTTAGGTCACCGTAAGGCCACACACAGCAGAGGAGACCCATACGTCACTGCTGTTCTGATTCAGTGTATTAATACTGGACCATATCTACTCAGCTTTCTACCGCTGACTATCACTGCTAGGGAGCAATGCCAGAGCGAGTAAGTTGCCCTTTATCCGACATGAAACCTTTTTTTTTGTTCTGTTCCGTCTGCTCCATAACAGTCAAAATGAACTTCTCCTTTTGCCTACAGGATATAATTTTGTGACCAACATTCCTGCTGGAGCCACACAGTTAGACATTCGACAGTACGGACATGATTATCTACAGGATGACGATAATTATTTGGGTATGTATGTATAATCAGCTGGTGTAGAAAATTTGTGACTCATGTTCTGTTTTTATTTTTTTGTTTTTTCCTTCTGTTATAGTTTAAACAATCACACAAACAAGAGACTATTTTTCATTCTTCTTTTTTATGCTAATTAACCTCTTAGATCTGAAGCCATTATTCATTTTGTCTAGGTACATAGGTATGTTTGTGAGAAATCGTTAGGTTGTCTGTGTGATTTTTGTAATTAACAGCAGTTGGTAAAATGGCATAACAGCCCTGGACGTAAAAGCTGGTCAGGGAAAGAAATACAGCAGTTGTCTTAATTATCTGCTGTCAGATTAGCTGGCTGTACTCGGATTGTGCTTGAAGCCTGTTTGTACTGAAGCAGTATGTTTTCTCCTTTGAAATGCTTTACATCACCCCCTCTGGTTGTACTGAAAGCTAGTGGTATTGGATTCTTTTCATCAACCAACTCAGTTCAGGTATAACTAGTTTTGCAAAGCACCGTCCATGTAGGATAAAAAGATCTGGATCTGGATCCAATCCAAGACAAAGCGGAAGTAGGGGCTAAAGGGAAATTACATCCTTTGAACTCCCCTCTTTTCAAGCACTCCATCGTGACTTCGCTATTCTGCATCCCGATGGCTTAGTATCTTCGTTGATACAGTTGCTGAGGAGACGGCATGGCTTCTGATTGGCCTGTTTGCATTATGTTTGCAGATCCCGTCAACATTGCTCTCCCGCCTTCCCTGACTGTTAGCACCCTCACTGCCGTAACTGCCTTTTGCACCCTGAATTCCGTTGTAGGGGTGTTGTGATGACACGTTCACTTGTCTTTAAAAATTTTTTTGGTTTATTTTGTGCCTTTGCTGAAGTCTGGTTCAGGGAATCAAGGGACATAAGTGTGATTTTGTACACTGCCTCATTAGCCTCATTTCCTTCCCTTGGCTCACCCACTGTTTGGATTTAAACTGAATGCTCTACTTTTATCTCATATCTGCCATCAACTTGCTGATGGTTCTGAGTCCCCTACAACATGCGCAGCAAGGAAGCCTAAGGAAGGAGTACGTTTCTACCTCCAGAGGTGTCACCTTTACAGGATCATCCGAACACTAAACTTTTTTTCTATGTCACCTGTTTTACAATATCAGCTTCATTTATTTTGCTGCACTACAGTGGTTCTTTTCAGTTGCCAGTTGGGGATTGTTGATTATTCTGGGTTCATCCACACTCCCAAACAGCGTCAAAGCTTCAAGTGACAGGACCTGTTGGGTACAGTGTCAAGTTTGTTCACAATATTTCCAGTCACAAAAAAGGAATTTTTGTCCTAGAAGCAGATCTAAATCCAGATCTTTTTATCCTATACTGACAAGTATTTTGCACAAAACGGGAGTCACCCCTGTCCGTAACGGTAAACCATGATAAGTATATTGAATATACATTTTCGGTGGAGGGGAGGGGAATCCTTTTAGGAAAGCTACAGTTTAGCTGGAAGAATGTTGATACTTTTTTCAAAGATTTCATTATACCTTTACTTTTGTCACCATTACTTGAAAATGACGGTTTAAAAAAGCAACAATTTTATTACAGATGTTATTTTTTGTATTATTTCAGTTTCTGCTGCTTGAATTACTAGTTTTAAGAATGGCAATGTAATTGTCTTGTTTCAAATATAAATCATTTCATAATGCCTGCCTGACTGCACTGACCATTATATCCCTTATTTCCAGTGCGGTTAACTTGAATTGTTAACAGAATCTATAAGTGGATCAATTTTGCTGTCCCTCTCTGTCTCTGTATTTGTTTCCTACCTATTATCTTTTCTTTCTTTTTTTTTCTATCCTTATTCACAATATCACAAACGCACATTTTGTTTGAATTTGTGTGTTGGGGGAATAAAACATGTTTGTTGGCATGAACCTTGCAGCCCTGCAAAGCACTGATAGAAAGTACCTGCTGAACGGTGAATTCATTGTGCGCACGGAGCGCTGGAAGATCAAGGTGAAAGGGGGAATGCTGGAGTACAGTGGCTCTGATAACAGAGTGGAGCGTATCAACTCGACACACGTGTTGGGCGAACCCATCAATGTCTATGTAAGTGTCTCACACTGTGCCTTCTGTCAAGGTCGCTAAGCCTGACTCCTTCCCTCCCTTACCAAACTTACCCTATCCCGAACAACCCACAACAAAGAAACACAAGGAGTTTACACCAAACACAAACTTTATTACAACACCCCAAGTAGACATACACCACTTTTACGCTACTACACCCACCCACACACTACCACACACACCGACCCTACACCACACATCAACACAAGGCTATTTTCCCCATTTTTCTGTACCCATTGTGC
This sequence comes from Conus canariensis, assembly GCA_033310375.1. Classification (NCBI taxonomy): domain Eukaryota; kingdom Metazoa; phylum Mollusca; class Gastropoda; order Neogastropoda; family Conidae; genus Conus; species Conus canariensis. The sequence goes on along the minus strand of CM065734.1, from coordinate 15,123,143 downwards.
AATCACTGCAAATAACATTTGCCCATAACCTCAGGGACAAGTGAGTAATGGTAAACAAAATTTGACTATAACAGCGTCAGAAGAGGCTGCCACAAAACCAAATCAGACAATCTAATTAAGATGGGGAAAACTTCCAAAAAAAAAAAAAAACATAATAAATAATAATACCCTTTTTTTTTTTTTAAATAAATAGTGGGACAAAAAATGGCAGACGTGGAACGTCGCTGGGGTATCGAAAGGATGCACCAGCAGGGCTCCAAAACACAGACTTTAGTACCGATTAATGAATTTACTTTTCTTTGGAAAAGGGTATCTATCACCACACTAAGATTTTAAATTTTAACAGAGTACGTCCTACCCCACCGTCTCAGTTACAACAATTCATGTTCAATATCACACATAAATCAGCTCATGTCATCCACACTATCCACTCCACACATCCCACACTTTATTTGCACACACCCCCATTCTCTCATTAACACACTAGGGAGCTGTGACTGGCGACCGGATGTCGAGTGTCACCCCGTGAAGACAAAGTTGTGATGACGCAGACTGAGTGCCAGAGTGATGTCGTGTCGCTGGTTTGTCACACTGGCTAACTGTGCTCTTCCGGCACAACCACTTTCCCCGGCTCAGCCTAAATCCCCACAGACACAATTCACCCTCTCGCCCTCCCCCCAACATTGCGCCACAATGGGGAAATCTTGATCCCCACACCGCACACCCCTGACAGTGACACAGTAGTCAATACCAACACAGACTCAGGTGGAGAGAAAGCGACCACTGATGACAAGGGCTGCTGTTAGTGAAGGGCTGCAACCGGCGGCACAGGGTTACAGCTGCGGCGAGGGTTGCAGCTACCGCAAGGAGTTGTAGCTGGCAGTGAAGAGCTGCAGCTGCAGCACAGAGTCGCAGCCGGCAGTGAAGATCTGCAGCTGGTGGCACAAAGTTGCAGCTGGCAGTGAAGAGCTGCAGCTGCGGCACAGAGTTGCAGCCGGCAGTGAAGAGCTGCAGCTGCGGCACAAAGTTGCAGCTGGCAGTGAAGAGCTGCAGCTGCGGCACAGAGTTGCAGCCGGCAGTGAAGAGCTGCAGCTGCGGCACAAAGTCGCAGCTGGCAGTGAAGAGCTGCAGCTGCGGCACAAAGTCGCAGCTGGCAGTGAAGGGTGGCAGCTGCGGCACAGACTTGCCACTAGCAGTGAAGGCTGCCACTGGTGGCGAAGGGTGGCAGCTGTGGCACAGACTTGCCGCTAGCAGTGAAGGCTGCCACTGGTGGCGAAGGGTGGCAGCTGTGGCACAGGTTGCAGCTGGCGGTGAACACGGTCACTCTAGGACATGACCAAACGCCACCTTCAATATTGTCCCTCGCCCCCTCAACCACACATACCTTAATAAAAACCACCCCATTGTAACCAGTCTCTGCCAGCTATCATAACGAGAACTTTACCTTGTTTGTTACCAATCATGAAGTGGCAGCTGTTAGATTTCATCAGCCGGTTAACAACAAAATTTCTCCAGTACCATGATTCTAGGCTTTTGGAGTAATATAGCAATGTTAGCCATACTACATACTGATATTTTATACAACCTAGCTGTCAAATAACCTCCTTGGGGCACACCAACCATTTGTGTGACTACCCTTTTAACATCCCCATTACAACTCTATACTATCAATCACCCACTCAATTTAACGACACAACTTCACATGACATGATGAATCCCAACCACACTCACATCTGCAACAAAGTTTACACCAAGTTATGACTGATTATTCTCCCTTATCAACACGTTTAGGGACATCCTCCAAAATGTTACAAAATTTTCCTAGTCTCCACCAAAATTATTTATAGCAACCCGGAATCAAAATGAAGTATTACCACAATTTTGCCTACTCCTCAAGTGGCATTCTTAACCACATTGCCCATTCAGTTATCACTACAGCACAGCCATTACAGCCTCTTAACAGTTCACCACCAATAACCATGAATGTTGCCACACCGGATGAAATACATACATCAAGCTTCACCTCCCATAACTTAACACACCTAACACACACACATCCATACACTATCAACTTAAAGTCATGCACACCTTACTCACCCATACACACACATGCACACACCTGCAAGCACACTACAAACCTCTCCCACTAACTACCATTAATCAGCCAAACGGCCTCATACACACCACACTCACTACCAGACACACAAACAACATTTCACTGGATAGGGAAACCAAAACGCAAGTCTAGAATAATGATTTCCAATGCACACCCCTACTTACCACCCGCACTCTTATTCACAATAAACACACAGACAATAATCACCATGCGCCTTTGCTACATAGGGTTACCTCCCAGCTATTGTCCTCGCCCCACCTTAAATTAACAATCAAACTATAGGACTAACATTTAACACAACTAGTACACAAAACTTCATCTCACCAATGGTTAACACATGCACAAAACTACATACCTCAAATCAAAACATCACACCGCACCCTGGTCCCCTCCCAGGAGATACACACCGAAACAAACTAAGTCAAGGACATGAGTCCACAAGTACTTAGTATTCAGGCATAAGCCTCTCAAACAAATCTGGCACCTTACCGCAACCAGCTCACACGCTGTGACCACGAGTGGCCCCCAACTTCCCTCTCAACCGAAGGCGGGGTGAACACCAGTCACACAACACAAACCTGACACACGACACACTGCGTTTACACCGCCACCGCGAGGGCCCCACTCCGCAATTAGGAACACCTTCCCAAACCTATCCTGATAGTCAACAGCTGCAAAACACCCAAAAATTCACCCTAGTCTGGTAAAGTTTACACGCCTACGTTGGATGGCGTCACGCTCCTTAAAAGATTATCTGATTAGGGTGACACCTTCTAAGAGAGGTACATTGTCACTGTATGAAGAGGTTCATGTTAGTTATGACACATGTTACTGGTACTGGATTGTACATATGATGCGTGTATACTGTGGATGTTCCATCTAAGTCTGCTCTCTCTCACTCTCTCTCTCTCTCTCTCTCTCTCTCTCTCTCTCTCTCTCTTTCGCTTGTTAGTCACCCTCAGCCATTTCAAGGGCAAGAGCTAGATGAAGGAAAAGAAACCTATGCTTGCTTATGTGCTGTCCTTTCAACTAAAGAGTATTGTCAGAGAAAGAGAGAGAGTTTAATATGATAATGATGATCAGAGAGAGAGAGAGATTATGATGATGGTGATATCATTTTGTCAACAACAATAATCTCTCTCTCTCTCTCTCTCTCTCTCTCTCTCTCTCTCTCTCTCTCCTCTCTCTCTCTCTCTCTCTCATGTCACCTCGGCTTCATTCAAGGGCAAGGGCCACATGAAAAAAACTAAACATGTCCTCGCTTATGTGCTATCCTTTGGAATAAAGATTATCATCAGAGAAAGAAATTATGATGATAACAATCATGAGAGGGAGAGAGATTATGATGATGGCGATATCATCATTGTCAGAAATAATCTCTCTCTCTCTCTCTCTCTCTCTCTCTCTCTCTCTCTCTCTCTCTCTCTCTCTCTCCTGTCTGTTTCCTCCCCATAGGTGTTTTGAGGTTATCTCTTTATGCATAATGATTTGATGAAACCCCACACCTTCAATACCTATCAACACTCATCATTTTTTAGACTTAAACACTTTACAGCAGACTCCATGAAAACCCTGTTCGGAGATGTCCCACCTGACATGATCTTTGAGTTTCTGAAAGAGATTAACATTTTTCATCTGATCTAAGATTTTATGGAAGAAAGATTTTAACGAAGTTTCTGATACGTTTATAGAAGGTGTATTTTAAAGAGATGTATGAAAGGTGGGGATTTTTTGTTTTGTTTTGTTTTTTTTTGATGACTTGTGAGTTGATTTTAAGGTGGTGACAACCCTGATTTGGCCCTTTGCGGTAAGCTGGGCTATAAGCAACATTACCTTACCTTACTCTTTTTTCTTCAGAGAATAATATCAATCTGGGGAAACTTCCACCCATAGCCAGTGCCCCCCCCCCCCCCCCCCAAAAAAAAAAAAAAACCACCCTTCCATCCTTTTTATTAAAGACTTGTTTGGTTTATCTGAAATGTTTTTTGTGCTTATACTATGTTTACCTCATTCTCATTGGAAATTCAGTTTTGAAAGCCCTTATTAAATGTTCCTTAACTTTCACCAGTTCTAACATTTTTGTGCTCATGTTTGAATGGAAGAGGGTTACGACAGCTTACTGATCATAAAATAAGAACAATGCATGAAAATGCCATATTTCCCATCAAAATGCAGGCAAATGTCTTTGGATTTTGAATTTGTGACCGCAGAAGAATATGTAGGGCATGGCATGGAATGTAGACATTTGATATTGAAAAAGCAAGCTAGAAAGAATTTAAGGACAGTTCATGCCTGACAGAGACTAACCATGACACATTGCTGACTGTTCAGGTCCTGTCGGTGGGAAAGCTGTATCCCCCTAACATCACATACTCTTACATCGTCTCCGCCGGCGACGATGTGCGCTTCAAGTGGAGCAACATGGGGGCCTGGCGCAAGTGCAGCCATATTTGCAGAGGTAGAGTGCAGGTGGCATTGTTTCTTGCCTTGTCCCATGTGTGTGTGTGTGTGTTTTAATTGTTATTCAGATGTGACAAATTGTGTGGGTATATGAATGTGATTAATTCATTGGTTGCTGATGTCAGTATAATAAACAGACTATGAAACAAAATTTTCATTACATGACTTCATATTTTCTTTGAATAAAACAAATCTGTTAAGTGCATTTATGTTTAGTTTCTTTGTTATTGATTTTTCCTTTTTTTTTTAGTATGATTTAAGATCATTGGTTTGAATTTTTGTTTTCATAGTCATCAGTTTTGTTGTGCCAGCTTAAGTATAGATTATTTTGAACATTGTATAGAAATCGGCAAGGGAAGCAATCTGTGTAAGAGCTCGTGTTAAGCAAGAGTGACCCCTCCATTTCTGTAAAACGGGATGCTAAGTGTGAGACGCTGTCAACAGAAAAGAGCAGTCAAGTTAGGTTCAGCACAAATATCATCATGGGATGTCACTCTCACAGGTTCAGATACAGCAAGATGATTTTACAAACATATTTAAGGTTTTCTTTAATGGCTTCAGGTTAGGGTTACACTCATAGTAGTGGTTACGGTCAAGTTAGGTAAGGGTTAGCTTCATCAGATACACAGAAAATAACAATTAATACAATCTCTATTGAGTGGAGAATCCAAAATGAATATATTTCAAACTCCCAAAAATTGGGGCCAGAATAGCTCAGTGGTAGAGCATCCGACTCGTAATCTTGGTGATCCTGAGGTTGTGGGTTTGAATCTCTGCCAGGCCATTTCAGTACAGGGGGATTTTTCCCTCGCAGTTAACGTTGGAGTGAGACTATAAACCAAGGTTCCATGTGTGAATGCACGCATAACATCTTGCACACATGCAAAATCCCATCACCAACTTTCGGAAGAGAAGGCCAGTTTGGCCGTTGGTATGAATGACACATTGCACATTGCATTCATCTTCCCGAAGTTGGAGTATGGCTGCCTTAATGGCCGGAAAAAGAAACGGTCATGCACACAAAACTCCACTGCCTTTGTTGGGTAGATGGGATTAACCCTTGCCTGTCGAGACAGGGAGTGTCTGCGGGAGTATCAGCCTGCGTACGCGGGGGGGGGGAAAAAACAGGAAAAAAAAAAGATACTCCCATAGTAATTTTGCTCCATCAGTCAGCTTAACAGTTCAATCAGAGAGAAAAGGTACTAAAACAAAGGTGTGAAATGCAGACGATGGTAATCCTTGACATGCACTTCAAATCCGATCTTTGACTCTTTAGATCTATTTGCTTGATCTATAAACTGTGAAAAGGGTAAGTGTGTTTGCAAAGGAAAGACAAGAAGTTATCTTCTGTTTTTTTGTTATCTTGTTTTGTTTTTGTTTTTTTTTTCTCCCGAAACTGGTTTATTGTGATGTCTCAGAAAAGAGGTAGTTCATGATTTCTTCGTGTTGACATCTTTTGAACCATCTACCCCCATCTACACTCTTGGTGATTAACAGTTGGTAACGTGCAGCCTTCATGAAAAAGTTGTAAAAAAAAAAGAAAACTTCATTGGCACATTGTGCAGTAGACACATGTAGTGATGCTCAAAGACTTGCCTCTCCAGCAAATAGTCTACTCCAAACCGGCAAGAACAGACTGAAATACAAAGAGATGACACCTTGTCATTTTTTCATGCATCACTTATTTTACAACTTTTTTTGTCTACTTCATCTCCTTTTGTGACAACATGGGAAATAAATAATAGCTGTCAGATGTCTATGCACGTTTAATAATCCTATCTTCCTCTGTTTAATAATCCTATCTTCCTCTGTTTAATAATCCTATCTTCCTCCGTTTAATAATCCTGTCATCCTCTGTTTAATAATCCTATCTTCCTCCGTTTAATAATCCTGTCATCCTCTGTTTAATAATCCTATCTTCCTCTGTTTAATAATCCTGTCATCCTTTGTTTAATAATTCTGTCATCCTTTGTTTAATAATCCTGTCATCCTTTGTTTAATAATCCTATCTTCCTATGTTTAATAATCCTGTCATCCTTCGTTTAATAATCCTATCTTCTTTTGTTTAATAATCCTATCTTCCTTTGTTTGCTGCTTTTAAAGCCATTTGTTTGATAATCCTATCTTCCTTTGTTTAATAATCCTATCTTCCTTTGTTTGCTGCTTTTAAAGCCATTTGTTTAATAATCCTATCTTCCTTTGTTTGCTGCTTTTAAAGCCATTTGTTTAATAATCCTATCTTCCTTTGTTTGCTGCTTTTAAAGCCATTTGTTTAATAATCCTACCTTCTTTTGTTTAATAATCCTATCTTCCTTTGTTTGCTGCTTTTAAAGCCATTTGTTTAATAATCCTATCTTCCTTTGTTTGCTGCTTTTAAAGCCATTTGTTTAATAATCCTACCTTCTTTTGTTTAATAATCCTATCTTCTTTTGTTTAATAATCCTATCTTCCTTTGTTTGCTGCTTTTAAAGCCATTTGTTTAATAATCCTATTTTCCTTTGTTTGCTGCTTTTAAAGCCATTTGTTTAATAATCCTACCTTCTTTTGTTTAATAATCCCATCTTCCTTTGTTTGCTGCTTTTAAAGCCATTTGTTTAATAATCCTATCTTCCTTTGTTTGCTGCTTTTAAAGCCATTTGTTTAATAATCCTATCTTCCTTTGTTTAATAATCCTATCTTCCTTTGTTTGCTGCTTTTAAAGGCAAGAGACGTCGTCGAATTGTGTGTGTGCGGGAGGACGATAATCTGATTGTGTCCAAGAAGAGATGCAAGGGAAAGGGCCTGAGGAAGCCCCATCGCATCGAGGAAGCCTGTAGCACAGACTGCTTTATTGAGTAAGTCGTGTCATCTCTAGAAACTCTTTATCACTTGCTTTATTTGCTTTTTGCAAAGTATAACATTAACTTTTTAAAGCAGGAGAAAGTGTGGTTACAGAAGTATCTCCAGTAATCATAATATGAGTGGTCTGGAAGAAAGAGAAACAGAGTTTCTGTCTCAGTTTTTATTGTTTGTAGCTCAGCCAAACCCACAGGGAAAACAGACAGAGAGAGGTGGGACTAGGTATGATTAGCCTTATCATAATCTATATTTTACAGTTAACAAGATTTCTGAAAATAATGTTGGCAGAAATAGTTTAATGAGCAGTTCAACAGTTGTTGTTTTTAAATGAATATTCACCAATAGCCATCTTTGCTGTGTACGCTAACTGTTCATGCAAAATCCTTGCAATATACCTGCAATCATCCTTATTCTTAGTTGGAGGATTACAATTAACATAGACACCACCTCTTAAGAGTAGAAGTTTTTGTTTGTATGACCCTCTCTACCCACTGTTTAGGCTGCCAAATTTGGATTTTAGGGCCTGTGCATATGAACACGCTAGTACATGCGCACACATACACACACACAGAGACATTTTCCTGCATCACAATCATCTCTTATTGTACTTATGAAGAAATCAGTATCTCTGCAAGGTGCTCAGTTTATTAATGGATTATTGACAAATTTTTCAGTTCTGGGTATTACATTTATATGTTACTGGCTGTTTACCTATTAGAACAATGTTGGTAAAAGTGTGCACACTTATGAAGGTAAAGTTCTCAATGGATTCAAACCTGTAACCTTTGGCATTCTAACATCTTTACCACCATGCATTCTGGCTGATATGGGATTCTTGGTGTGCAGTTACTACAAAATACGAATTGAACTTTCCAAGTCTGAAAGTCGAGCAATTTATACGTCCATAGAAAATGATACACATGCATACAGATGTCTTCTTTACACCATATGACTTTTATTATTTACATACATTTTTTTTTTCTTCAGTTGTTGAATTAAGCGAAAAGTATTTTGAATGAGACCCCATATCCCTGAAAGCATGGGACGAACCATTCAGGAACTAGAACGTGGTGGGGATGTTCATGCAGGTGGCGAGTGTTTAGCAAGGAGGAGTGCCCAGTGAGGTGTGGCGTGGGCATGCGAAGGCAGCTGGTTCACTGTGTTAAGCAGACCGGATACTCCCAGGCCAAGATCATCCGTGACCGTGAATGCAAGCGTTACCATGGCGTTAAACCTGATGAATTTGTGTCTTGTTCCGGGAGATGTCTGCCTACCTACTGGTCCTACACCAAGTGGTCAGAGGTATGGGAAATCGTATTCATCCTAAAGTTGGTCATTTTGACTCACTGATTTTGTTGTGGTCCCTCTTTTTTTCACATTTATCCACCTAAAGAATATAGTTGTTTCTTTGTATTGTGAATAATATGGGTGGGTGGGGAGGGGGATAAAAAAAAAAAGTATTTGTAAAATACTCTTTTGTGAGTGAGTATTCTTTCTCCCTCACCTTTTCTTCTCCGTCTGCCTCATACATTTAGTGGAAAGGAATACAGTTCCAACCACAAAGTAAAATGACTGGCCTTCCATAATGACGATAATGCATAATTCTAGATTTATTCTCCCTGATGAAAAGGGAGCTCCCCATTAAAGAAGTAAGCAGTTTAAGACAAGGATGAAAAAACCGTGAATTACAGCTTTGTGAGCTTGTTTTCAGGAAGTGTCATTCTCAAATGGATCAGATGAAAAAACCGTGAATCACAGCTTTGTGAGCTTGTTTTCAGGAAGTGTCATTCTCAAATGGATCAGATGAAAAAACCGTGAATCACAGCTTTGTGAGCTTGTTTTCAGGAAGTGTCATTCTCAAATGGATCAGATGAAAAAACCGTGAATCACAGCTTTGTGAGCTTGTTTTCAGGAAGTGTCATTCTCAAATGGATCAGATGAAAAAACCGTGAATCACAGCTTTGTGAGCTTGTTTTCAGGAAGTTTCATTCTCAAATGGATCAGATGAAAAGAAGCAGATGTACAAACAGCTTTCAAACATTTTTCCAGCTGTGTGAGTCGAGAAAATCAGCCCCTCTGCCCCATTCACCATGTTGCCGTTTGATTGTCAGTTTCTTTTTTCTTCTTCAAATATTTTTTTTTTCATGTCTGAAAACAATGTAAAAAGAAATTACAAACATGACATACGTGTACAGTGAATTCTCACCAAATTTTAGACTGCTCATAACAAACTTTGCAGGGAACAAATGGGTCAAACAAAATTGGTGTGAAGTCATAATCATCAGTGTATACATTGACTGTATCACAGTGGCAAAGTAGCTGGTGAGTTTGACAGCTAGGTATTGCTCAGCGTGTGTGTATTTGAATTCCATGCTGTCTGATTTTGATTTTTTTTTTTTTTTTTTTGACAGTGTGTAATCATAATGTTTTCAACCACAGTGTTCAGCCAGCTGTGACGGAGGGGTTCAGGAGCGACAGGCTAGGTGTGTGGATGAGGAAGGCAAAGAACTGGAAGACATGGAATGTGAGAACTTGGACAAGGTGATTACCTCCTCCTGCAACACCCAGCCCTGCCCCAAGTGGGAGACGGGAGACTGGCTGGCCGTGAGTCATGTTTTCTTACTACTTCTGACACCTAGTAGGTCTTCGAAGGATGAGAAGGCAGCCATTTCAATAGATCTGTTCCGGAAACAAACCAGGGAATAGATAATGCTTGTCTTTCCATCGCATGTAGAGTTCTCTTTTCTCAATTTATGGGTCAAGTAAATAGATCTAGAGTCAAATATTTTATTTGAATCACACGCCAAGATGATTATTGGGATACAAACCATCTGCATTATAGGCGCACTGTTTCAAAGGCATGTTTGGGCATTTTCTCTCTCGATTATACTGTCTTACTGACTGATGGGACAATTGCTTTGAGCGTGCCAGCCTGTGGCATCTGTCCATGAAAATAGAAAGGTCACTCACACTGAATGCAAACTCTAAGATTAACTCCCTTGCAAATTTCCAAACATCGTCTGTATGTACACAGGTACCTTCTCTCACAAGGTTTGCACATTACTCAATTCAGTATGATTTTGTGTCACAGTGGTATTGTCAGAAAGTTCAAAGGGCATGTTTATGAATAGATGTGGTGATGTGTACTTCCTTTGTGATATTACTCTGTAGTGTTATATAATCATCAGTGATCATCCTTACAGCAGGAGTATTTCATGTGAGCAAAAACATTATATTGAACCCGTCACAAATTCAAAGTATTATTGAACATGAGCTCATCACAGACGTATCAAAATGAAGCTCACCATCTAAAGAAATGTCCACCATCACATTCAGTTTTCCGTTAAATAAGAAGAAGACCGAAGCCTCATACATTTTGACATAGGGTGTTAAATAGAAAAACGGAGCAATGAAGAGTTGGATGGGTATTGTAAGCGCTATGTAGACAGTCATGTAAACTACAGTCCTAAACACACCAAACCCCTTAACACACAGCTGTGAACACTGCACACGCCTCAAAGATGATAAAGTAAAAGAAACGTCACCCTTTTACCAGTGACTGAATGTGTTTGCGGCAGTGTTCGGTGACCTGTGGAGGGGGCCGCAAACAGCGCAAAGTGTGGTGCATGCAAGGGGACAAGAAAGTGAGCGACCAGCTGTGCAGTAGGAAGATGAGACCCGTGGCCAAGAAGGAATGCCACATGAAAGACTGTCCAGAGTGGTTCCCTGGAGGTTGGGGCCCGGTGAGTATCTGTCTTTGTTGCATTGTGTGTTGCGGTTGGTTTTGTCGGGAGAGAAATTCCCGCATCTGCCACTCATCAACAAAAAGAGAGAAAGTTTTTGAACTGTTTCTTATTGTCAGATTTTGTGTGTATGTTAGGTTTATAATGTAACCAAACCATGTAACAAGGAAAGTGTTAATACTTGACTGCTATGATTGTACCACTTTTCAGGCTTAGGCCGGCAATCCAGCGTGTCAGGCCCAGTGACATTTTGTGCTGTTCAGTTCAGGCCTGAAAGAAAATTCTCTCCAGTTTTTTTCCTCTGTATTTGGTTTGACTTATAATGTGAACTTTCATTTTACAAGGAAACAAGGTCCTAAGGGGGATAATTCCCCCCCCCCCCCCCACTTTTTTTTTTGTTTTATTTGTTTTAGAGGGGTCACTGATAGTTGACAGACTGCTTTCAACATTATCATTTTAAGGGCCCAGTTTTTACCAGCATTATGAGGATTTCCTTGTATAAGCAATGGAGAACTGGTTGACTTTCCCGCAGCAAAAAGTTACCTTTGTTCCGACTAGTCAAACCAGATCTTGTCATCATCAGTTCTATCTTTCCTTTCGTGATTTCCCCTCTGCTCTCTGTAGTTCAGTGTGTCAGCTGATAAAGCCTTGGTGGATATTTAGTGATTGAGACGGAAGAGATTTCAGCACTTATGTGGAGTATGAAAAACCAGAGGAAGTGGCATTGGCTTGATGGGAACAAAGATCAGCTTCCCCCCCCAACCCAGTTTTACAAAAGAAAGGTCATCTACTCCCGTTTCCACTATCCCTGCTTGTATTTCATTTCCTGGCCTAGAAAATTCTAAGCATTGATTTTCAGGGCTGGAAAATGTTGAGAACCTGTCTTCATGTGTTTTCTGGCCTGATCACTTCAGTCTAGTGCCACCTCTGCATCATCTCTCAACATGGCATTCCTCAGATTTGATGGATGTTTTTGCTCTTCCTTTAACACTATCAGTGATGACCCAGATGGTTAGGGTCCAGAAATAATGAAATAAAGATACCTGGTAGGCCTTTCACTCTGAGTGAAAAAAGTGATAGCATTCCACACGATTTTTTTCTATTTGTTATCGGTTACTGGAAAAATATAGTGAGTTACCTTCCATATGCTGGCAAGTATGCACACAACAGTGTACTGAGATGCATGCATATCACACAATGAAATAATGATTATTAATATCGTCTTGACTCTGTTATGTTCACAGCAGTTTAGGAAACCAAACAAAGGAAATTAGTGACATACTAGAATCTGTTCACTTCCACTTTCACCCTGTCACATGTACATGGACATATGCATCAAAACATCCACCAACACCTTTTTTTGCCATTACATAATTCATCCTCACACATACACACAATAAACACTAACAATGTGGCAGAAAAAAAATCAGTTCACACATGAAACATTAGAATCTGTGCAGATCAAATGAAGAAACTGAATGGAATTTGCATCTCAACAGTGTTCGGTGACCTGCAACAAGGGCGTGAGCATGAGAGCGGTCAAGTGCCGGGTAGGTGACTCTCTGCTGGACGATGCGGCCTGTGATGCCAGTAAGCGACCTCAAGACAGGCGCCCTTGCTTCATGGGCCCTTGTCCCACCACCCCTCCCCTCACCACCCCAACCACAACTACCATCACTCCCAAAGCAGCCTTCTGGAGATTTGGGTCTTGGACTGAGGTAAGTGAACACCTTTTGTCTTAACGTCTTTCTTTTTGGCAGTCTTTTAACAAATGGTGTTGAAGCATATGGACTAGTCCATGTACAATGCACCACATCTGTTGGCCAATATGCATCGAAAAAAGGTAGAGATAGGGACACTCATGATGAGACAAACAGAGGCCTGATCAGTGAATAACCCAATGCACTGCTAAAGCTTTGCGTACATAAAAAACGTACACCTCTACAGCATATGAACCGAACTTAGCATGTCAAAAGACCATGTCATAGAATCAGCTTATGTTTGTAAGATTTACACACTTTGTTACAGAAAAACGTTCTGAAAAGTCTGATAGGAAAAAAAAAAACTGTTTACCAGCTATTAACTCTTTTTTTATTTATTTAAAACTTGCCGGAAAAAAAATATTGTACAACAAATGGGAATTTTCAAGAATGTTCTGTTTAATGTTAGGTCCTCCACAAAAGAGGTAGGTAGAGAGCAAGTAGTTCCAGTCTGTGAGCAATGTGCATGACTCTAATCTTTGCAGTTTTCATGTCTGACCTTTGTGTTGACCACCTGTTTGCCTGATGTTGCTGCAGTGTTCCAAGACCTGTGGTCAAGGCACCAAGCACAGATTTGTCAGCTGCATGGGGTACCACGGCACATCCATCAACAGCTCCTACTGTGACCACCTCCCTCGCCCCGCCAGTGTCCAGTCCTGCATGATCAAGCCCTGTGGGGATTGGCGCCTAGGGGACTGGAGTGATGTGAGTTTGGGTTCCCCTGCTTACAGGTTAAAGCCTTTTTGGGGGGTGGGGAGGGGGTTAGGTGGGGGGAGCCTTTCCATTGTAAAGCTCTTTCTATTGTGAAGCTTTTCTGTTGTGATTTTTTGTAGTCTTTCAGTGACACCTTTACTCTGGAAAGTTGTGACATCTTTTATAGCATGAAACCTTTCCATTAAGAATCTATGCCATTGTAATACTTCTACTGTGAGTTTTTTCCCATGAATATATAAACTGTTCATTATGCAACCATGTCTGTCAGAGCCATTCCTTTGTGAAGCCTTTCCATATGAAACTCTTTTTCCAATTAGGAAGCCTTTCCATATGAAACTCTTTTTCCAATTAGGAAGCCTTTTCATATGAACGTTTCTTTTGTCAAGCGTTTCCTTTACAGTACACTTTCCACTGTCACACTCCTTCCTATGATTCTGCTCATTTTCAGGTCTGTCCATTACGACGCTATTCAGTGATGAAAACTTTTCATTGTCAAGCCATTGTTTGTTGTACGTTGCAGTGCACTGTGAGCTGCGGGGAAGGGGTGCAGACACGCTACGTGGAGTGCATGTTCAACGAACAGATCACAGACGAGAGCTTCTGTGACACAGTGGTGAAGCCTGACTCTGAGATCCGTTGCAACCGAGGCACATGCATCTCTCCCGAAGAAGGGGATTTCAAGACAGGTGTCATCACCAGCAACCGCGTGGAGGGAACCAGTCGTTGGCTGACTTGGGACTGGGCTGCTGTAAGTTGTATTTGGTGTTGTACATTATCAAAGACACAGAGAAGATAAGATAAGTATCTTGCCTCACCTTCCAACTATTTGTCTTTATCAGAGTCCTTTTTGCTGGTGCAGGTCACCAACCACTTCCGGGCACCACAGTGACAGTATACAATGATAAAATCGTTCAACCAATGAGGCTGCCCTCTCAGACAGCCATATATGCCAGCTTGTCTGCTGCTCAGCAAGGTTGATGTTTGTGAAACAAATTGTCTCTACCTTTTTCTTCCCAACAGAAAAAGAATATGATCAACAAGTGTGCTGATGCTTAGTCTCGGAACAGTTATATTTCTCGACTGGATTAAGTGAAAAGAAGTGAAAATACATGTTTGGAAAATGTGGATGTATCGGTTGCAGAAAAAAAGGTAGATTTTGTGAGGATGTCACATTGAGTCCCCCCCTGCACCCCACCCCCGAACACTTCCATTCCTCTTCACCTTCATTCCTACCACATCCATCGCCATATTTCTTCCTCATTCCTACCTGACCCATCACCATATTTCTTCCTCATTCCTACCACATCCATCACCATATTTCTTCCTCATTCCTACCACATCCATCACCATATTTCTTCCTCATTCCTACCACATCCATCACCATATTCTTCCTCATTCCTACCACATCCATCACCATATTCTTCTCATTCCTACCAATCCATCACCATATTCTTCCTCATTCCTACCACATCCATCACCATATTTCTTCCTCATTCCTACCACATCCATCACCATATTTCTTCCTCATTCCTACCACATCCATCACCATATTTCTTCCTCATTCCTACCACATCCATCACCATATTTCTTCCTCATTCCTACCACATCCATCACCATATTTCTTCCTCATTCCTACCACATCCATCACCATATTCTTCCTCATTCCTACCACACCATCACCATATTTCTTCCTCATTCCTACCACATCCATCACCATATTTCTTCCTCATTCCTACCACACCATCACCATATTCTTCCTCATTCCTACCACCCATCACCATATTTCTTCTCATTCCTACCACATCCATCACCATATTTCTTCCTCATTCCTACCACATCCATCACCATATTTCTTCCTCATTCCTACCACATCCATCACCATATTTCTTCCTCATTCCTACCACATCCATCACCATATTTCTTCCTCATTCCTACCACATCCATCACCATATTTCTTCCTCATTCCTACCACATCCACCATATTTCTTCCTCATTCCTACCACATCCATCACCATATTCTTCCTCATTCCTACCTGACCCATCACCATATTTTCCTCATTCTCACATCATCCATATCTTCTCATTCCTACCACACCATCACCATATTTCTTCCTCATTCCTACCACATCCATCACCATATTCTTCCTCATTCCTACCACATCCATCACCATATTTCTTCTCATTCCTACCACATCCATCACCATATTTCTTCCTCATTCCTACCTGACCCATCACCATATTTCTTCCTCATTCCTACCATCCATCACCATATTTCTTCCTCATCCTACCACACCCATCACCATATTTCTTCCTCATTCCTACCAACCCATCACCATATTTCTTCCTCATTCCTACCACCCATCACCATATTTCTTCCTCATTCCTACCACACCATCACCATATTTCTTCCTCATTCCTACCACACCCATCACCATATTTCTTCCTCCATTTCCTACCACATCCATCATCCCATATTCTTCCTCATTCCTACCACACCATCACCATATTCTTCCTCATTCCTACCACATCCATCACCATATTTCTTCCTCATTCCTACCACCATCACCATATTCTTCCTCATTCCACCACTCCATCACCATATTTCTTCCTCATTCCTACCACACCCATCACCATATTCTTCCTCATTCCTACCACACCCATCACCATATTCTTCCTCATTCCTACCACACCATCACCAATTTTTCCATACTCTTCCAATACTCCTCATTCCTACCACATCCATCACCATATATTCTTCCTCATTCCTACCACACCATCACCATACTTTCTTCCTCATTCCTACCACACCATCACCATATTTTCATTCCTCACTCATATTCCTTTACCACACCATCACCAATTTCTTCCTCATTCCTACCACACCATCACCATATTCTTCCTCATTCCTACCTACATCCTCATTCCATCATCTCCATATTCTCTATTCCACAACTCCATCACCATATCTTCCCCCATCATCCTCATTCCTCACCACCATCACCATATTTCTTCCTCATTCCTACCACACCCATCACCATATTTCTTCCTCATTCCTACCACACCATCACCATATTTCTTCCTCATTCCTACCACACCATCACCATTTCTTCCTCATTCCTACCACACCACTATCACCATATTTCTCTCATTCCTACCACACCCATCACCATATTCTTCCTCATTCCTACACACACCATCCCATAATTTCTTCCTCATTCCTACCACCATCACCATATTCCATTCACCCATCCTACACCATCACATTTCTTCCTCATTCCTACCACATCCATCACCATATTTCTTCCTCATTCTACCATCCACCACATTCCCATTCTCACCATCATATTCTTCCTCATTCCTACCACACCATCACCATATTTCTTCCTCATTCCTACACACCCACCCACCATATTTCTTCCTCATTCCTACCACACCATCACCATATTTCTTCCTCATTCCTACCACATCCATCACCATATTTCTTCCTCATTCCTACCATACCATCACCATATTTCTTCCTCATTCCTACCTCACCATCCATCACCATATTTTCTCATCACCCCATCATATCCTATCCACCACTCCATCACCATATTTCTTCCTCATTCCTACCACATCCATCACCATATTTCTTCCTCATTCCTACCACACCATCACCATATTCTTCTCATTCCTACCACACCATCACCATATTTCTTCTCATTCCTACCACACCATCACCATATTTCTTCCTCATTCCTACCACACCATCACCATATTTCTTCCTCATTCCTACCACATCCATCACCATATTTCTTCCTCATTCCTACCAACATCACATTTTCTATCCACCACCATATTTCTTCCTCATTCCTACCACATCCATCACCATATTTCTTCCTCATTCCTACCACACCCATCACCATATTTCTTCCTCATTCCTACCACATCCCATCACCATATTTCTTCCTCATTCCTACCACACCATCACCATATTTCTTCCTCATTCCTACCACACCCATCACCATATTTCTTCCTCATTCCTACCACCACACAATTCTCTCATACCATCATTTCTTCTTCCTCATTCCTACCACACCATCACCATATTTCTTCCTCAATTCCTACCACACCTCACCATATTTCTTCCTCATTCCTACCACACCATCACCATATTTCTTCCTCATTCCTACCACCCATCACCATATTTCTTCCTCATTCCTACCACATCCATCACCATATTTCTTCCTCATTCCTACCACACCATCACCATATTTCTTCCTCATTCCTACCACATCCATCACCATATTTCTTCCTCATTCCTACCACACCATCACCATATTTCTTCCTCATTCCTACCACACCCATCACCATACTTCTTCCTCATTCCTACCACACCCATCGCCATATTTCTTCCTCATTCCTACCTGACCCATCACCATATTCTTCCTCATTCCTACCACATCCATCACCATATTTCTTCCTCATTCCTACCACATCCATCACCATATTTCTTCCTCATTCCTACCACATCCATCGCCATATTCTTCCTCATTCCTACCACATCCATCACCATATTTCTTCCTCATTCCTACCACATCCATCACCATATTTCTTCCTCATTCCTACCACATCCATCACCATATTTCTTCCTCATTCCTACCACATCCATCGCCATATTCTTCCTCATTCCTACCACATCCATCACCATATTTCTTCCTCATTCCTACCTGACCATCACCATATTTCTTCCTCATTCCTACCACATCCATCACCATATTTCTTCCTCATTCCTACCTGACCCATCACCATATTTCTTCCTCATTCCTACCTGACCCATCACCATATTTCTTCCTCATTCCTACCACATCCATCACCATATTTCTTCCTCATTCCTACCTGACCCATCACCATATTTCTTCCTCATTCCTACCTGACCCATCACCATATTTCTTCTTCATTCCTACCACATCCATCACCATACTTCTTCTTCATTCCTACCACATCCATCACCATACTTCTTCCTCATTCCTACCACATCCATCACCATACTTCTTCCTCATTCCTACCTTACCATCACCATATTTCATGGGAATGAACATGTGTAGTTTTACTCATCCTTTTTAATAGATGAATAGATGTTCTCATCGGTACCAGTGCTGTGTTGGGGTTTTTTTTCAGATCTTATACATTTTTTTCCCAGAGAGTTGGTATTAATTTATTTTAAAAAAAAGAAAAGCAGAAGATCAGATCTGTGTGTCAAGGAAGATCTAATTTAGTCACCATTGAATAGGTTATGGAAACCTGAAAATATCCAGCATGCATTCAGATTCATAAAAATGAGGTGCTACTCTCTGTTGTGACTGAAATACTGTGATGCACACTCATAAGACAACAATAACATTCTTGTTCATATCCCTGTAACAATATCACAGTGGCTTATTGTTCATTTAATATTTGCTCAGCGTGCAAGACTGCAAGCAATCTTTGACATCATTTTGTTGGGGCAGCATCAAACTGTGTGTACATATGACATGACGGATGTTTAAATGAGGTGTGTGTGTGTGTGATTTTGCATCCTTGCATTTGTGAGTAATTGCTTATCTGGGGTCAAATGATGAAGGTGTGCATGTGTGTATGATATGCACTCATATATGTGTGCCTGCCTGACCGCATGTGAGTGTTAGCTCTTTGCAGGTATGAACGTATTCCTATCAGTAACATGTTGACTAACACTGCTGATCCTTATCTCTTTGGAAGTGTGTGGTTAGACATCTCCATTGACCCCACTCTAAAGAGTCCCTTTCTGTGTGTTAGACATCTCCATTGACCCCACTCTGAAGAGTCCCTTTCTGTGTGTTAGACATCTCCATTGACCCCACTCTGAAGAGTCCCTTTCTGTGCGTTAGACATCTCCATTGACCCCACTCTGAAGAGTCCCTTTCTGTGCGTTAGACATCTCCATTGACCCCACTCTGAAGAGTCCCTTTCTGTGTGTTAGACATCTCCATTGACCCCACTCTAAGAGTCCCTTTCTGTGTGTTAGACATCTCCACTGACCCTACTCAGAAGAGTCCCTTTCTGTATGTTAGACATCTCCATTGACCCCACTCTCAAGAGTCCCTTTCTGTGTGGTTAGACATCTCCATTGACCCCACTCTCAAGAGTCCCTTTCTGTGTGGTTAGACATCTCCATTGACCCCACTCTCAAGAGTCCCTTTCTGTGTGTTCAGTGTTCCGTGACCTGTGGCACGGGCTGGCAGCAGCGTCATGTGGTGTGCTACGACGAGCGGGGCAGGTCTGACCAGTGCGACAAGGCGCTGAAGCCTGACGAGTATCGCAACTGTGACATGGGACCTTGCCCCACCTGGACTGTGGAAGACTGGTCTGAGGTCAGTTGCATCCCAGTGCTGATAACTGTCGAAAAATTTGTGGCTGTGCCAGTCTTGAATAAAAGTTACTCTGAGTTAGGTTTCCTTATGGGAGCAAGAGTTACCCTACTTGTTTATTGTTTATTGAAAAATTGTAATCGGATCAGTGTGTAAGTGGTTACAAAACAGTACTTCCTGTGTTTGTGTCACCAGGTAGTGCCCCACACCACCTTTTGGATGAAGTGTGGACTGGAAATTTCCTTCTGATGTCAGCATGTGTAGACCATTCTGTGGCTGAAGTCCACGCAGGTTTATAATGGTCCAATCATAGCATGTGTGAAAGATCCAGTACTCAATATGAGTGCTGACTAGGTTATGGAAACATGAAAATACCCTGCAGGCACTAGGATATGTGTAGACGGGAGAGAGGCTGCCAAGGATTGAGGACATATGTATTGAGGAGATAGGAACAGCAATGTATTGAGGACACGGAACTGTCAAGCACTGAGGAGACAAGCACCACTAAGCATTTACAATACAGGTACCACAGAACATTGAGGAGACGAGCACTGCTGAGCAGTTGAGGAGACAGCACTGCTGAGCAGTTGAGGAGACAGGCACTGCTGAGCAGTTGAGGAGACAGGCACTGCTGAGCAGTTGAGGAGGCAGCAATGCTGAGCATTGAGGAGACAGCAATGCTGAGCAGTTGAGGAGACAGCAATGCTGAGCAGTTGAGGAGACAGCAATGCTGAGCAGTTGAGGAGACAGGCACTGTTGAGCATTTGAGGAGGCACTGCTGAACAGTTGAGGAGACAGCACTGTTGAGCAGTTGAGACAGGCACTGCTGAGCAGTTGAGGAGCACCAATGCTGAGCAGTTGAGGAGACAGCAATGCTGAGCAGTTGAGGAGACAGCACTGCTGAGCAGTTGAGGAGACAGGCACTGCTGAGCAGTTGAGAAGACAGGCACTGCTGAGCAGTTGAGGAGACAAGCACTGCTGAGCAGTTGAAGAGACAGCAATGCTGAGCAGTTGAGGGGACAGGCGCTGCTGAGCAGTTGAGGGGACAGCACTGCTGAGCAGTTTGAGAAGACAACACTGCTGAGCAGTTGAGGGGACAAGCACTGCTGAGCAGTTGAGGAGACAAGCACTGCTGAGCAGTTGAGGAGACAAGCACTGCTGAGCAGTTGAGGAACAGCACTGCTGAGCAGTTGAGGAGACAAGCACTGCTGAGCAGTTGAGGAACAGCACTGCTGAGCAGTTGAGGGGACAGCACTGCTGAGCAGTTGAAGAGACAGCATGCTGAGCAGTTGAGGGGACAGCAGTGCTGAGCAGTTGAGGGGACAGCAATGCTGAGCAGTTGAGGGGACAGCAATGCTGAGCAGTTGAGGAGACAGCAGTGCTGAGCAGTTGAGGAGACAGGCACTACTGAGCAGTTGAAGAGACAGCAATGCTGAGCAGTTGATGGGACAGCAATGCTGAGTAGTTGAGGGACAGCAATGCTGAGCAGTTGAGGAGACAGGCACTACTGAGCAGTTGAGGAGAGAGGTACTGCTGAGCAGTTGAGGAGACAGCACTGCTGAGCGGTTGAGGAGACAGGCACTGCTGAGCGGTTGAGGAGACAGTACTGCTGAGCAGTTGAGGAGACAGGCACTGCTGAGCAGTTGAGGGGACAGGCACTGCTGAGCAGTTGAGGAGACAGGCACTGATGAGCAGTTGAGGAGACAAGCACTGCTGAGCAGTTGAGGAACAGCACTGCTGAGCAGTTGAGGAGACAGGCACTGCTGAGCAGTTGAGGAGACAGCACTGCTGAGCAGTTGAGGGGACAGCAATGCTGAGCAGTTGAGGGGACAGCAATGCTGAGCAGTTGAGGAGACAGGCACTACTGAGCAGTTGAGGAGACAGGCACCGCTGAGCAGTTGATGAGACAGACATCGCTAAGTGTTCATGAGACAGGCACCATTATGCATTGATGAGACATGTTATTAAGCATTGATGAGACAGAAGTAACTACCTACTGATGAGATACACACTGCTAAGCATTGATAAAGAAAGCACCATTAAGTCCCCACAAGGAGAGTTGGTCTCCGCAGGGCAAGGGCTGCCCCCATAGAGAGTTGGTCTCCACAGGGCAAGGGCTGCCCCCATAGAGAGTTGATCTCCACAGGGCAAGGGTTGCCTCCATAGAGAGAGTTGATCTCCACAGGGCAAGGTCTGTCCGCATAGGGAGAGTTGATCCCCACAGGGCAAGGGCTGCCTCCATAGAGAGTTGATCCCCACAGGGCAAGGGCTGCCTCCATAGAGAGTTGATCTCCACAGGGCAAGGGTTGCCTCCATAGAGAGAGTTGATCTCCACAGGGCAAGGGCTGCCTCCAGAGGGAGAGTCTATCTCCACAGGGCAAGGGCTGCCTCCATAGAGAGTTGATCTCCACAGGGCAAGGGCTGCCTCCATAGAGAGAGTTGATCTCCACAGGGCAAGGGCTGCCCCCAAAGAGAGTTGATCTCCACAGGGCAAGGGCTGCCTCCATAGAGAGTTGATCTCCACAGGGCAAGGGCTGCCTCCAGAGGGAGAGTTGATCTTCACAGGACAAGGGCTGCCTCCATAGGGAGAGTTGATCTCCACAGGGCAAAGGCTGTCCCCATAGGGAGAGTTGACTTCCACAGGGCAAGGGCTGCCCCATAGAGAGTTGATCTCCACAGGGCAAGGGCTGCCCCCAGAGAGAGTTGATCTCCACAGGACAAGGGCTGCCCCGTAGAGAGTTGATCTCCACAGGACAAGGGCTGCCTCCATAGAGAGTTGATCTCCACAGGGCAAGGGCTGCCTCCATAGGGAGAGTTGATCTCCACAGGGCAAGGGCTGTCCCCATAGGGAGAGTTGACTTCCACAGGGCAAGAGCTGCCTCCATAGAGAGTTGATCTTCACAGGGCAAGGGCTGCCCCAGAGAGAGTTGATCTCCACAGGGCAAGGGCTGCCTCCAGAGGAGAGTTGATCTTCACAGGCAAGGCTGCCCCCGTAAAGTTGATCTCCACAGGCAAGGCTGCCTCCATAGAGAGTTGATCTCCACAGGGCAAGGGCTGCCCCCATAGAGAGTTGATCTCCACAGGGCAAGGGCTGCCTCCAGAGGGAGAGTTGATCTTCACAGGGCAAGGGCTGCCCCCGTAGAGAGTTGATCTCCACAGGGCAAGGGCTGTCCCCATAGGGAGAGTTGACTTCCACAGGGCAAGGGCTGCCTCCATAGGGAGAGTTGATCTTCACAGGACAAGGGCTGCTGCACAAGAGAGAGTTGATCCCCACAGGGCAAGGGCTGCCCCCATAGGGAGAGTTGACTTCCACAGGGCAAGGGCTGCCCCCATAGAGAGTTGATCTCCACAGGGCAAGGGCTGCTGCCACAGAGAGTTGATCCCCACAGGGCAAGGGCTGCCCCCATGGGAGAGTTGATCTCCACAGGGCAAGGGCTGCCCCCTTAGGCAGAGTTGATCTCCACAGGGCAAGGGCTGCCCCATAGGGAGAGTTGATCTCAGAATTTTTTTTGTAAAAGAGTCCCATCTTCATCAAACTCCAGACACACTGCACAGAGTTTATTGAAGGAAATAATGACACATTTCCTCTGAAAATATGTCCTGCAGAAGTTTTTTCCACCATCCACATCATAGATTTTGATCATGTTAACGTGATTATTGGAGGTTGAGCTTCTTATTATTTCATTAAGTATTTGTACCTCACTCTACTTCCTCATGTAAGTTCCTGTGTATTTCTGTGGTACAGTGCTCAGCCACAGCCTGCAATGAAGAAGGGCTTCAGAATCGTCTGGTCTACTGCCGTCTGGACCCCACGACATTCTTCCCAACTCCAATTGTGACCTGCGCCAGAGACCACCTGACACACGCCAGTGCCAGGCGCCCTGCACCTCCACCACTCACCGATGGAAAGCTGGACCCTGGTCCTCGGTAAGGCGTAACAACGCTAAGAAGGGGAGCAACAGGCTTGACCCCACCTCCCCTTCACCCTCATCTAAATTTCCCTCCCATTCTAGCGGCATCGGTCTCAGCCGTCTAGGCCCTCACAATATCCGCCTGTTAAACGTAACATGACACCACTCTCACATGCACACATCAACTCTGCTGATCACTATCAGACCAACCAGTTCCCGGAAAGCTCACTCAGTTCCTACCATTCGCGGGTGAGTGCCGGACGCAGGAGGTGGCGAGAGTTTGGCTGGTACAACAGGTATCGCAGCTCACGGGCACAGTACAGCCAGCATCGACAGGCCAACAATGATCATGGGAGACATATGGAAAGTCAGAGAGAGCCGGACCCGGAGGAACCTCATCAAGCCCCTAACATGCAAATCTACACCCGACACAACAGCCACACCCCTCTGGTCCCTTCCCAAATGAGGGACAGCACGGAGCCGGGCCGTTACATCAGCGGACCCAGGATCAAGAGTGTGCCCGGAGTGCATGCGACAAAACAGGGTCAAGCTGGCACGGTGGTTCCCATCCTGACCCCAGGCAGGACAGCGCATTCACCCAGGACCACTGCCCAGTCTGCAGTCAGGAGGAACGTGGCAATAGCACAAAGGCAAGGTGCCACACAGGACAGACAGAGACAGAGAGACTGGTTGGCACAGTACCATCACCAGAGACAGCAGCAACGGAGGCTGAGGCAGCAGAGACAGAGACAGTATTTCCAACAGCAGCACAGGCCCTAGGAAGGAGTGAAAAGATGGATTGAAGCACTGGATCATAACAGCCAGATGTTATCTGACCTTGTTGCAACAACCTGCTATGAAAAAAAGAATTCTGATCAAAGTTTGGCTTTCGTTCATGTTATTTTTGCCTCGAAATACTCTATCTTTATTTGCTCTATTTCTGTCATAAGTCTTGCGCAATTAGAGCATTCACTGGGCTTTTGCCTCATCTAGACTGTACTGCTGTAATTAAACCAAGCATACACATTTGAGAAACAGATGTTGTGAACAGTATCCAAAGACTTTCTAGTTGTTGTAAATACTCAGTGATTTATATATTACCCTATTGGGAGGATTTTGTTTGTAAATACTGATGACTCTTTTGTTGTTGATTTTTTTTCAGAGTCGCATTACGGAAATGTTAGGTGCTATCTAGAAACATTTGTAAAGTTTCAGTAGTCAGTGTTGTGCATGCAAACACCGTGCGTCTGATAACTGTTTTTGAATATGTACAGATTGTTTGAAGTGCATCATTAGCAGAGTACAGTTTACACGTGTCATGGTCATTATTACTTCTTTTTCTTTTTTTTTTCTTAGTGACTTAGCATTCTGTATTAACAAGCTGATGCCAGTGATTCTCAGGGAGTGATTCAAATAACAACAAACTCTATACAGCAACACGATACATCTTTCACTGTCACACAGTATGACTGGGACTTATCTCCAGCTCTGGTGCTGCTTCCGCATTCAGCTAGGCTATAAACATTATATGTCATGAGTCTGGAGTTGTCTCCTTGCGTCAATGGATACCTTTTCCTCTGCATCAGCAGATGTTATCTTTCCTACACCAGTGAATATTACCTCCACTGTGTCAATGGTTATTTTGTCCTCAGGATATGTGTATGTTATAGCTGCAGTAACAACAGATACTATTTCCCCTGCATTGATGGATATTGTTTTCCCTGCATCAGTGGTTATTATCTCTGCTATATCAACATTTACTCTCCCCCCTCCTTTCGAATCCATGAATGTCATCTGCCCAGCATCAATGGATATTACCTCCCTTACATCACTGGACTTTATTTGTGCTGTATTAATGAATATTTTCTTCTCTGGATGAATTGATACTGTCTGTTCTGCATCAGTGAATATTGTCTCCTGACTTCAAGGGACGTTATCGCAACTGCATCAATAGATATTATAACCCACCATCAGTGACATTATCTCTCCTGCATAAGTGGACATTTTCTCCTCTGGATGAATTGGTATTATCTGTCCTGTATCAGCGGATATTATCTCCCTTCTATCAAGGTTATTATCTCCCCTGCATCAGTGTATATGATATCTTCCGCATGAACAGATATTATATCCTCTTCACTGATGGACATTTTCTCCTTTGAATGAATTGATGTTATTTGTTCTGTATGGATGGATGTTATCTCCTTGCATCAAGGGATGTTTATCTCCACAGCATCAGTGGATATTATATTCCAGCATCAATAAGTAATATCTGTTCTACATCTCTTCTAGATGAATTCATATTACCTGTCCTGTATGAATGGATACTATCTCACCTGTATCCAAGGATATTTTCTTCTCTGCATCAATGAATATTATTTGCCATGCATCAGTGGATATATTTCCTCTACATCATTAGATAGTATCTTCCTTGCATCAATGGATATTATCTTCTCTGCATCAGTGAATATTATTTGCCATGCATCAGTGGATATATTTCCCCTACATCAGTGGATACTATCTCACCTGCATCAAGGGATATTATCTTCTCAGCATCAGTGAATATTATTTGCCATACATCAGTGGATATATTTCCCCCACGTCAGTGGATATTATCTTCCCTGCATCAATGGATGTTACATAAGTGGATATAAAATCTCCTGCCTTAACAGGTATGATCTACCCTGGATCTGTGCATCTGATCTCTCATTTCATTAATGGATGACTACTATTTCTCATGTATCAGTCGATACCATTTCCTATTCATTGATGGAGATTTTTTTCTCTGGATGAACTGATACTGTCCTGTATGAATGGATTTTATTTCCGCTGCATCGAGGATATTATCTGTCCTGTCAGATGGGCATTATCAGTGTATATTATTTCCCCTGCATCAGTAGAAATTTGTTCACTGCATCAAAGGATGGTTTCTCTCTTAGATGTACTGTTGCCACCTGTCTAATATCGGTGGATGTTATGTTCCCTGCAACAGTGGAGATTACCTTCTCTGCACCAGTGGATATTATCTCCCCTGCATCAGTGGATATTATTTCCCATGTATCAATGAGTATTATTTCCCCTGTATCAATGGATATCTCTCCTGCAGCAGTGCATATTATCTCTCCTGCAGCAGTGCATATTATCTCTCCTCTATCAGTGGATGCTATCTTCCTTGCGTTAGCAGTTATCTCCTTGCCTTCATCAATGAATATGGTCTCCCATGCATCAGTGGATTTATATCCCCTACATCAGTGGATATTATTTCCCTCGCATTAGTTTTCTTCTCTGGATGAAATGATATTATCTGTCTTTTACCAATGGGTATTGTTACTTCTGCATCAGTGGATGTACATTAACTCTCCTGCATCAGTGAATATTGTTTTCTCTGCATCAGTGGAAATCATCTCCCGTGTATGAGTGAATATTATTTCTCCTGCATCAATGGATATCATCTCCCCTACATCTGTGGTTATTATCTCCTTGTATCAGCGCATATTATCTCTCCTGTATCAATGGACGTTAATGGATGTATCAATGGATTCTATTTCCTCTTCATCAGTAGATATTATCTCCCCTGCTGTAAGGGATATTATCTTACCTGCATCAACGGAAATCATTTCCAATGTATTAATGGATACCATCTCTGTTGCATCAGTGAATATTATCTCCACAGATAAATGGATGTTATCTGTCCTGTATCAATGCATATTATTTACACTGTATTTGTGAAGTTATAGGCTTAGACAGATAGTATAGAGGGCTGATGGGCACCACACAGAGGTGAACCTTTGGTGGGAAAGAGATCTCCAGCAAGATGAACAAACTGTAGAACAGTTACAACTCGCATCAGAAACAGTCCTCTCCTGATAGTCATGGTCTAAGCTGTTGCCTTTATGGAGGCTGCCCGGGGGGGTAACATGAAAATTTGTAGTGAGAGGGAACCAGCCAGTGGCTTAGCACACAAAAAAATCAGAAGGACCACATTTCAGAATGCAGTGCTTGCGTATTGATCATAATGTAAATATTCCCTCCACATTCTTTCTCTGTTGATTTGTGTCAGTGTTTTGTGCCAAAAGATTTGAGCATGAAGAATGTCTTTGGAATGATTTAGTAGGTCTGACCAGCCCAGAGTTTAGTTCAGTTGTCAAGCAGTTCTTCCCAGTAGAGGGCTTTGTAGATTATACCTTATGATTTATGTGTTGGACCATACATTAACAACCCCATTTAGGCTGCAGGGTGTCCATGAGAGGGTATGGGAGATGTATAGGTTGAATAGCTACAAACTGATCATATAACATTACATTATTACAATCATACAGCATAAGATATCTGAATATTGAAAAAATATATACAAGTTCTGTACATATAGGTTGAAAAATTGCATATAAAAGACTCTGTCAGTTATTGCTCTTTTCTTCATAGAGGTAAAACTATTACAGCGGAATGAGATGGTACGAAAAGCAACCAATTGCTTTATAACTTAAGTGGTTTGCTGTGCATACATGAGTGTAGAAATAAAGTTGGTATTACTGTTTTTCTGCGCTTAAGTGTTACTTCCTCTGCCTGCACCATCACAGCACGGCCTTTCTATCCAAATATTCTTGTGTATGCCTACATTTTCGTAGTTCTTAAAACCATCTGAACCTTGATATGGATGACAAGGCCTATAGTGCAAAGATGACCGTCTGTATGCATATTCTCAGCAAGGTTGTTTAGACTGTTGCAGATCAATATATGTAATGACCTAATATGATGATTTTTTTTTTAATGCTATTCCATTTTACCCCCACAAACACTGCCAGGGTTCAAGCCGTTGACCCTGTAGTGGAAGCCTATGATTCCAATACTTAGCTCTCACACCCATTCGAAGATGTATCAGTGAATCATGATTTATTCTTTGTGCAACAGATCCAGAGAAATGTCTGTTGATACAGGATGTCATCCCAATTCAAACCAAAGAAAAACAGTAGGATGTTATGTGCCAAATTGTGTGCCTTATGCCACTGATTGTTCAATCACTCTTTGGATACTGTGATTACCTTGATGTACATAATCAGCTAGTTTTTATTATGTGTATATATTTAAGCTTATATTCCCAATATGTGTATTTTGAACAAATCTGTACATTGTCAGAATGAAATGATTGTTTTGTGTGTAAATTAAAGGGATGTGGTCGTTATCAGATGTAACAACCATTTTGCAAACAAAGTTAAATGAACATGATTGTTTGAATAGCCGTTTATTGGTATTAGATGTAAATTTATGTTTGGTTTTTTTCCTTTGCTTGTCAGTTCTGTCCCTACTTTGTTGATTTCTGTTTCTTAATTCAGTTCCTCTCTCATCTTTCGGGGTCTTTGTACGCACATAGATCTATCTTTCATTTCCTGTCATAGAGATACATGATGTCTGCTTTAATGTTATTTAGAAGAAGAAAATTAAAAATGTTAAATCTGTCAAGTGTTGAACATTGTACCTTTCATTCTGCATTGCCTGAATGGTATGTTGTCTTGTGTTTGCGTATCAGTTTGGTTGTCATGATTGTGATAGAAGTCAAGGATTTTAACGCAAAATATATCTAAGAAAAATAATCTGTCTATATAACGTGTGAATTTTTGTGTGTGTATCTATCTACATTGGATGACCATTTTGCTTCCACCTTTACCATTGTATAAGTGAATTCAGGTCAGAGTCGCCAAAATGGAAAATGACTCTTCAGTGAAGAGAACAGAGTTAGTTCCTCCTGCAGCACATCGTTATGCTCGTTGAGTATTCTGCACGTCCAAGTTATGCCATCTCTGTGATCATTTCACAAAAACGCAGTGGTTGTATTAACCGATATATCAGTTAATGCAACAGGACGCCTGTTTCCTAGTTTTGTCTGTCAAGCCTGGCGATGTCTCTGTGGTTGTCTGGGCTGTGAGCAACGTGACTGGATCTGCCAGAGCTGACAGTCACATGCAGACCAGAGAGCAGCAGGGTGACCTGGAGAGAGTGAACATCAGTCATAATGGACAGAACAGCTACATTTGCAGCTGTTAAAAGTGGTGACTTCTCCAGCCAGTCCCAGTGGATCAGACCATGGAGCAGGTGCTTCAGGTGCCAGATAGTAAGACAGCGTCTGGGCCATTGAAATTCCACCAATGGATGGCACCAACGTATGTATGGCAGCTGAAATTGGAGAAGAAAAAAAATTGTTCTTACTTCACAGGAGAACCAGCTTCACTGTGAAGAAGGAGAGGCTTCCCATGATAGTTGGTTTTCGATCCAGACTTTCAAACATAGCAGCAGGAAAAGTTCTGACACAGGGAACAGTGCACCATCGTCCGTAATGAATGCTTTCAAAACTAAAGCTCTGTACAGGCAGGTAAGACACCGGGCAGGGACAGTCTTCAAGCAGCAGAGGAAGAAGCTCATAGCAGAGGACATTAAGATGGTTTCTTCCATGTTCCCATGCACAAGCCTTGCCTGCATGGCTGTTCTGCTGATGAGGAGTCAAGTCACGTTGTTCATTCTAATTCATAGCCATACTGATCACTGTGGCCACTCTGCTGAGCAGCTGTCCCCAGCCAAATCTGCAATGCAAATGTTTATGGCAATGCAGTTCCTCCTTACTAAGCTGAGGGTCCAGGGAACGCCCATTGAACTGTTCAAAATCAAACACAATCCAGACATCAGAGGCATTGACTGCATCACATTGCTTTTGATCTTGTTCTATATAAAAGTATGTTCCACTATCTTCAGTGAGGCAGATTAGACAGCAAAATGAGTGTGAAAAGTGGACATGTGGCCAGTCTTACTTGATGAAAGTATTGCTGACAAAGTTGACCTGCCTTCTTATACAACACCCATTTGCTTCACTTTTATCAGCAGGAATTTCATAGTGCTGAAGCAGGGATGTACTTGCTATGCATTTTTTTTTTTGTTTGTTTCCCAGCATATGAATTTTTGTTTTTTGTGGCAAATCTGGAACAGAGCCGAAGGATGCCTGAAATAAATGTGGTATGTTTCCACTGTTCCAACCAGTCCAATGAACAGAAAGGTATGTGGGACAAGTAGAAAAGGCTGTAGGTCTATGCTGCTGGGGAGGTAACTAATCTCTTCTTCTTAAAGAGTTGGCTCCCATTTTGGATGCAGAAGTTGTTGGCTTGTAGCAAGTCATGAAGAACAGTACGAACTGAAATAAAATAGAAGTATCCCCAAATTCATGCCACATTACTTTTTTTTTTTATGTGCTCATTAGGATCGTCAGCATAAAGATAACAAAATGTTGAGATAATGTGCTGCCACAGCAAGTGTATTTGCTCAGCAAGTAGCATGAGTTTATGTAGGTGCATCTCAAGATATGGTGTCTCACACACGCACACGCACACACACATACATATGCATATATATATATATATATATATATAATTGTTTTAAGTAGATTGTAAATCAGCATTGCAGTTATTACAACTCTAGAACTGTAAAGCCAGAAAGTTATAATAAATTATCAAATGAATTCTATATCAAATTATAGACCAGTCATCTTCCATCATAACCATGATATTAAAAAGAATGAAACTGCAGTTGGTAGTAATAATATATAATCAAAAACAAACATTAAAACCTGTGGTACACAGAGGGAGTTTGGAATTGTTTAAAGTTGTCCATTAAATGTTTGTCCACCTAAAGTTTTCTACCAAAACTTTTCCAACAGTCAGAAAATTGTGTACATTAAAGAAACGCTATACCGGACTGAACAAGTTTGTTGATTCAGCGGCCGCTAAGCAGATGTATGAACCTTTGTACAGGTCTACCCCTCTCTGCCTCTTCAGCGGATTCCCGCCCATACTTCTGTCATCGTGTCTGGATCTCTCTCTCTCTCTCTCTCTCTCTCTTGCTCTCTCTCTCTCTCTCTCTCGCCTCTCTCTCTCTCTCTCTCGCTCTCTCTCTCATGTCATCTCATGCACACGCTGATAGCTGTCCTTCATTAAAATAGAAAATCGTGAAAACCATCGGTGTTTTTGTTTTGTTTTGTTTTGTTTTGTTTTTTTACTACAGTTGCGTCCTGTTCCATTGCCGAGCAATCCTAGTGGGAGGGGACACACACACACACACACACACACACACACAAAAGATAGGGAGGAGAGCCTGCATGCACACCATGGCAAACCACTCGTGTAAAGATATAAACGTCATCTCTTTGCAAACTGGGCGATAGCCTGTCTAGTATCACCGACAGAAGGAACTGGCATGAAGGCTGTCTACAAGTGGTCCCTATTTCAGCGCGCTGTATTCAGCACCTCGATCGGGCCTCTTCCCAGTCCCTCTCGCCCTTCATCACCAGGAACGAGACTCATTCACCCTTTCTTACTCTCATCATCCCTCACAACCCCCCACCCCCCACCCCAACCCCCCTCTCTCTCTCTCTCTCTCTCTCTGTTACCACATTGCCTCAGTACAATCTCCGCCCCACCTTCTATGCTTCTACAACCCTCCCCTTCTACTCTTTTCTTCGGCCGTTTCCTATGGTCCCTGCAGGGTTTGTGTGGATGTAGATCAGAGAGTGATGGGACGCGTTCAGTCATAAGTCCTTTTCGTCTACTTTGCACTGCACCTGTCGTTCAGCGAGTGTCTCGGTCAGTTACTGTAGATGCAAAATGACCTTTCTGTAATATGTTTCCCAAGAGTTCGTATCACCAACGTCAGTTTCTGTTCCACAATTTTTTCAGTGAAGTTCACCTACCTGACAGATGATTATACAGTAGAAATAACTGAAGGACATCAACCAACTAAGCAAAAGGTTTAGTCTTTTTTCATTTTAGTAATATCACAGGAGCAGATCATTTAGCATGCGATCAAGGTACACTTTGAAATTCTAAGCAGAAATCAGGGGAGCAAAGCGCTTATAATTGCTAGAGGGTTCAAGATGTACGCCCACTTCCTTCCCACCCCACCCTGTACTTCCCACTCCCAAATCCCACCAGAATTTTTTTTTTTTTAATTTTCAAAATGTCCCAATCTGAGCAATCTGGTAATAATCTGATGTCATTATTAAAGTGCGGAATCATGTAAATAACCATAATACCATGTAAATATGCTCCTTTGTTTTCCAAGCTGGGAGGAATCCAAGAGATGTACATGTACCAGGACACTCCTGTGTGATTGATTTGACGTCAGTTTTGTGACAGTCCAAGGAAGATTCGTCTGCAAGGTCACCATATGACAACTTTTGCACGTGCATATTGTGCAGAAAGCCATTTTAACATGACACATAAACGTTGACATGTTTCTGCTGCATTCTTTTCATGTTGTGTATCCCATATAGCACTCAAGCTTTGCAGTATACACCGTGTCGGAGATAGCAAAGGTAATAGCAGATAGCAGAGGTAGGAGATAGCAGAGGTAGGAGATGGAGGTAAATAGGACTGGCTGTACACACCCTTTCAGCCATGATGTAACCACTTTGGAATGAAATGGGGGAAAGTATTTCTAGCTGTCTTCATCCTACCAAGCTTAGTTAGGGAAAGTAGCACTAGCTAAATGCATCGTGCCAAACTTTATGACAGGAAATAGTAGGAAAAAATAGTATTGACTGAACGTGCCCAGTCAAGCTTCACTGTTGCCACTAAAGAGAGAAGGTGGAAAAGATAGTAATGGCTAAACGCATCTTATGGAGCTTTGCTGTTACTATTGAAGAGGGAAATAGTAGGAGAAAACAGTACTGACTGAACGTATCCTTTCAAGCTTTATTTCTTTTGTAAGAATAGTTGGAGAAGATATTGGCTGAACGCACATTATCAAGTTACTTCCTAATAAATCATAGAGAAAGGCATACATTCCTTGATTGGGGGGGGGGGGGGGGGCAACTGGAAAGGACATTTAGCCATTCGCTCTGGCCAGCTGTATACAAGGGCTGTTACTTTATCCCGTGTCATGAGCATTGAACTCTTCCCCGTATTCATGCTGTACATCTGAATTCAGTGCCAGCCTCTCTCTCTCTCTCTCTCTCTCTCTCTCTCTCTCTCACACACACACACACACACACACACACACACACACACACACACACACACAGATGCAATTAGATTCCATTTAATTAGACCCAAAGGTACAGATGGACCCGATGATTTATTAATATCCCAGAGAAACTCAGTTCCTTTTGTTGTTGTTGTTGTCGTACCCTGGCTAAAAGACTCCAGGGATCATCCGAACAGCCGAAGTACTTGAACACTATGGTACAAATGCATCAGCTAGGGATGAGAACATTACGTGTGTGACCGTTTTTGATTACCCCGCCACATGGGTAGCCACATTCCGACTTCGGGGGATTTTAGTGACTGATAATGTTATGCTAGGAGCTTGTCACAACTGAAGACAATCCCCGCATAACTATGCAAAGCATAACAACATTTTGATGTAGCCTTGGTGTTCTGGCCTATGTCAGTTGGCCTGACACAGCTTAAGCCAAGGCGGAATCGCTGCTAGCATTACAGTATGCTGTTCCTTCAGTTTTCTCGATTTAAAGAAAAATAGTGCAATGTGCTTTTGGCTTTAAAAGTTACTGGAAGACTAACAAGATATCAATTGCTCATACATTCTGTGTCAAGGATGAAGGTGTGTTAAGACAGTGTCGGTGGAAAAGTGTTGAGATGTGATTACCAGCCAAGACCCGCTGCCTCTGCGAACGCTTTCTCGTGTGCTCTTCTTGGTGCTCCGTCGTGCTGCACGTGCGGTGTGGGAAGCAGGCGGTTGCCGCTCCAGTCAGGCTGGGGTGGTAACCCCTGCTTCCCACAACGGTTTTTAAAAACTTCCTCCGGTTGACCTTTGATCCCTAGCGAAACCCGATCCGGATGCCTCCCCCTTCCTCCCCACAGGCACCCCCTTCCTCCCCCCCCCCCCCCCCCCCCCCTCCACCGTCTGAGGGGAGTCGGTTTGTTTTCTAAACCACCCCCTTTCTTGGAGGAGGAGGTGGGTGATGGGTGTTCAACCGCTCGTCATTCGTCTGGCGGGCCAGGGGAGGCTACTGGCTCGAAGCGATCCGCGGCGTTGATTGGTCCGCCGGCTTCCGGCAGATGAAGGGTACGTACCGCGACATGGTTCTCTTCCCTCCCCCCCCCCCCCCCCCCCCCTCCTCCCCTCATCCTCCCCTTCCCCCCTTCTCCCTCCCCGTTCCCCACCCTCTCTCTCTCTCTCCCTCTCTCTCTCTCTCTCTCGCTGTCATTCGCTGTCCGTTTCTCTGTTGTGTGCGGCTGTTTTCCTCCCAACACCGTTTCAAAGGACCACACGCGGCAAGTTGACCGTGTTTTCACCCACCGGCCTTGTCATTAGGGTCAAGTCTACCGGGAAACGAGGAAAGAAAAGAGAGGTGGAAGGGGGGGGGGGGGGGGAGGAAGCAATCGTTGCCTGGTCATGTAAGTGTGGTATGCAAATTGCAGAGTTGGCTGACAGGCCTTTCGCCACGCCCACTGGTCATAGTGTCCAGTGAATAATTATAGTTATCGTTGACCAGAAAACTGTTCGTCGGTGGGGAGAGAGAGAGATGGGAACGATGGCGGTGCGGAGGGAGGGGTGGTAGATGGGTGGGGGATCGGGGAGCTTTCTTTAAAGAAGTTTGCGAAAAAGATTGGCAAACCGCTGAACCCGATGAACTAAACACGTGCATGGTCTATCCATCTACATCGAGCGCGTGGGTCTACAAGATGTTGATGTCTCGCCCCCCACCCCTACCCCTTCACCTTCCCCTTCGCTCCCCTTCCTGTGGAGAGGGGGGGAGGGGGGTTGGCGAGCAGACTGCGGGATCTGGCATGCTGTGAGGAGAAGGTGGGGATGGTGCAATGTGTGTGTGTGTGTGAGGGGGGGGGGGGGGGGGTAACTCAGCAAGAGACAGGTACAGGAAGTTTATCATTGTGACTGCTTTGCAAGGTTTCATCGTTACCATTTGGAATATCAACTTCATCTAAAGGAAGGCCAATATGTTGAGAATGTGTGAGTGCACAGAATACGAGCTCCTACGTCAAGAAAAAGTGAAATTATACGGCTTTCTGTTCTATGAGAATGTATACGGCTTCTGGTTCGGAAAAACAAAAACAAAAAAAACCTATCACGAAGTTA
Source organism: Conus canariensis (assembly GCA_033310375.1). Taxonomy (NCBI): domain Eukaryota; kingdom Metazoa; phylum Mollusca; class Gastropoda; order Neogastropoda; family Conidae; genus Conus; species Conus canariensis. Next base: position 15,087,143 of record CM065734.1, on the reverse strand, counting down.
GTGATTGCAGTGGCGTAGGAATCGAAAGGGGCGGGGGGGGGGGGGGGGGGTGCGGAGATAGGGGAGGGGAAGGTAAGCCTTCCCCCTGGAAAAATCAGGGGGAACAAAATTGTGTATATCTGCCTGTGACAACAGCAGCCACAGAAAGGATCGGGCAAAGGTCTAATGGAACCATTCTTCATTGATTAGTGCTCTCATGGACAGAGTAAAAACCCAGGGGAGTCCATTGATGACCCCGGAGAAACTCAACCTGATAATGCATGCTGCCCAATGCGTTTCAAACGGAAACAGATACACAAACTTGAAGCTGACCGCATCTGTCTCTGTGCCAAAGTGCACTGTGAAGGCAAGGCTGCATGGGGAGGCGGGAGCGAGAGGTGGGGGTTGGTGGGTCGTAAGTGACCAGACAGCTCCCACCCACCTTCACCACCCCCCTCGCCCCCTCGCCTCTCACTTTATTTGAATATGGATTGATATGCATGCAATGAAAAGACTGTGTTGTTGGTTTTGTTTTTGTTTTTTTTTCCCGGGCGAGGCTTCAAATGCACTTAAAAAATTTACATGTCGTTCAGCGTCCGACGAGGGTGTTGCCGCTGTACCTCAGTGGTGCATCGGTGACCCATGGACCCGACCTCAGTTAGGACGCACCCCCCCCCCCCCCCCCCCCCCCCACTTCTCTACTTGAATGAATCGTCTATGAAATAGGTAGTTCAAATTACTTTTTGTGTGTGAATGTGTGTCCTTTACAACCTTAATTATAAGAAACATCTTATTAAACATCTTATTTCTTCAGAACCCTTACGTTTACCCATCCCCCATCCCTACCACCACTCCGTGTCCATACACACACGCGCGCGCGCACACACACACACACACACACACACTTACTCACTCACTCACTATCCCTCTCCATCCTGCTTTCCGATTCGCCCCTCCCCCCCTCCCCCCCCCCCCCCCTTTCTCCCGTTCTTCCTTCCTCCGGCTTGAAGATCTTTCCACTGTTCGCCGTTGCAATGCATTGTGACTTTCAAGTGCCATGCAGGGTTTATTGTTTGAGATACCAACTTCATCTGAAGAAATACGTGTGTGTGTGTGTGTGTGTGTACGACTAAAGAAAAATCTTGTTGTTTGATGAGGGTGTAAAGATGTTGTCCTCAAACTTGTATTGAAGCATGGTAACTGGAATTGCGGTCGTTGGCCGAGTCCACCACATCCTTCTCCGTTTTGAAATAACACACCAGGAAACCCATCTCCATGACAGGCAGTTATATACCTTGTCAAAGGCATCGGTCATCTCCAGGTTTGACTAGACCGTTGGGTTAGGCTAAAGCAGGTCAGTCAGGTTCTTGTTTGCTGGTATGTGCTCCGTGATGAGAATAAAGTCACTATGATTTTGTTGTTTATGGTACGATTTTTTAAGTAACAGGTTTATTTGTTGTTGTTGTTTTTAAATAGCCAATCTCTCTCTCGTTCTCTCTCTCTCTCTCTGAACAGTTAAATAGTGCACAAGATAAAGTGCAACACAAATGTGGATGGGTGGGTGACGGGGAGAGAGAGAGAGAGAGAGAATTTTATTTGTGCATGTGTTTATTATTTGTCTGGAGTGTTGTGTCTGACTGATAAGTCTTCGGTGAAATCAACCGCCCTTACCCCTACCCCTGTCCTCCCACTCCCACATCCAGTTTTTAATTTTCATGATTATTCCCCTTTCTTCTCACCCCGTCCCCTGGCCGTGTGTTCCCGCGACTGTTCATTTAAAGTTACAGTGTGCATGTATGCGAATGACGTGTGCAGGCACTTTGAATAGTTCTTTTTTGCGCAAAGAGCTGTATGGCTATTACTACCACTGCTTCTGCTGCTGCTGCTATTACTACTATTTCTACTACTACTACTACTACGCTACTGCTGCTGCTGCTGCTTCTTCTATTACAACTTCTTTTCCTACTACTACTTCTACTGTTACTATTACTACTGCAACAACTACTACTACTACTACTACTACTACTACTACTTTTATTATTATTGACATATTATTTTAACTGAAATCAAATTTAATCCATAAACATATATCATGGAGAATGTGCAGGAGTTTAACTGATGTGCGGTGGGCGGCATTTTTTTTTTTTTTAAGCGTTGGTTGACTTCCTGCGCCTGTGATAAGGGGTTTGCAGGTGGTCGACAGAGCAGGCACTGGGCACTGATACTGTCGACACTTGCTGACTACCGCAGTTCTGGCAGCAAGCGACCAGGGAGATGAGGGACGTTCGGAGGGAGGGGGGGGGGGATGGTGAGGGGAAGGAGGGCGGGATGGGTTTTAGGTAGGGATTGGGGGATAGATTGAGCGAATCGGACGCAACAGTCAGAAACTGACCTTCACAGCTTTAATCTGTGCTGCCTGCTTGACAGAGAGAGAGGGGGAGGGGGGGGGAGAGAACTGGTACACATGTGCACTTACTTAACTTGAGAAGAAAATGTGTTCCTATCCGTTTTGTTTTGCACCGTATTCTGAACAATTTAAGCTATGTGTGTGTTCTTGCCGCGTGCGCATGCATACACTTGTAAGAATGTTACTGAATTAGAAAGGCGCTGTACCGTAATGACACAAGTTACAAACCTTTTTTTTTTTTTTTAGTAATAGTTACCAAATAGGCTACAATTAACAGTGAAAGACGGTGAACTAAAAAGTCAGTGTTTCATTACGAGAGATAAATACGACATAGTAGTAAGTTAGTAGAATTGCTCTGTCTGTCAGCCATACACGCGGCTAAAGGATCAACGCATGACATAAGGGTATCCTTCAAAGAGGAACTCAATGCAGGAACTCCCCAATATTTCTTTTTTTTAAGCATGGCATCAGTAATGCCAGCCTCCTGTCCCTCGTTACATATCCATACACAGATCTACCGGGTCTGAATCTCTTGTATTTGTGTCCTGGAGTCAAGTCGCTTGACCGCCTGACGTAAGTCTGACCCCCCCCCCCCCCCTCTCTCTCTCTCTCTCTCTCTCTCTCTCTCTCCGTTGTTTTCTCCGTCTTATTATCTTACTTTTTTTTTTCAATCTTTAAAATTCACCGATCTTCATGACTTGCCTTTGTTAAGGAGACTGTGTTTACCTGCGGCTCTTGTTTTGCTGTTTTTGTTTGTTTGTTTTTTTCTCAGTGTCTGCTTAGCACAAGCTACATGGCTTTTTCTTTTTTTCGTTTTTTTTTATATTTTTTTTGTTTGTTGTTTTAACCATGAATATCTTGGGATGTGAATTAAGTGTCCGAACCTGGGTAACCCATGTTGATGGGTTTCCGTGCTGGGATCAAGGATCCATTCCACCCTGACAGAGGTCTTCGTTCACCCGATTGCCCATCTTGTAGGTATTTGCTTTGCTTACTATCATCACGGTTACTGGCACGCTTAGGGGTGTGAAGCTGTAACATTCCCATTGAGAGCTATTGCATAGGCCTACTGCTTGGAGTTGTGACAACTCAGTCTCAGGTCGTTACCGTGAATGTCCACACCTGTGATATAAGGCAGTCTGGGATATCTATTCTAGAAGAGCGGGGTAAGTGTGGGACGTGCAGATCTAACTCTGCACTAGAGCCATCTGAATTACATTTGAGATGGGCAGTAAGGTGGAATGCTAATTTGTCGTTTGCGTCACCGCCAGAGAGTCAAACTCAGCCGCAGCGTTGTTAGGGTGAGGACGATAGTCTTAGCATTAAGTAATTCAAGCATAAACATTTTTGTGTCTGTCTTCTATTCTTTTCATAGGAGAAATTTGTCATAAGACATGCCGAAGACGTAGCATCCTAGTATTTGTCATTCGTCCCGTGGCCTTTAACATAGAGCTGTTGGCAAAGCGGGATCTGAACTCGCGGCAGCATCTGACTGTGATATCGGTGCTGTGCCACTCAGCCATGGGCCCGGCACCTTCAGACTTCTGTGACGTAAGAAGGACGTAAGCGAGGGAAGAGAAGTAGGTTTGGTGCGGGTTCAGGGCCACCGGACCAGTCGGCGGCCGTGGCTGGCAGCCGGCCATGCAGGTAGGTAGTAACGCTGGGTGGATGGGTGGCAGGGCTAAACGAGGCAGACGTGCGCAGGTTGTTAGTGTCTGTCTGGCTCACAGCCTTCCATGAGTCAGCATTCCACTCACCCTGCTGTGCCCGCGCCATCTCCAAGGCCATCCCCGCGCCATCTCTAAGGCTCCTCCTCCTCCCCCACCACACCCCCGCCCCCACCCATTTCCTATTCTAGCTATCTGTGCCTCCGCAGCCCTCTCATCCCGCTTTCTCTCCCTTGCTACTACCCCCCCCCCCCCCTCTCCTTCCACAATACCCAATCTGGCCATTTTACACTTCCCTCCAGCTCCCACTCTCCCCAACACCACCACTCTCAAAAACAAACAAAAAACTCGCAGATATGTTCTTCTGCCTATCGCCCAGTACGTAGCTATTGATTTTCAATCACCAAGTGCAAGTCAGTTTGACTTCAGCCAGTAAGAGTTCACTGGTTCCATTTGAGATTTTTTTTTTTTTTTTAATCTGGCTTGAAGGTTACATGGTGAAAGGCAGGATCGATCTACAGAGCAGTTCCAATGTCTGTGTCAAACAGAATGATAATACAGATGATAATAGTCAGGCTAACTGTTAGTCTGTTCAAATGTCACAGATTTGAAGACTGAGAAATTTGTTTTGCTTTATTTTGTGTGTGTATGTACACTTACCTGCAACACACACGCACGCATGCATGCACGCACGCACACACATACACAGATTTGACTGGATGGACTAAAACTTAAATGATATGCAATGATTGTAACTGGCAAAATCAGAGCTTAGAAGGTTATCGGCCTAATTTATGAAACCTTATAAGTGACAGCTTTTATCTGTTTATTTGTTCTTTTTTTCATTGATTTCTTCAGGACTTGTTCATTGGCCTTTATAAAATTAAAAAAATAAAAAATAAAAAACTCATCACCAAATACAATTCAGCAAATGAACAAAAGTAAGATTCAGTGGTGGCTTGCTTCATGTGATGTTGGCATGTTTATTAGTTACACAGATTAATTTCAGTATGAATGAAAACAACAACAATGGTTTAAATGTCTGGCATGGTCTGTTTTTCTCTCTGTACTCTTCTTTCAAGCCAAGTTTCCTGGCAGGACTGGCATTGAACATTTTAGGGATATCATCGTTAAATTAAGAATAGGTGACCTACCATTGAATGCAAAAGGTTTTCAAAAGATACTCAAAATAACATACTGAAAATAATATCACAGGTGTATTTGGAGGTGATTTTTTTTGTTAATTTCAAAGGTGAGACATAAAAATTAATGAAGTTAATTTCATATGTAAGTGTCTGCATTAAGGGAGCTGAGTTCCTTTCTTTAGAGTTGGTCTCAAACTGTGCCTGGTCTGCATATTAGCTCATAGTATAAAAATTAAAAAAAAATAAAAAAAGAATTTGTGGTATTTTCAGAGTCCATGCAAACTGTATTTTTAGATTGTATAATGTGTGTAATGAACAGCAATGTTAAGAGTCTGTTGACTTTTCAACATTAAACCATCTCTCTGTCTCTCTCTGTCTCTCTCTCTCTCTCTCTCTCTCTCTCTGGGAATGGAGGGAGGAAGGGAGGTACACAGAGGGGAGGAGGAATGGAGTGTCTGTTGGGTGAGAGAGAGGAAGGGATCAGAATGAGTGTATTTGTGTGTACATGTGTGTCTGTGTGTGTGTGTATGTGTGTGTGTGCACTTCTAAATTATAACCTTTATCTTGCCTTGGGTAATGCCTGCTGAATCCCCCATTGTTGTTGTTGGCACAGCTGTAGTGTTGTATGCCACAGCAGACAGTGAGAGCTCACTGAGCTGGAGTGGTTTGCTCATGTTTATCTTTCCTTTGGCCTGTACCCACCATGCTGCAAATGTGCATGTCTTTGCCAATACCTCACTCTGTCTGTGTGTGTGTGTGTGTGTGTGTAAGAGAGAGAGTGTTTTATGTATGTGCATTATAAGGCTGTAATGCAATGGAAAAAAGACCTATAGGATAAAGTGTGTGTGCATGTGTGTGTGTGTGTGTGTGTGTGTGTGTGTGTGTGCACTTGCATCTGAGCTCTCTCACATGTGAAGGGACTGTGACTGTATATTTTTGTATCGCAGCCAATTGGCGTATGCCAGGGGAGCATGAACACATCTGGTTGAAAGACGAAGAGAGTCATCCATGCTTCAAAGGAACAGTTACATAAAAAAAAGATGAAAAGATGGTTTTGACCGCCAACTGTACTGGTGGTAATTATGTAAAGATTTAACAAAGCTTGGGCTAAAAGAAGGACAAGCTAAAGATGAGACTGACTCAGCAAAATCTTGGATCTTATTACAAGATTTCATGGGTGTCTTCTGTCTCTTTTTCTTTGTTTTATCAATTCCTTGTTCTGTATTGTCTTTGGCTGCAATTTTTTTTTTACCCACTGGGTACAATATCAAAATTCTGTATTTTGGTATTGATACAAACATACAATCATATTGTATCATTATTATCACTGTAATCATTTTAATAAAGATATGAAAAACGTGAAATGTCTGAGTTTATTAGCTAGAAAGTTTTAACATTTCAGGAGAATGCATTTCTTCATAGAAGGTTATCAGTGTGTAAACTGTAACTTCAGAGTGTTCAGGTTCAAAGAACTATGTATAATAATCTTACTGAGTGGACACTGGACCCACCATCTGACGTGGATCCACTTGATGCATCTTCACCAAAGTTGAATGAGTTTGTTCTGTAGCCACGGTCTATCTCCCTACTCAGCTTGGTTAGAATCCGTTCACTGTTAGACAAACAAAAAGAGAAACAAATGGACAGTGGAGAAAACAGAACCTCACTGACATACAGTTCATTAATTCTCTATGATAGTGTAGAGATCTGATCCCTTTAGAAAAGAAATTATCCCCCCCCCCCCCCCCCCAAAAAAAAAAAGAAAGAAATGAGTACTGTATGCGCACACACACACACACACACACACACATTCAAATTCAAACAGCAATCTACTAATGTAGTCTTTGATACAAAGATACACATTTATTCTTTTCAGAAGAAAAAAATATCATCATCTGTGATAAACTAATGCAGTCTGATACGACACACATTTTTTTGTGGTAGAAAAAAAAAAAGGAAATCGTCATCATCTATGATATTCTGACACTTTGCCTTGTCTCTTTCAGTGCTCAGCGACATGTGGGCGGGGTCAGCAACAAAGGGAGATAACGTGCATCGATAAGGAAGGCACCTCTGTGGCCTACGACTTATGCAAATCTGAAAAACCTCGTAACACCAAGCGCTGTGGCATGGGCCGATGTCCTACCTGGGATAAGGGCAAATGGAGCAAGGTATTGAGCATACTGTACACCTGCCGTACATTGTTGAAACAGTTTGAAGAGAGATTTGGATTGTGAAATGTATTCCACATCTTTCTCAGCCTCAGGTACATGGGCGAATGCATTCTGTGTGTCAAGTCAGTAGACACAGGTGTATGTATGGCCTGTGCAGGAGTTTGAACTTGCGGTCTTGAATGAGTATGTGAGCTAGTGTGTACATGTACATGTATGTGTGTACAGACATGTGTGTGACTGTTTGTGTTATATATACATGTGTGATATCATAAAAGTTCATCTAAGTCTCCTTTCTCTCTGCGCTCCTCATTCAAGCTATTTGTTTCCCTCATTGGTTGCCACCTGATGGGTATGATGACGGAATTAGGACCTTCATTGTAAAAGCAACCAACCACCGCAAAGGATTATTATATCAAATACTCGTTCCATACGGTATTCATCAAAGAATATAATTATTTGGTACATATTTTTAATGAAAGGAGACTGTTGAGTAAAAATTCTTGTTCAAAGTTGCCCATTTGTCTAAATGTTGTAATTATGTGCTTTCGTTCATTGAACTGTTCCTGATTTGCTCCAGGAACTGCAATGGAACAGACTAGGGCGTGGCTGTGTATGAGGATGCTGGAATGACACATTGTGAGAGTAACGCCAATTTGAGAACATAGAATATGATGCAGGATGGAGAAAAAAAACATGTTTCAAGTGGTGTTTGTTATCATAAATGATATATCCGGGAATTCACTGCAGCTGCTTTAAACTGATTGTTTGAAGTCATTTTTTTTAATCATTTTTAAGTTAAGGCTTTGAGAAACTTTCTGACTTGTTCCAGTGTTCAGTCACTTGTGGGGAAGGAGTGAAAAAACGGGAGGTGGTGTGCCACAACAACAAGAAGGAGGTTATTTCCCCTCTGCTGTGTCCCCGACAGACGCAGCCCAAGCACATCCGTCCATGCAAACGAAAGGACTGTTCTCTGTTTGTGTGGAAAGTGGGACAGTGGTCAGAGGTCAGCTTGGTTTTTTTCTTCTTGTTGTTTGGTTTTGTTTTTTCTGTTTTTTGTTGTTGTTGTTTTTCAAAAGGTGTATAGTGCTAAAATGTGAACACATAGTCTACAGATACTTTCATTAATGTGGTGTGTGTGTGTGTGTGTGTGTGCGCCCATATACACACTTGTGAAGATGTTTGCGACAGTGTGTGTGTGTGTGTGTGTGAGAGCCCCTGTGCTTGTCAGTTTCAGGGACTGATAAATCCTTCAATTGTGCCTTGGTTGCAGAATTTTCTGAACCTACACTTTTAACATGCAATGAAACTTTGAAAATAAACATGCAGTTTCTCCTGTCTGCATATCAAGGTCAAACTTCTCTGTTGATATCGTTGATTGACAACATAAAGAAAAGCAGCCATTTGGTAATATTCCAAAGGCAGCTCCCACAAAGGGAAAGCTAAGGTTATCCATAAATATTTTTTCATTGCCACACTTGCAAAATTCTGATTAAGTGCCTCCTTTAATGCTGGTCACACACACACACACGCACACGCACACACACACACACACACACACACACACACATCTTCAATGCTGGTCACACACACACACACACACACACACACACACACACACACACACACACACACACACACACATACATACACACACGCACATGCACACACACACACACACACACACACACACACACACACACACACACACACGATTAGCAAGTAAGCAGTCAAACCTGTGGATGCTTAAACACTATCTTTTAACATGCCAAAGTACCAAGTTTTCATGTGAAAGTCGGGGAACACACATTGAATACTCAGCCTCATGAAACATATGAAAGTTAGGTGTGTTGAAACTGAATTTCCATTTACCAAGAATGACTAGGGATTCTAGGAATGACTGCAAAATGGGACTACTGGAAACAAAAGAATGTCAACCAAAACCACTCAGAAATTTGACCTGAGAAGAATCTTTGGCCCTGCTCTCACTACAGACACATCAAGAAAATGTTCCTTAAAGAAGAAAAATGAAAGCAAGTGTCCAAATCTACTCATTTATTTTGAACAAAGTGTGAAAAGCATTGCAATTTATGGTAGTATCTTACTGAAAAGGGTTGTGGCAGTTGGCAGTCTAAGAAATTAAGCAATCAGTTTACAAGTATAAGCAAAACAGGTTTATAAAAAAAAAATTTTTTAAAGTGCATGAATACAGATGTAAACAAATTCAAATATATAATGACTTGCCTCTTTCCCAAAGTACCTATACATACCTGATCTTTTATGCTTCTTAGAACTCTTTGTAATTACTGAAGTATTGATTGATTTTTTGCTGTCTGTGATGCTGTTGAACAGTGTTCAAAGACATGTGGCTTTGGTCTGTAAAGAAATACATGAATATAGACTTGTAACTGTGTTCAAATACCTAGCGATTTACCCCTTTCCCAAAGTACCTGTATATATCTGAATTATTGGGGGTTTTTTTTAAGTGATTTTTGTAATATCTGATGTATTAATTTTTGACTGTGTATGATGTTGCTTAACAGTGTTCAAAGACGTGTGGCTTTGGTCGCAAGCACAGACCGGTAACGTGCAGTAACCTGCAGGGAGTTCAGGTGTCCTCTCACCTGTGTGACCTGCATCTGAAGCCCAAGTCCAAGCGCCGCTGTGCCGAGTTTCCCTGCCCCTACATCTGGAACACCGGGCCCTGGAGTCCTGTGAGTGGTACTGCAGGGATTGTGTCAGCTAAGGTCTTAGGTCACGATTGGACAGGATAAGTATCTCGCTTTGCCTTCCCACTCTGCCCTAATCAGAATCCTCTTTGCTGGCACATGGCACTGATCACTTTCGAGCTCTACAGCCACTGCTTCCTGTAAGAGAATTGTTTTAAGTGGCTAGTCTGCCCTCTCGGATAACAACATTTGCCAGCCCCTCATGCCCTGCCCTTATGTTGACTTCAGTTTCAATTTCCTCTCCACATCTATGTCCATGGTGAGTTCTTGGTGTGGTTATCATTACAGCCAAGTTCATGGGGAATGTTGTTTGGACAGGTGGTGCCCTCTGGAGGGGATTCTCACTCATGCTGTCTTGGAGGCTAAGCAGTTATGGTCATAGGGAGCGTATCAGGTGGTGTTAAGCTCATGTTGTATCAAAATAGGCACCACTCATCAAAGTGTCTTGACATCAGCGCAGTGTTTTCTCTGGTGGTTTGCCTCATGTTGACTTGACATTGACTGCTCTCAGTGGGTTGCCGGTGTCAGGGCTGTGGTGTTACTGACCAGGGTGTTGCTGTGGATGAGGAACTGGAATGAGTGGCATGCAGCTAGAGCCCCTGAGGTGGCACAGAAGATGGGACAGCCCAAAACAAGTTCAAAAAAAAAAAAGAAAAAAAAAGATTTGCCAGCCTTTTTGTCAGCTTTTCAGTGAGATTCGTCTACTGCCAGCATGAAACCTTAGCTGGCACAGGAGTTTCAAACATGACAGTTTGACACTATCAGCTGCAAAGTGTGGTGAACAAACAGCCAACCTATGAACACATAAGATGCAAGGGAAGTGATGAATGACTTCACTCTATGGAGCTGTGAACTAAACAAAAGGCAAAGATACTTCTCCTGTCCACACTACATCTATGGCTAAGAGATGTTTTTGTGAATATTGAAAATTTCCATACAAGTGCTTTATAAATGGATATTGTTTGTTATGTGTTTGTGTGTGTGGAGCATGAATGTATGTTATACAGATAGATATTGACTGTTACATTTGTGCATGTATCAAGAGTGAGCATCTCTATGAGTTATGGATGGATATTGTAATTGTTATGTTTTTGTGTGAATCAAGAGGCACAGAGGTAGGCGTGCAAGAACTTTCAAAATGCACTGTGATTTTTCAACATGAGTAACCAGAACCAACAACAAAAGTTTAAGCAAACAAAATATAGCTGGGGCAAAATTAATTTCTATGTTTTCTTTCTTTTGTTGAATTGTTTTCCCTTCCTTCCCCCATAGTGCTCCACCAGCTGTGGGGAGGGTCAACAGATGAGGACAGTGGTGTGTCAGGCGGTGACCAAGGAGGGCTGGATTTTGCCTGGAGAGGTTGCAGAGGGATGCCCCCTGGAGGAGAGACCGCCCTTCGCCCGGTACTGTAACTATGGCGACTGTCGGGCCAAGTACCACTGGAATGTGGGCGAATGGGGATCAGTACGTTTTGCTGTGTCTTTTATTTCTCTCTGTCTTTCTTCTGTATTTCTCTGGCAGTCCTTTGTCTGTTTCTCTGTCTCTGTCTCGCCTATCATCTCTTTGTCTCTCAATCTCTCTCTCTCTCTCTCACTTGAAATATCATACCTATTTCTGTCTGTTCAAATCTCCACCTGCTCTCTTTCTGCACACACTCTGTTCCTCTCTCTCTCTCCCTCTCTGTCTCTCTCCCTTTCTCTCTCCCCTCTCTCTCTTTCTCTCTGTCTTTTCTCTCCTTTGTTTTCAGTGTTTCACTCAGACGCTGTCTCTCATGGCATAGTACATGTGCCTATTCATTTACGCTCACATGCGCTAATGCACTCTCACACACACACACACTCACACACACTCACACACACACTCTCAAAGGGTATGTGCATACATCATGCATTATATTCTTTCTCTCAAACAAAAAGTAATCTGAAAGCTTGGTTTTATGAAGATTTCAAATTCATTTTCAATCCAGTATTGTTCCCCTTCTTTTAGAATTCTGTGAAATGCTCTCTCTCTTCTCTCTCTCTCTCTCTCTCTCTCTCTCTGTATGTGTGTGAAATGTCCTAGCAGTTTGAAATCATTTAGATGTTTATAGTCACATGGATACATGTAAACTGTAAACCAACTGTGTACATGTATGTCCTATGCAGTGTGTATATGTATTTCTCCTCACGTATAAGTTTGTGCATGTGTGTTTGTATTTGCAGTTTGAATACATACTGATAATTGTGTTCATAAAGCCACAAATCAACAGTGTGTGAGTTTGTGCATGTGAGTTTGTATTTGCAGTTTAAATACATACTGATAATTGTGTTCATAAAGCCACAAATCATTGGTGCATATGTGTGTTGCTAACAGTGTTCAGCGAAGTGCGGCAAAGGGCGAGAGAGTCGCCGCGTGGTCTGCGTAGATCAGAACAATCAACACGTGGCCAGCGGACTGTGCCTACGTCTCTACAGACCTCCCAAACATAGGCCCTGTTACGGTGGACCCTGTGAGTGGTGTCGTGATGTCATATCATGATGTCATAGCTTAGATCATTGGTGTACCTAGACAAAAAAGTAAATGGTAGTGTTGGTTTTACGTGAGTGTTTATGATGGTATTTCAGTGAGAGATGGGGAATGTCTGGCCATGTCCATCTTCTAATTATGGTGGTGCATGCTCGGTATTTTACTGTTTCTGTACACTACAGAATTCTGTCGTATTTTACAGGATATTTCATAGTTACCTTCTGTTTTGGGGAAGCTGGTCCTGACATGGGTTATCAGAAATGCCTGTGCTTCACCTGTTAGCCACCAGACGCTGCTAGGGCTCAGACTCAAGACAGTCAGTTTGAGAGTCCATTGTTGTAACCTCTCACCCAATGCACTCTTCCATGCAGTTTCTTTTTTTTTTTGTCGCATGGTGATCAGACCATTTTGATCAAATGTTGTTTGGTTAAGTTAACTTGTTATCTGAGGTCTTGAGAAAAAAAATATATTTGATGATTATTGTGATCTTGTGTGAAGGATATGTGTGGTAATTATTGTGATGTTATGTGAATATGATATTAACTGCTTATTATCAAGGTGTGTTAAAATTACAGTTTCTGATCATCACTGTTGATGGTGAAGGGTCTATTTGCTGGCTGCTTCATCTGAAGTCTGTTGTCTCTGGTTGTGATGAAGTCTGTTGTCTCTGGTTGTGATGAAGTCTGTTGTCTCTGGTTGTGATGAAGTCTGTTGTCGCTGGTTGTGATGAAGTCTGTTGTCGCTGGTTGTGATGAAGTCTGTTGTCTCTGGTTGTGATGAAGTCTGTTGTCTCTGGTTGTGATGAAGTCTGTTGTCTGTGGTTGTGATGAAGTCTGTTGTCTCTGGTTGTGATGAAGTCTGTTGTCTCTGGTTGTGATGAAATCCCAAAAGGTTCTTTTCATTCAGTGTGATGTGCTGCTAGGTCAGCAGTTCCTGGTTAATGTTACATATGTGATCTTCCACTTGAAAGAAGTAACTTGTTCATGCTGGCACTTTGTTTTAGTTTGTGTACAATTTACATATTTTTTATGCCCTTTCCATGGTGAAAATTGGTTAAAAATCAAATGTTCGCTGTCTGAACTACAGTGTTTGAAGAACGGAACCCCCCTGATTCACTCTTTTGAAAAAAATTAACAGAGAGTGAATCAGAAATACATCCTTAAACAGATGGGTAGTTCCAACAGATTTTTAACCAAGAAAGAAGTACAGTAATAGGAATTTGGGAAGAGTCACTGTATCGGTACCAGTACCCAAGTCCCAGTTGATCTAATGCCTCATGGTTTTGCTGCCAGGGGCAAACAGGTGACCCATTTCATATTAAAAGGTCACATGTAAAACCAGGGAACTGAAATAAAAGATTGTGTCATGGAGGCTGTGTAACAGACATTGGTGAAATCTCTCCAAATGACTACATTTACTGTGGTACCTGTGCAGGCTATGCCCGTTCCTGCAAGGAGCTGAAAGAAATGACCACCATTCGGAAAGACGGAGACTACCAGATACAAATCGACAATCAGCTGGTCACGGTGAGTCTTGGCAGTCAATGAGTTTCAGAGGGAAAAAAAATCATTCAAAGTTTGTTGAACCGGTTCTTAACAACTGCCAGTTTAAAATCTTTCCAGAGCTTGGATCAGGCATGGGAAAAAGAAAAAGGCGATGGTTTTTCTGTTCCTGAGTTTGAAGTGCACTAGAAATGGAGTTGCGACAAGATTTGAATACTCCTAGAGATTTTCAGCTGTTTTTCGAGGCCATTCATGTAGCAAACATTCAGAAAAGATGCACACAGGCAGCAAGGAAACTTCCTTGAACTGCATATGTGCTAGAGGACTCCTCTAGGCCATTCACTTAGAAAACAATGAAGACAAGGGACACACAGAACAAGAATAAAATTTACTGGAACTGAGTGTCTGTGTATATGCTTGCTGAATTTGTATCTCATTCATCTCATCAGATGATCATTCCAGAATCCCAGAGTAAAGCTGCTGTCTTCCTCAAGTGCTCCAGGGGGATGTGCAGCTGGGCATCCAGGGTGCTGGTGTAGGCCGGACCTCCGCCTGCAGCACCTTTGGCAGCTTTGGAGGTTGTGTTCTACTGTCACACATCCCTAACTACAGGATCACTTCTTTAACTGTCCAGTGCCAAGTTCTGTATGCAGGTGTTGGCGTAGGCAACTAATTGGGTAGCCAGAGCTTTGCCAGGTCATGTCATCGCAGCAGATGATAGCTGTCATTCGGCCTGTGCTAAAGATGTTGAAGCTCCCATCTCTTGTGCTGGGTTTTAATGATTGTTTTGATCTCATGGAGGGACAGCAGGTTTTTGGTCTGCTCCTTTTTGGCTCCAACTTTGGTCCGCATGTCTGCCTTTTCTTTGCACTGGCACCCATTGTTTGGAATTCAAAGTGGTGAGAACCTTGAAGGAGGCCTTTAGCTCCATATTTGAAGAGTGGAGAGATCATCATAGAAAACAGTGACCTGATCTGTTGTTCTGGCCAGATTTTGGCATGCTTCTGTTGCAGCTTCACAGTGGCCTTTTGTCTCTGCCCAATAGTTGGTGGAGCTCTTGGTTGTTGTTGGAACAGCAAACTCTCCATTGATCTCTGTGTACTAGATGAAGGTTCAAGCTTCACCATCCTGTGAGGCATCAGCCACTGAACCATCCAAAGAGACGTGGGTCCAGTCTTCATGGGTTACAGCTTGTAGATGTGCTTCATGGCCAAGATCTATCATTGTGTGTCAAACTGCGTCCTTCACCTATCAGCTCCAGGGATGGTGGTGACGACCAATGGAAACTGGTGTCTCTTTCATGATGGAATCAGCTTTGCTTCATGTACCTTCATCACAGGTTAAGGCTATCTTGAGCCGTTATGACTGGTGAGCAAAGCTTCCTCTTTTCAGCCAACTTAGGTTGGGTCTGCTCATTCTGCTGATCATGGGTGTTTTCCCAAACATTTGAATGTTGCAGCTGGCAACAAGATTATGAATGACAGTGGTCCCGTGATACCTGCCAATGGCTGGATTCGGGTGGTTCTCGCGGCACCATTCATAATGCACTGGGCTTGATTCCCTGTTTGCTAAGCCACAAGCAGCATATGTCTGGAGTTATGCATGCTACTACTTCATCACGGTGGAGGAGGGGTGGGTGGAGTTGTCTCCCTTGTTTGTTACTGACAATTTACTCTCCCCACTTTATTTAAGATGCTATTTCATATCAGCCATTCCATCTTTCATGTCAACTATTCCGTCTTTCATGTCAACCATTCCATCTTTCATGTCAACCATTCCATCTTTCTTATCAACCATTCCATCTTTCAGGTCAACCATTCCAAGGTGATTTGTATTTGTGTCTGTGTTCAAAATCACAGGTCTAAGCCCGTCTTGGATACATGTTAATTTGTGTTTGTAATTTTTTTCTGCTGTTATTTACTGTATAAATATGTCAGGTTGAAGTATATGAGACCGCTTGAATCTTCCTTTTCATGTGGGGTAGTTTGTTTGGTTTTATTTTGTATGTCATGTCTGCTTGTGCGCTAAGTGAATAGGTACTGCAACCAACAATAGTATTATGTACATTAAGTTGTTACACCATGTTAGCAAAAGTTGCCTTCATATAGTTTAAGATCATGAGATAACAGGCAGATTTGGCCGTCATATTGATAGAGTTAACAAACCATTACTGTGTGATCTTTCTTCTTCAGATAATGGTCAGATTTGACCATGATTTCTTTGACAAAGTGATAACAAATAATCATTGCATGACCTTTCTTCCTTCTCCAGATCTACTGTAAAGACATGAGGAAAACCACTCCCCAGGAATACCTGTCTCTGCCAGCAGGAGAGGGGGAAAACTTTGCCGAAGTCTATAGTGAGAGGTCAGGACAGGGTTTTAACTGTTGATCTCTTTTCTGTATCTTTTCTTTTCTTTTTTTTTAACTGAGTTACTGGGAGAAATCCATTGAACAGCACAGTGATTAAGCTTTAACATTCCTGCACTGGTATTGGCTTGACTGGTTCGACTGGTGATTGGAAAAGCAATGGGTTTTTCTGACCTCCCGCTTTTTCAATGATTTATTTCCCACAAGCTCGATCTGTGAAGAAATCTGAATTTATGTAAAGTCAGGTCAGTGTGAATGCAAGCACGTGTGCATTTGTGTGTGTGTGTTTGTACGTGTTTGTATGTGAATGTTATGTGTGTGTGTGTGGACGTGCGTTTGTATTTATACATGTGTTTGTTTGAACAGACAGAGAGACAGAGAAAGATCAGATAAACAGATACACACGACACACACATACAAGTGCATTCATGCCTGCAAGTACCAATGCATGCAAGCATGCATGCACATGCACATGCTCACACACACACACACACGAACACACACACACACGAACACACACACACACACACACACACACACACACACACACAAAACTCCACAAAGATTTTACCTGCCTATTGATGTGTTTTTGTGCAGGTTACGTCGTCATGCCACCTGTCCCTATAACAACACTCGACCAGCAATCTGTGATCTATGCCGTGTCAAGAAGTACCGTCAGGCTGGTAACACAACCTACTCCAAAGTCAGATTTGATCTCAACACTCTTCGCATTTTCGGTACACTTCACCGTTTTCCGTTTTGCTTTCTTATCTGTTCATTTTAAGATTTGAGCTGTATTTGTAGAAGCTGTTTTGTTTTGTTTTGTTTTTTTCCTTTTTATTAAATACTAGTTTCAATGTTTTGTGGGTTTTTCCTGTCTTCATCATTCTCTCGTTGGCATTACTCCCCTTCTGGCTCCCCCTGGCACAGCCACACACAGGTTGATTCTGCTGCATTCTCAGTGGTCCAAGGGAAGCTGTAAGCATCAGTTTACCCTAGGACAGCCCATCAGAGGAGACACTGTGCTGCTGCTGAGTTACTTTGATGGTGATCTGTGAAGCTTGTGATCTTAGACAGCACTCAGCATGTGGGTGTGCAAACGATTATGCCCCGATTAGATTTGATCTTGCTTCTGGTCCACAGTTTCACAATAAACTCCTCAAATGGTAAGACATTAAGAATGAAAGCTGTTTCAGATACTAGGTTTATTACTGTCAGTGATTGAAATCATTAAGAGGAAATGAAAATAATTATGTGATATGACACAATTGTTTGGAATTACAGGCTGATGAATGGAATTTTGCCAGTGTATTCCTCATGTAGTGGTATAAAATACATTCTGTAAATCTTTTTTTTTTACCCAACCTGCCATTATGCAGAGGTGAATTTACTGTTTCAGCCACTTTACATCTGTTCAATAATTGTCACCCTGAATTCATGACCAGTACCGCAGGTCTGTGTATCCCCTGGGCCCGTTTGGTTGGTAGCATGATGTAGACTGACAAGAAGAAGAAACACAACTTCAGAGAGTTGATATTCACATACTGACTTCTGTTTAGGCTTAGCAAGAAGATATTGAAGTTTGAAATGCAGATATGTGTAGTTAGAGGAGTGCAAATTCTTTAAACTGCAATTTTGTTCTATGAATTTTATAAACGAAAACAATACTCAAACAAAATCAGAACCTGTGTTCTTTTTCTTTAACGTTACATTATTACTGAATAAAAAAGAGTATAGCTTTGTCATGAAGTGATAAATCAAAAGTGATCCAGAAGCATCATCCTGTCCCCCTCCTTCTTACATCATCCTGTGACAGTGTTAATTTTGCTAAGTACATCATAGAATTCGAACGCTTGGCAGTGTCCATTTTCTCTGCATATATGCTGTGTTTGATTTAATTGTAGTTTTGTTCACTGGTTTTTTTTTTAAGAGAGTGTGACATGGGTATCATTTGTTGTGTGTGCAGTGAACGACGGAGCATTCAGCCATGTTTACAGTGGAAAGTTTATTCCATACGGGTCAGCTGGTGACTGCTTCAGCTCTGCTGCCTGTCCTCAGGTGGGCTGGCTCTCTCTCTGTCTCTGTCTCTCTCTCTGTCTCTCTCTCTCTCTCTCTTGTCCTGTGCTTTAAACTTGGCATTTTCTGAAAATAATTTTCAGTCCTCATAGAGTTTCATCCACAGGTACTGGCTTCCACTGGCTATCCTTTACATTTGCATCCTAAGATTTTCAGCCAAACTTTAGTCAACCATTTTATTTTTTAAGTTGTGTGCCCCCCCCCCCCCCCCCCCCCACCCCACCCCCTCCCATTGACTGAGTGCTCTTATTTGTAGGTTGGACAACTGTTCATGTATGTAGGGTATTTTTGCTGGTCTGGAAGTACTTCTGAATAACAGACAAGCGGCGGTATGCTCTGTCGTGCCTGTTGAGCCGTTCACAGAGTGAAACAGCTGTCGCTGGCTGCTCCTGCTGACCTCCCCTCTGGAGGAATACAGAAAACTAACAGAGCACACACTGGTGAATGATTACCACTCATGGCACTTTCACCTTAAACACCAGCCTGTCTTTTAATGTTACGTATTCTAATGGGACGACTTTGTTGTTTGCCCAACTCGCTGTCTGGAAATTAACGATATCTGAGCCCAGGTTTTACTGTTATTGTTGCTGTCATATTTATGTATAGGCAGATAGATGTATTGTTCAACTACATCTGTCTCTGTCTTTTTCAAATGTCGATCTGTCTATATATCAATCTGTATATATATTAATGTCTATCTCTCTTTACACTCTGTTTATGCTGGGCTTCCCGCAGAACAGATTGCTCGGCTGCAGAGAGTCCAAAATAGCGCTGCACGACTTGTTTTGAAGAGGAGGAGGTGTGAGCACATCACTCCCATGCTGATCGAACTGCACTGGCTTCCCATACAGTATCGGTGGCAATTTAAACTGGCAGTTCTTGCTTTCCGCCACTTCAATGAATCTCTTCCTCACTATCTCTCTTCTTCTCTCTGCACCTACCAAAGCTCTCGTACCCTTCGCTCTTCTTCACAAAAACTTTTGAAAATCCCTAAGCGTTCTCTGAAATCTGTTGGCAAAAGAGCCTTCAGTTTTAGAGCACCTTCTATTTGGACTCCCTCCCTGAAGACCTTCGTAATCAGCCTACTCTTTCTTCTTTTAAATCTCAGCTCAAAACTTACCTCTTCAAAAAAGCCTATTCTCTTCTGTAGATGACTAGATCTCTCTTAAATTCCTCCACAACTAGTTCGGTGAGACAGTTTATGCATGTAGGTGCGTCTGCCATTGTGGTTTTTTTTTTTTGCTGTGTGCATGAATATTGTATGAATAAGTGCAAATGGTGGATGTAAGCGCATTGAGTTGTACAACAAGAAATGCGCTATATAAGTATTATACATTATTATTTATTATTATTACATATATATAGAGAGAGAGAGATGCAGTGGTTCAGCTATATCTATCTATATCAATGTCTCTCTCTCTGTCCCCCCCCCCCTCCCCCTCTGTCTTTCTCTCTCTCTCTCTCTCTCTCTCTATATATATATATATATATGTATAATATATACATATATATCTGAACTTTGAACATCGGTCTCTGGAGCGATTGCTCTTGAAAATGACCGAAGCATTTTTAATCAAGTTGGCATCCTATCCTACTGATGTTTTCCCTGGTCTGACACTGCAGTCAGTGTTTATGATGGAGTTTCATCTAGTTGCCTGCTTTCATGGACTTGAACTCTGATCAGAGTGATTTTTAGCCGGCACATACAGAGGTTACTGCTCCTTCACAGTGTTTTACACAGTACTGGAATGGTGCAGTGCTGGTTGTGGGTGACACAGGACACATACCTAAAAGCATTCAGGGATGAACTTTTTGAGAAACCAGCCAAAGAAAAGACGTATGTCACCTTGCAGTGGCAGCCAGAAGGAGGCTTATCTTTGTGAAATGCCACACCACTTGTTTGTAGACAGGAGACAGAAAGGGAGGTAATGTTGCTTATAGCCCAGCCGACCGCAAAGGGCCATATCAGGACTGCCACCGTGTTGAAGTCAGCTCTCAAATCATTGAATAAAAAAAGGGGAAAAAAAAACAAACTCATTTACATAGCACATTAAGTACACCTCTTAAAAACAAAGATAAAATTTCGTTAAAAATCTTTCTTCCATGAAATCTTAGATCAGATGAAAACAATTGATCTCTTTCACAAATTCCCATTTTGCAATACATGTATTGTTACAGTGTTCACACCTCCGTGTATAGAAATGGTTGTCTTCTATAACAGATTGGAGGTCTGAAGGGGTTTGTCAGATTTGAAAGTGTCATTTGTTAAGATTAAAATGCTCTTTTAAAAAAATGTACCAAAAAACCCCTACCCACACACACACTCCTGAAAATGATGATGTGTTGACTCCAACTCATTTCATAGCAGAGGACCATATTGCTCATTGATCCAAGCGAGGTCAGCACAGAGCAGTAAGTGCATTACATGTTGTGTGTGCAGGGGCAGTTCAGTGTGAACCTGGTGGGAACAGGGTTCATCGTGGCCATTAACACCACCTGGACGCTGCAAGGCAACGAGGCCACTCAGCAGATCTGGAGACTGCGCGTAAGACTCTTGTATCTTGTACTGAAAAAGAAAATCTCATATAAACTTAAGATTGGCTTTCTCACTTCTTAGGATAAGGCTGTTCTCTCGTGTACTGAAAAGAAAATCTCATATGAATTTAGAATTGTCTCTCACTTCATAGGCATTTATTCTGCTCATATTTGCTCCCAAATAAACTAGCAATTGAAACGAAGGGAGACAGGCAATTGCTTTACTCTACGTCTGCGTGTTGGAGTAGTTTTCCACATTAGACACTTAAAGATGGGTCCAGCTTTGTGGAGGGAATTGCATCCCACATACAGATATGCCTGTTTATATGTCCAGGTTTAAAGGATTTCAACCCTCGTTCAGACAGGAGTATGTCCAGTTTTGATGAAACTAACTCACATCCAGATTATCGTATGTCCAGCTTTGGTGGAATTTAAACATACATAGGGACAATGCAATGTGTGTCCAGCTGAGTTGGCATCAAAGCCCACATACAGATGATTAGGTATTTATGCAGTTTTGTTAGAAGTATAACTTTTGACAGGTTCGTTAGTATGTATCAAGATCTTTTGTTGGTATAACCCACAAGCAGATATTGACATATTACTATGCGTCTAATTTTGTTAAAAGCATGACCCACGCACAGACTCTTTATTATCTGTTGAATACTATCAGAAATGTAACTCGCATACAGACTCTTCGCTATGTGTCCAGTTCTTTTGAAACTGTAATGTAATCCACATGCACTTATATGTGCACAATATTTTATTTTGTATTTTGGTAGTCAAATTATTGTCCTCAAAAAAGTGAGACAGTTTAAACTCGTCAACATAAACTGTTCATGGGTGTGTGTTATGTTCTTCATATCGCGATCAGCTTCGCAGCTTGCTCATTTAGGAGGAACTCCACCCATTTCCAGGGTCTGCCAGGAAAGAGTTAATTTCTGTTCAACCATTTTGAATCTGCTCTATGCAGCATTTGCCTGTTACTTTTTTCTCATAATGCTTCCTACTTTCTTAACCAGTTATCCACTTATTTTTTTGTATAACATGCAAACATTACTGCAGGTTTTCAATGTTCAGTGGTTTTCTGTTCATGAAATGATGATATGGAAAAGTCTTTCAGTAGTAATAGTTGGGTTGGGACATATAAGTGATATATGCACTAGGTATTTTTGCAGTATTATTGCTACATTGTTCTTTCTTATGTTTTTTCATCTAAGAGAGAAAGATTGATTAACAACACTTGTTTTCCTTTATTGCCATTCTGTTTAGTTGTACTCCTCACCACTGAACAGCCCAGTGACCAGAAACCACATTGAAACTTAGCATAAAAAAAGACAGAAAGTGTATGAAGAAAGAATCATGTTTCAATCTCTTTGCAGTAGTTTTTTTTTTTTAATCAGAGAGTATTAAGACAGATTACTGTGTAACATTTCTCTGTCTCTCTGTTTCTCATTCCCAGTGATTTCAAGCTTGAGTCATGGCAATGATGTTAAAAATGTAGAAATGCGTCATTTTTATTTTCACTTTTCAGTCTTTTTGGGCGGTTGACATATCCGTTCCCAAGCTGTTTTGTGATGTATGATGTGCTGTGTTTGGCAGGATGGGCAGATAATCCGCGGACTGTGTGGGGGGTACTGTGGATCCTGTTCCCCTGATCACCTTACAGGTCTACAGCTAGAGCTGAGGAGGTGACACACATCCCGCCTCTGACCCTGAGACTGTGCATCTCTGAACTGCTCACAGAACAGAAACTATGTCCAAGAAATAAACAACAGAATCAAAGTGTATGGAAGAAGAACATATGAAGAGTGAAGGCCAGCTGATTTCATGCTGGAGCAGTCAGCTCATCATCCAAGTGTGACAGCACTCATTCCCACCTAACATGGTTGGCTGTCAGCAGAAACCAGTTCATTGCTATGCCATATACAAAATAACAATGAAACCGGTCTCCTGCAACGCTGGCATGATTGTTTTTGCTTCTGATCATGGAAATATATTCGTGGACTACATTTGATTGACCGTTTGCTATTTTTCTGCACACAGCTACAGTTGCATGTTGTTCTGGTGATGTTTGCTGCAGAACAGCAATCCTTGTCCTTCTAGTCTAACTGTTTGCACAGTGGTGACCAAATGCTGCTGTAACTGAGACGGACTTACATTGCTGAGCTTCTGGGAAATGAATCGACAAGTACAAAACTCCTGTTTTGCAGGAGACTTGAAAGGAGTTTCTTTTAAGTTATATGCGAGTGATAGTGTTACCAAGGAGTGAAGAAAGAAGTGTTTTTGTGTGTGTGTGCGTGTGTGTCAACATGAAAGCTGTGGCATTGATGGTTTAGGGCTGTTGGTCCATGTACACCATACAACTGCATAGAATACGCATGTCCCCAAGGCAGCATAGATGATCTGAACACTGCACTCCAAGGCATGAGAGAATGACTCAGCACTGGTTGTGGACATCGCTGCAGGTGTTAGTGTGCAGTCTGTTCCATGCTGGCAGAGCCTTGTAGTAAGACTCTAAGGTCTGGTGAATGAATGGCCACACTTCATTCTACAGGAGACAGAGATCAGGTGAATGGATGGCTACACTTCATTCTACAGGAGACAGAGATCAGGTGAATGGATGGCTACACTTCATTCTACAGGAGACAGAGATCAGGTGAATGAATGGCCACACTTCATTCTACAGGAGACAGAGATCAGGTGAATGGATGGCTACACTTCATTCTACAGGAGACAGAGATCAGGTGAATGGATGGCTACACTTCATTCTACAGGAGACAGAGATCAGGTGAATGGATGGCTACACTTCATTCTACAGGAGACAGAGATCAGGTGAATGAATGGCCACACTTCATTCTACAGGAGACAGAGATCAGGTGAATGGATGGCTACACTTCATTCTACAGGAGACAGAGATCAGGTGAATGGATGGCTACACTTCATTCTACAGGAGACAGAGATCAGGTGAATGGATGGCCACACTTCATTCTACAGGAGACAGAGATCAGGTGAATGAATGGCCACACTTCATTCTACAGGAGACAGAGATCAGGTGAATGAATGGCCACACTTCATTTTCCTTTAGGAGGCTGAGATCAGGTGAATAGTGAACAGCTTGCCTATTCAGATGACAGATCAGATGAATGAACAAACACACTGAAGACTTCTCAGGAGACTTGGAATGAATGTAAACTTGTTTCCTGTGCTGTGACCGGCAAGATGACAGCTCAGGCTGAAGACCTGAGGCGTGTGAACCAAACTATGAACACCATCACACGACATGCTGTTGCATTGCGTTTGCCCAGAACTTTGTGATTTGTGGACTCACTGAACACTTTGTGTTTTGCAAGCACTTGACATGTCTGAATTGTGTGTTTCATGAGCACTGAGCACAAAAGAAGTTTGAAGTTTTTTTTAATACTCAGCCTGCTGGAAATCAATCCACGGACAGGGTCTTCAAGGTGAACAGTGTTGCTTTATTCTGTCTGCACACTTCAAAGGAAGAGTGAAAGGAAAGGTGCTTTGGGGTCTGTTTTGACTTATTGAGTGTATGCTTTATATGTATCTTGTCTACCAGCTCTTGCACTGCCATGCAAGTCAGGAACGCTTCAGTTGCCAGTCAGACCATGTGATAGCTTCTACCTGTTGTTACCTCAAATCAGCCAAGTGAAGAGTGGTTACTGCACTTTGAGCAAGTTGTTTTGCTTTATGTCGTTGTTACCTAGCTGCAGTGTTAGTGCCACCATTGTTCAGCCAAGCTTTGCAACAGTAATTTTTTTTTCAGTGTATCAGCATGACATCTTTTAGGTATTATACTGCATAATTTACTTATGCTCAGGGGATTACGACACTACAGCTTGTGAATGAAAGAAACCTACAATTTCAAGTTGGAAATGGAATGTCGCATGAGTGAGGGAAGGAAGAAATCTGTTGTCGGAAACTTATGATGCAACACATTTGACACAGTTATCAGTAACAGGAAGCTTATCATCACTATTAGAGTTCAAACTTTTGTCAGTCATTCTGTTAGAAAACAAAATGGAAATGTCTCGCTTTGATTGCAAAGTAAAATGAAGACTTCTTGTCATGGAAGTTAATTACACAGTGAAGACTTTTCAGCAAGCTAATGAACCAAAATGAAAACTTCTCAACTTGCTCATGAACTGAAATTAAGTCTCCTAATGCTTGCATATGAAGTAACTTGAAGACTTCGCATCTTGATAATTAAGTGCGATAAAGACTTTAAATGCTAATTATTGAGTACAAAGATATTTTACTGTTTACTTATGTAGTGTTATGAAGACTTCTCATCTTGGTTTTAAAATACAACAAAGACTTCTCATCTTGATAGAGTACAATGGAGATTTTGCAGCTTGCTGTGATGTAAAATGAATTTTATTCAATTGCTTATGAATTGCTAAACTTCTTAGCATGCTTATAAAGTAGAATGAAGATTATCTCTCTGTTTGGTTATGAAGCAAAATAAAGATTTGGTTATCTGAGATAGCACTTGCTGTGATGTTCCTTTTAAACCAGAATATAAGTAGCATTATTGTGATCCTAAAGTGCTGTTAAGTTTTTGGTGCGACAACTGAAAAAAGAAAGAATCTATGATCATGACATGTGATCAGTTCTATCATCTTTCTGTAAAGGTTGTTGGTATGCAAGATTATCATTCTGTGGTGCAGACCTATAATTGAGATTTCCATAATACCTTTGAAGAATATGCTCAACTTCTGTTTAGATGGCATCCGTATTGTATGCAAAATGTGTTGAGGAACGAACATTTTAGAATTATAAAGAACTGTACTAGCAAATTTTTTTTTCAGTAAGCAAGGCAGCACATACTGTATTGTAACAAATATACTACTGGTCAGTTGATGTTGTAGCCATAAATGTGTACCAGCAATCGTAGTTTTTACCGTTTCATGATCTATTTTATCTGGGAAAACCATCTCTGTCAGTTTATGCCATGAGCAACACTAGATTTGTACATACTGTACTTTTGCTATTACAGAAAGGAAGTATTTTAGAGCATTCATGAAACACACTTAGATTATATCTGTTGAAGTGTTGGAACTACATCTGTTTGTACGCACAAAATATATGTCATTTGAATCTAAGTGTGTGTGAAGAAAATAGTGGTGGAATGCCAAAACCAGTAGAAGCTGAATATTGTCAGAAATTTCGTTCAAATTCCAAAGATGTATGACAGGGAAGTGTTTCTTTACAGTAGTATAAAATGAGAAATAGTCTGGTGATCACTTGTGGAATCAAATGAGATTCTCTTGTAATACACATCAACAAATATCTTGCAGCTGTTGGAGCGGAAAAAATCCATGTCCTCACTAGATCTCAGATCTTCACTGGTATGCTGTTGATGCTATGGCAGAAGTGGCTGAGGAGTTTGATGTAACTATTTCATTGATACCAAGGAGTGTTCCTTTGTGTGGTTCATGTATCAGATGCATGAACTGTGGCCTTTTCGTCTTCCAACAACTCATGATCGAGAATGTGAAAATTTTATGTCCTACCAAAGGTGCAAAACTGATTATGTTTGAGCTGAAAAAAACTAACAAAGTTTTAAGTACTGACTGATTGATCAATGATATATGTTTGTATATATGAAGTGTGTTTTCCAAATGGTTAATATATTTCCTTTTAATATTCACATTGCAGCTGATCACCGAAGCACTTTTATCGTGAGATCTGCAAAACAAGCAAACAGAGCAAACGTGAATCCATGGACTGTAATGTGCAGCTCTCAATTCATATGTGAAGAGAGATTATTATCAGTGTGCTTGTTTGTATGCAAGGATTTTAGTGTACATGTAATATTGTGTGCGCACACATCAACACACCTGTAAGTTTAAAAATGCATCTGTATGTGCTCATACTGATTTTTCTTGCCACAGGAATGGATTTATATGAGGCTGTAACACTCTCAGTTATGAATGCTTGCTTTACTTTTTCATGGATTTACATGAGGCTGTAACACTCTCAGTTATGAATGCTTGCTTTACTTTTTCATTCAAAGGGAGGGCGGGCAGACAAACAACATGAACATAACGGTCTTTGACTCCCCATGGTAATTTTGTTTTTCTGCAGATTTGTTTGCGGATATATTGCCACTTTGGATCTAAGAAGCCAGTTTTATTTTTGACCTTCAAACCTCATTGTTTGTTTGTTTGTTTGTTTTTTAAATGTACTGTTTGTTTGTTTTTTAATGGTTTTCATCATAAATGTGCCAGTAAAACTCATTTTTGTTTCTTGCATCAGCAGGCACATGTATGTGTGCACTGTACTGCCACAGCTGATGGATCTTAGAAGTAATGCGTGCTGTCAGAACCTTGCCAAATTCATTTTTGTGCTATTTATATGTATGACAGTGTACACACATTTGAATATGTATCTGCTGGTGTGCTTGTGTACATGATTGTGTGTGTGTGAGTGTACAGGCATAAGACTGGGGTTTTTGTTGTTGTTGTTGTTTAGGAAGGAAAAAAGCAAAAGTCGCTGCACTGATTTCCAAGAGTTAAAGAAGAAAAATATGAAATTCTGTTACAATGATCGGGACAGACAGAGTCAATCCTATCATTTGGGACCTATGGAAAATGTGCATGGTGTCTTGACCTGAGTGTTTTGTGACTGGAAGTGTTACCCACATCAGCATGAAGGCTTCAGATTTCATGCTGTGTAAGTGTCCAAGAATGGTAAGCATGTGTGTGTTGTAAGTGTGTGTGTGTGTGCAAGTGTGTGTGAATTTTTCAGTAAAGTGTAATATCTGCTTTTTTTGTTCTTTTTTGTCAGCTTTGTCATTCACACAGTTAATCCATGTTTTGTATGCCTGCTGGGTAACTGCAAGCATGATTTTTTTAAAGGTCTAGTTGTATATTTTTTGGTGTATTTTGTTTTAAACCTCATAAGAAGAATGAAATCATGGACATAATGAGATTGGTGTATATATTGTTTATCCATCATGAACAGTGTGTGTGCGTGTGCATTCATACATGTGTCTGGGCATATGTGTGTTTGTATACACACCTAGATACCCATGCCTAGATGCACATATTTTTTAAACTATATTGAGTCGTACAAGTGATTCTGTCTGTGGAAAAATATGCTGGCAGTCTAGATGCACATTTACCTATGGCTGCTGACAGCTTTGTTTCTTACTGTTTTCAATATGCATCTGCTTGAAAAAATACCAAGGGTTTTTGCTTTTTCTTTTGTTGTTCGTGTGCTTTTATTTTTTTAAAGAGGGAGGGTGGGGGATGAAGTTGCTTGTTGTTATTGTATTGCAGTGGACATCTTGAAAACATATATATTCTGTGCAAAAAAAAAAAAAAAAAGATAATGAAATAAAAAAGAAAAGAGAATACACAGAGAATGTGGTGGTAATTTTTTTGTAAAATGAGTTTGTTGTTTCTACTGATACATTGCCGCATGAATGTCTGCATGATGTACTTGAACATGTGTTGTGGAACTGTGTTTCTTTTACTCAGTTGATGAATATCAAAGCCTAATGTGATGTTTGTCATTCTACTGGCCAGTAGAGACTTGTAGCGATGCAATAGAACTTCCCTGGTACAGCTTTTAAAAATCTGCTTATTATGTCTTAATCCATTCGACTCTGAGCCTGAATGCTGTTCAGATGCCACTGAACGTCATCCTCAGTCTGTGACTGAGCATCATTCAAGTGAAGTAGCATGATCACTTCAACCAGATAATCAACACATGAATCATTAAATTGATAGTGAAGGGAGGTAACTTACTCAGAACTTCCCAATAAGCATGTTAACTTTTGCAGAATAATTCAAACAATTAATGTGGTGTTTTATGCTCACTTTCAAAACATAGCCATGCAAAAAAAATAAAATAATGTTTGAGTTTGTTAAAGCATATACTGTTCAAAAATGTATCATATTACATGAAATTTTAATGTGTTGATTCAAAATCATTTTGCAAGAACCATATGAAATTGTTAGCCTTTCATTAAAATGGTTTTTAAGATACCAAAAGTTAGGAAAAGGCTGCCCTGTAAACTCAGAAGGGTTGAAAAGATTAATGAGGATGAGTTTGCCATACAGGTATTTGTAACAAATCATCACAGGCATCCACGGCATAAATCAAATGGTCAAGACCTGTTTGTTGGACACACTGTACATGTTTAGCTTAAAACTCTCTGATAAAGTTTGTGTTGTTGAAACAAGATTTGTTTTGGAGAACTTGGCTTCACGACATCACTCCCAAACCATTTCATCAATGTGCACGTATGTTGTTTTTAAAAATAAGGGTCAGTTTCCCCATCCCCAGCTCTCTGTACTTGCCTGTCTGGCTGAAATCAATTTTTGGCTATTAATAGTTTGAATTAGTGTCTTTTCTACCAAGAGTGATTGCACCTTCACCATTCGCACTTGTTTGGATTAGTTTGATTTGCCCTACTAAGGTCAACGCCTTTCTTTCTAATGATGATCACAACATTTTGCACAACGGTCTTTATGATGGGAGGTATGAGAGTATCACAAAGGGACTTTATTATTCGCAGTGTTTTCTTTGGAGACTGATCTTCAGCTACTTGACTTCTGTTGTGATGCTAGATTTGTTGCATTTTTGGTTACTTGTCTGCTGAGATTTAGAGGGAAAGTCCTATCAAACCATGATTCGTGGATCATCAGTTAAGAGTACAGGGATACAGTAGTTGCAATGCAGAGTAAATTTTCACAGTGAAGTAGGCTGGTCAGTTTCATATTCAGGTCACATTAGGGAGGGCATGTTAAAAGGGATGGTCAGAAGAAGGAAGTTCCACTGTACCATGTTTCCCCTGCTTATGAATGGATCTTTTGCCCAGTTTCAGGTCAGTTCAAATCTTTCGTCACCGAAAACAGTTCAATAACTGACTGAAAAATCGTGTTTGAAATTAAAGTAACAATTATGCACATGGAGAAAGCATAAATATCACAAAGCAGAGTATTTTTTCTCATGGGCTTGGAGTTGTGAGAAACGCATCAGTAGGTTTTGTTTTATAGTTAAACCTGTTAGTCCTTCTCATCGTCTTGTTTTGCCCCACTGCTGTTGTTTGACAGGTAATGTGCAGTGTCAGGAACTTCTTGTGACGTACAGTTGTGAGCGTCAGTGAACAAAGGCCATACATGTTGTACCGCAGTTACCTCAGTCGCTTGTGCTAATGACCGTGCCAGATTTTCGGAAAGTTGCTCTAGAGTCTGCTCATCAACAGGGTGCGCTTTGTTGTGATTTTTAAGTGTGTACAGAGTTATGGTGGAAGGTTCTACTTTTGTGGTTGTTGTTTTTTTCACTGTATTTTCCTATTCATTGCATCATACTTACAGATTATCCCTACCTTGTCGATTTAGATTAATTTATGTTGTTTACAGCTCACTGATGTTATTAACATAGGTGATACATGACTGAAATGTATACGTATATACATACATTTACAAATTCATACATGTGTATGAGTGTGTGTGTGCGTATGCACACACACACACACACACACACACACACACACACACACACACACATACATGGATGCATGCATGGAAAAGATTACAAAGAATGTATGAAGCCCCAAAGAAAGGCTTCTTTTGTTTGTAGGTATTGTATTTGACTGAAAATATATATATACAGGACAACATTCAGATTTTTACTGCCTAAGATGATCAATCTCCCCCCTCCCTCCCCCCAACCATTCTCTCCCTCTCTCTGTCTCTCTCTCACTCTCTCTCTCTCTCTCTCTCTCTCTCTAACAATCTGTCTATCTCTATATCTCTCTGTCTTACACTAGTGTTATAATTAGAATACTTTTTTTTTAGTATGTTAATCATTGAGACATGTAGTTTAACTTGCTCAAGTCACAAGTATTCATGGAGCAATCTAGTGAATGACAGAGTTAGACACCAATGTAATAGGAAAAAAACAACAACAAAACAGGATATTGATTTAAGAAAAATGGAATAAAAACCAAGCTAGTTCATTTGGTAAGATGGGGAAAAGAACTGCATGTAGCCAAGCTCACATCAGTTTTATTGTGTCATAATTATTAACAAGACTGATCTTCGCCCTTGTCATAATTGTTATTAGTTACAACAGTGAATTAACATGTTCATATCATTCATTTTCATAGTGATGCATTTATATATCCACTTTCATCTCCACAGGTACTTCTTGTATTACTGCTTGCGGTAAAGTCAAATGCCTGTAATTGATGTCTTTTTTTTTTTTTTTTTAATTGCAACCATGTGCATAATAAGTGCAGCATTACTTTGTTGTGAAAGATTGCTTAACATTCTGATCGAGCATGTCCAGCTCGCTGCCTGTACCGATGAGGTATTACTCTTCAGCAATGCAACACAGTTTATTGGTCAGTACTGCCTGTGTTTTCAGACATCTGTGAGAAGATTTCCTTTATGTCAGTGGATGTGAAAATGAGATGTGTGGGTATGTACAAATGGGCGTGGGCATGGATATGTCATGTCATACTCTTTAAAGAATCTTTTAAAGCATTATGTCATAGTTTTAGTCTTTTCCTCAGCTGTGGGTGAGGGTTTTCACTTTTGTGTGTGTGTGTGTTTTGTTTTTGTTGTTCTTGTTTCTCCCCTTTTTTTTTTCCTCTTTGTGTGTTTTCAGTGGTTGTGGTGGTGAAGGTTTAGAATTTCTCTTAACATACTGTATATTTGCAGTCTAAATTATTTGTGTTGACTGAAAATTTATGGGGTTTTGTTTGTTTGTTTTATTACTGTTTTCTTGTTTATGTGGAATTTGTTAAGCAAAATTTCTGAGGAATTTTTCTGTGGACTTTTTTTTTCCCGTACAAAATGTGCCTACCAGTTTCTGTAGATTCCCTTTTTTTTTTTTCGTTTCTTTCTTCTTTTAAACATTGTATTAACCATATTGCACACCTGTGATTTCTCCTCATTTTCTATTAAAATTTCTTCTGGTTTTAAGAGATTTTTTTAATTAATTCTATATATTAGCAGCTTCAAGACAGTTGGTGTTTTCTTCTCCACCAAATGTCTCTCATTGTTGGGGGGGTGGGGGGGGGGGGGGGGGGCACGCATGTGAGAGAGAGAGAAACTTACGTGAAATGGAGTGGCAAGAGTATGTATGCATAGTACTTTCACTGATTTTCAGTTTTGAATCATTTTGATATATTTTGCACAGAATTTTAATGGTGACAAATTTTGTCATAATTTATACATTTTCTGTTGTAAATATTTCCTCTGTTGTGAACAGTTTCTCTTGTATTGAAATCGAGCTTTCTCTTGCTCCCCTTCCACCCCAACCCATTCCCCCCTGTCACCCCCCCCCCCCCCCCCACCCCCTCCAACCCTCCTGCATTTTTTAAAAATAATTAATTTGCACAGCAGAATAATATCGGGATATATATAGAACTCGATCTGGTTCTTTTGTCTGATTGTAAGCTAATAAACTGATGTGCATGTGTTTATGTATTTTTGCACATGTTTAAGCGATAAATACACATGTCTATGTATCTGTGCACATGTTTTAACATCACGTGTATGTCTAACTACATCTTAGGGTGGACTACTATGTGTTTGGTACGGAGACATTTTTGAAAGAAGGGGAGGGGGAGTTATAGGAAATATATTTGTCATATAGATCTGATGGTTATCGTTTAGCCTCTGATTTGTTGTTGTTGTTGCTGTTTTGAGGGGTTTTTGTTTTGTTTTTGGGGGGTGTTGTTCGTAAGTATATGTTTATGATATTTATTATACATCAGTTGTATACCCCTTTTTTTTTCTTTTTAAATAAGTTCTCTGGTTTATATTTTATGAATGAACCAGCTTTTAAAACTTTCTTATCAGTAGGTGCTATTTTTTTTTTAGGAGTGTTGATTCTTTTCAGTTGAAAATGTGTGCATATTATAAAGGTTTTAGCGGCCAATATCGCTGCGACATAACAGTAAAACTCATCATGTGTGCCTGTATTTATTGAGAATGTTGTCAATGCTGTGTGATGTTGGTGTACAAACTGCATTTTTCAGTTCATGGAGCAGTTTGCACGGTAGTCATGAAAGATGCCTTGTTCTTTGAAATGGACTGATATCATACATACATTTTCAGCTATTTACTGATGTCATTGTCGATGTATTTTTTTAATCTCTGTAAGAAATGGAATGATAGACTTTTAATAGTGACAGGACTAGTTGTAATAAAGTTTATTTCAGTAAAACTGTTTATGCTTTCACTTTGTGTGTTCTCTCTTTCTCTCTCTTTCAAATAAGTACATTTAAAATTCACTGAGGTCAACAAAGCTATTCTCCCCCCAACCCCACCCCATACTTCTCTCTGTTAAACACACAGGCACACACCCACACATTCACCCATACACTCTGTGTCTGTCTGTCTGCCTGTCTCTCTCTTTCTCTTACTTTGTGTGTCTGTCTATGTCTGTGAGTCTTGCTTTCTGTCTCTTCTGTACAAGTCTTTCTCTCAATCACCAAATAAAAATGCAGATGATTCGCTGTATCACTAACATTTACTGGTCTCCTCACATGGAACAGAAATGGGATTTGCGTAGTCACCAATACTTGGAGAGTGAGAGAGAGAGTATACATATATATCTGTGTCTGTGAGTGTGTGTGCGTCTGTGTGTGTGTGTGTGTGTCTCTCTCTCTCTCTCTCTCTTTCTCCACACACACACACACACACACACACACCCACACGCATGCATACACGCACACTCACACACACACACACAAACACACACACACATACATGAATGTGTGTGTGGAGAGAGGCACACACATACACACATGTACATGGTTGATTTTGTGTTTAGGTTCAGCATTCCAATGAAAGTGACAATATGTAAATTGGGTTGAATATATGTGTATTTGCATGTTTTTGTTTACATGTTAACAAACTCTTGACACATGCACACACACACACACCTGCAGCTACATAATGTAGAAATCGAGTTCATTAAAAACTAAACTGAGCAACACACAGTTGCACGCACGCATACACACACTCACACACACACACACACACACACAGACACACACACACATGCACGCGCAAGCGTTTACATATAATGGTATGTGCACACAAGCACATCGTTCTCATCTCAAACCAACCTGGGGTGAAGAATGGCTCCAGACCCCCGCAGGTTTGCTTCAACCGAAGAGATTCTAGCACTGTGTCCTCTTCTTCTCTCAGACTTGTCTCGCTTCAGCAGTCATTCTCGCTCGCCATTCAAAACGTGAAATCCCACCCACGTCCACTGTCTTCTTCTTGTTCAGTACGGACAGTCTCAAAGCTATATTTGTCAGACTGCCATGAGGACACCTGTGAGAGGAATTCCTGCACAGTTTGCACCATGGCTTCATCTGGAGTCGGTCAGAGTCAGAGCTAGTATAATCCATGGTCCTGAAACTGGAGGTCGTCTTCTGGCTGTGGTCTGGTCAGACCATTCTGTTGTTGATAGTGTGGCTGCCCCTGGACATTGAGATGATTGGTGGTCAGAGTTGGTTCTCTCTCTCCCTCTCTCTGTCTCTCTCTCACCCTCCCTCCCTCTCTCTCTCCCTCTGTCTCTCCTCAACAAACAGTTCATTTGAAGTAAATGGTTGTCAATGCATTGATGTACTCTCCTCTCTCTCTCTCTCTCTCTCTCTCTCTCTCTCTCTCTCTCTCTCACCCATAAACAAATCCATTGGCAATAAACGGTCATTAACACATTGATTTAGTCTCTCTCTCTCTCTCTCTCTCTCATAAAAAAAAAGAACGGAAGAAAAAGAACAAAAGCTGTCATCAATATTCTCTCTCTCTCTCTCTCTCTCTCTCTCTCTAGCCCCGATGAGACTTCCGTGTTATATGTGCTTGCTTGAAGTGCGCATAAACAGACATACGTGTGTGTGTGTGTGTGTGTGTGTGTGCAGGCGTGCTCACGCCCGTGCGTGCGCATACAGTTTCTATGGACAAAGAGAAATGCCAATAAAATGAAGTTCAAATTAAAGAGAAAGAACGAAGAAAAGACCTAGAGGCCTTCACAACAACTCAAGTTACCGTCACTGTAATCGAGAAGCTCAGTCAGTTCAAACCTCACCCTACCCGTATCTGCTGGTTCCCCGCTCTTCCTGGACCCTCGGTCCATGATGGCAAATCGCACTACCAAGACCACCCCCAGTACTGACAGGAAAGCAGCCACGCATGGTGCCACGAAGACCACCAGCTGAACGCCTGAAAGCAGAACGAAGAACCCCGTCGATGAAGCATGTCATTCTGTTTGAAGATGACAACCTGACAGTAAATCGCAGGATCACTTCCTGAACTTGCTAGCCATAGGATTCGTCGACACACAATCTATACAGTAAACGAACGTGTGTGTGTGTTTGTCTGTGCGTGCGTCTGTGTGTGTGTGTGTGTGTGTGTGTGTGTGCGCGCGCGCGCGCATGCGCTCGCGCGTGAAAAAATATAAGAATATCAACGATTGAAAATGGTCATTATGTCGAGAGGATGCTGGAGGGGTCTTGATAAGGATGTCCTGCCCGTCAACCTCATTTATGACGGTTCGAACCTAAGATTAGAATTAATTCTCTCTCTCTCTCTCTCTCTCTCTCTCTCTCGTGTGTGTGTGTGTGTGTGTGTGTGTGATTCATTCTTGTGACTGAAAAGTATAATGGTCAACCTATCTCCGTCGAAAAGAAAATATACATTATTTTAGTGATTGTCAGTGTTATCACCGCAGTGGATGAACACACTCTCTCTCTCTCTCTCACCATCTCTCTCTCTCTCTCTCTCTCTCTCTCTCTCTCTTTCTCACTCTCTCTCTCTCTCTCCCTCTCTCTCTCGTATCGCGCAATGTTTGTGCTATCAGAACATGAAAAGACAATAAATACAGGTGAAGAGGTAGAGTTTGGGTTTTATTTTTTGCCATATTCACTTCGCATGTAGGCCTGCACACGTGAGTGTGATTATGTGCAGGGCTACATGTTGGTCAGCATATTACCAGCCTATGTCTGCCTGCTCAGCTGTATTATCTTTGGGTAGTATTTTAGAACTGAATATACATTAGAGAGAGAGAGAGAGGGGGGGGGGAGGGGAGAAAATGTGCAATCCACAACTTTCCGGAAGTACTCACCTTGCGAGATATCTTCACCTCTGTTCCCCGACCTCCCGACCTCTGCCCCCTCGTCCACCGGCCAATCAGAACCTTCCACGACAGGACGCCAGCTGTCCATGTCCCTTCCAGCCCCTACAGTGACCTCAGTATCAGGGTCAGAAGTCATGTCGGTTTCTGTCGCTGCCGGTCCAGTGGTCCCCAAACCCACCTGCCCGCTGTCCTCAACCATGTTGGTGTCCCCGCCAGGCAAACGTGGAGGAGATCCAGGCTTCACATCCGAAGTTCCGGTGTATACTGTTTTTTTGGCATCGTCAGGTAGCACCTGGCTACCTGCCACGTTAGCATGGATCGAGGAGAGGTTAGTTCGGGCGGGCAGACTTGTAGTAGTTCCCGCACGCGGTGGTGAAGGCATGTTGTCGTGCGTCTGTGACAGCACATCTCTGGGAGTCGTTATTTCGGAGAGCTGCTGCTTGTGGTGAGGCACACTGTCCTTTTCCATCTTACTCCCAGCAGGCAGTGCGTCCAAGAAATCCCCCCAGCCGGTCTGAGCCGTCCCTGGATCGGAAGGCTGCAAACCTCCGGAATCTCCGAACTCGTCCCCTACGGTAGAAGTCGTTGTTTCCTGGAAGTCAACGTTGAAAGCACTAAGATCTAGAAACCCAAAGGACCAAGGCACAGGGGTGGGTACGTTCTGAAAGTCCCGTAGGTTAATGCCCACGGTGGTCGCTGACATGTCTTTGTCATCAGGAGTGGCGTCTGATGGCAACGTTTGCCACGGTCTTTCCGCTACACCAGCGGCGTTGGATGTTGTCCTCCACAAGTCTGGTTGAGGCTGGTTTTCTGCACCTGGTGCCGGTTGAAATGCCGCAGCCCATCCCTCTAATGAGGGGGAGTCGATACCGGTGATTTCTAGAGGCGGTTTGGATGCTGAAGTTTCCGGATTTTCTGGGTGATTTGTCACGTTCGTTGACGGTGTCGCCTGGAACAAAGTGTATTTGGCTATGAATTCAAAACCAATAACGAATTCTAAGAGACAAAAACGAGATTCACTTGTCAAATAGACGAGAAACCCCGTGAGTAGACAATGACAAATACATCTGATATAAAGAGTCTCTTCCCTGACCCCCCCCCCCCCCCGGTCCTCCTTCACGCTTCCTCCTCCTCCTCTCTCTCTGTCAGTCTCTCTCTCTCTCTCTCTCTCTCTCTCTCTCTCTCTCTCTCTCTCCAGTGAATCAGTCAGCTCGCGGATCTCCTGCACTTTTTGAGGCCAGCGACAAATCCTCAGTATGACCCACAACATTGTCTCAGCTGAGAAAATATCAGTTCAGAACAGAGCAGCCCTGAAGGCGTGTTTCCAGCCGTAGTCCAATGATCATTTTCTGCAGACTTGAAAACAAACCATCGAACCTACAGAGCTGTTCTCATGCCTTGCCGTGTGAGAACTGTGTACAGACGGCCCTGGCCACAGCACTAGGTGTCTCTGCAGGGCGCTGGGATCTACTGTCCTGCTGAGTTCTGAGGATGAAGAAAATCATCCAGGAAAACAGGCCAGGGGGAGGTAAAGATCACGTGACCCCAAATGAGTCAGATGACTCAGATCAATGTTCCAGGTCAAGTGACCCGGAATCAGATTTTGAGACCTGGATCTGGGTTAAAAGGCAGGTGACCCAGAATGTCTTACAGTGACTCAGGCTAAAGGTTTTGTGGCTTAGAGCTGGTTGTGGTTACCTGGAGTAGTGTTTAGGATTGCTTACCAAGCGCAGTGTTGTCAAGTGATCTGGAACGGGTCATGGTGACTGAGACCCAGGTTCCAGATCACGTTGCCCAGAATAGGATACTGGAACTAAATGGCTTTCCACGTTCAGTTTGAAAGTCGATTAATCCACGACTGGTCATCTGGTCCATGTGCTGGTAAAAGGTTAGATGAGCCAGAGGGGGTTATAGTGGTCCGATTGGAAGTTGAAAGTTTAGTGATCTGGTGACCCGGATCAAGATTACGAGTCCCAGAATGGAATATTGCGAAACAGACTCAAAGATCAGGTGACTTTCAATGGGTCGGCTGGCTCTGTTGAGGTTAAAGGTCAGGTGAGATAGTATGGGTCACAGTAACCCAGAATGATGTTAAACGTTGAGTGATCCAGAATGGGTCGTGTTGACCCAGGCATACTACAAAACTCATCTTGCCCACACTGGGATGTTGTGCCTAAGATCGATAATAAAGGTCCACTGACCTAAGATCGATAATAAAGGTCCACTGACCTAAGATCGATAATAAAGGTCCACTGACCTAAGATCGATAATAAAGGTCCACTGACCTAAGATCGATAATAAAGGT
>CM065734.1:15033615-15041115 GCA_033310375.1 Conus canariensis | reverse complement strand
AATAAATGTGGCATGGAAGGATCTAGCAGCTAATAAATGTGGCATGGAAGGATCTAGCAGTTAATAAATGTGGCATGGAAGGATCTAGCAGCTAGTAAATGTGGCGTGGAAGGATCTAGTAGCTAGTAAATGTGGCATGGAAGAGGGCTGGCAGCTAGTAAATGTGGCATGGAAGGATCTAGCAGCTAATAAATGTGGCATGGAAGGATCTAGCAGCTAGTAAATGTGGCGTGGAAGGATCTAGCAGCTAGTAAATGTGGCATGGAAGAAGACTGTCAGCTAAAACAAACAAACAATAGAAGAAGAAAGAAAGAAGGAAAGAAAGAAAGAAAGAAAGAAAGAAAAAGAAACAAGAAAAGGGGAAAAAGATAAAAGAAAGAATTACTGGCGAGAAAAACCGAACTTTCTGTGCTGTGAGATATTCTGCTATGAATATGGAGATTATAGAAGAGCGGGGTAGGGGATATGCGAAGAAGAGGGAGTGTTTATGCGGGGAGAGAGGGAGGGAGTTGTTCACATTTGGCACACACTGGGGTGACTTAATCTAGCTTGTGCATTTTCCGGAGTCAGTTGTTGGAAGGGGATGAGGGAAGAAGGGGGGGGGGGGGGGTCGGATGTAGACAGGTTGGTACAGGGAGGAAAAAAAGAAAAAGAAAAAAAAAAAAAAAAAAAAAAAAAAAAAAAGAAAGCACACACACACACACACACACACACACACACACACACACACACACACACACACACACTCACATACACACACACACACATACTCACACACTCTCTCTCTCTCTCTCTCTCTCTCTCTCTCTCTCTCTCTCTCTCTCTCTCTCTCTCTCCAGGGATTACAAAATGAGAGTAGGATAGTTCTAGTGTAGCATCATGTATTCCCATGTTGCCAATTCTGTTATGGTTTACATAATAATAGCTTGTTGCCATATTTTGAAGCCCTGACGACCACGGCATCAGTTTGGATGAAGAGGGACAGCGGTCAGCTGTACGAAATGGAAAAGAGCCGCTCTTCGTCCATGAATAATGTTGCACGCATTTTTTTGCATACTCTCTCTCTCTCTCTCTCCTCTCTCTCTCTCTCTCTCTCTCTCTCTCTCTCTCTCTCTCATGAGTAATGAAGTTGAAATGAGCATAGTACAAGTATGTCTGTGTATATTATTACAGAATGTATAAATTGAGTTTCTGCAGTGATACAAATTGAATCTGTTTACAACCACTCCCAATGACATGGGTCTGGGGCATAATTTATGCATTAAAACTATCCGAGTTCAGAGTCTCTCTCTCTCTCTCTCTCTCTCTCTCTCTCTCTCTCTCTCTCTCTCTCTCTCTCTCTCTCTCTCTCTCTCTCTCTCTCTCTCAAGCACGAAGAAAATCAGACAGATGAAGGCTAATCACCATTGTGATAATGCAATATAAGAGATACATGAATGAATAATTCCATTCTTCGCATGCAGAGGATCTAGAGGAGATCAGTACGATAAAACATCATCATTTGATGTGAGTGGGTGATCGAATCACTCTATAATCTTACTACATTTTTCTGTTTGTTTTTCGTTCGAACATACCTACGGTACCCGTGTGTGCGAGGATAGTCGGTCGAAGATGTTCAGGTTTTCAGTGTGTTGTTAGCCTCTGGTTTGATTTACATTTGGAATAACAACTGTGTAATAATTATTTGCACGCCACGAAAGAAAGAGGAAAAGGTTTGTTGTCCTGTTACCCCACCCCCACCCCCTTGTCAAAAGGCTTTTATGGTAATGATAATGAAATATGTAATCTCTCTCGTCTCTCTCTCTCTCTCTCTCTCTCTCTCTCCTCTCGCTCTCGCTCTCTCTCTCTCTCTCTCTCTCTCTCTCTCTCTCTCGCTCTCTCTCTCTCTCTCTCTCGCCTTCTCTCCAGCACCCATCCTCTTCGCCCTCCTCTCTCTTTCTTATCATCATACTCCGGGAGTTGTCTGTCAGCTATTAAGGGACAGGCTATAAACGGCAACGCTGTCGCCTTGTAACGGATGGCAATGGACGAGGGCTGTCTAGGTGGGTGGAGAACTCATCGGTCACAGGAGAGCCCGTGCTGCCTGGTGGTGTCACTCTGTCTTCCTTTCACAGTCACCACACAGACACACGACAGACAGACAGACAGACAGACACTGACCGACGGCATTTCTTGATGAACCCGGCTTGCCTTGAGCCAGGTGAAAACGGCCACAACTTTTGGCTCGGGAGTTTCGTAGCTGCTTCGTCACTGTGTGTGTGTGTATGTGTGTGTGTGTGTGTGTGTGTGTGTGTGTGTGTGTGTGTGCGTGTGCGTGTGTGTGTGCGCGCGCGCGCGCGCGCACGTTTCAGTGTAGTAGGTTTTATTGTGTTGTTGTTGTTGCTTTGAATGCAAACAACAACAATAATGATATGGACAAAGATGGAAAAGTGTGGAAGTTGTTTTACGGTGTGCGTGCACAGGTATTTCTCCCCTCTCACTTCCCACTATCCCTCACACACACACACACCACACACACACACACACACACACACACACACACACACACACACAAAATACAGAGGCAGAGTTGGCAATATGACAGTTTTATTAACATTAGCCTATTTGACTTTTATGCCAAGGGGTTAACTGACAATTAGCCTTGTAAGCGGCACACGAAAACTAAAATACGCACATGCACACACACAAAATGACAACTTGAATGAATAGAATAAGAAAGGTGTACTGCACTATGGCTACATTCCAACTACAGTCCTTGTAATCCAACGTAATCGGTAATCGCCGTTACAGGCGGGACACGTGAGTCAATATTACTCAAGAAAAAATAAGTAATAAACGACCAGCCAACGTTAATTCCAAATAATGTCAGATACAACGATACACGGAAGATGTGCAACACAAGCAATTATACTGTTGTTTTCTAACTGGTATTCATAGTCGAGAGACTACGTCACAAGGAAAGCATTTTCTTCCTACGTTGAAATGCTACGGCGATGACTTTACGACCGATTATTATAACGTCTACGTTTGCTGATGAAATTACACGTGCAAAGCCAAAATTTAAGCCTTTTCATATTGTACCTCTGGAAAATGGTGCCTGTCAAACGAAAAGCGTCATTTTCCCCCAACAGTCAAAATATGACCTTCACCTTCGACGCCGTCTGAACATAAAAGGACCAATTAGAAGTTAAACAGAAACGTTTGTATCACACCATTTTCTCTTTGTACAAAATCCCAGAGTTCTTGTTCTAAATCTTGCGAGATTACCCGGTGCCATATATGTACGTGTTACTTCATCAAGATTCTCTCCGGCTGAAACATATCTTTTAAAGAATCGCCACACTATGAATATTGTTCTTTCTCTGCTATATAACCATGCCAGTTTTGTTCAAAAACACTCGGAAAGGCTATGTTTGAATTCTGACAAAATACCTTTTCAGTCCCTGCCTCTTGAGAAATCCAAACCACACAAACCCATCTTTTTTTTTTTCTTTTTTTTTTTTAAGTCAAAACATTCTTTCTGTCAGATACCCAGTTGCAATTTCGTGTTCAATCTTATCCAAAGAGCATTTCATGTGCCTGTCAACATAGGCGTTTTACAAGTAGTCGAATTAGGTTTAACCAGTACCTAATAATTTAACGTAAACTCTAGTTTATCTGCCTAATTCTCAACAGTAAATTTTATTTGAAGCGTAAAGGGGTACATTTAGACATCTCTGGATTGCAAGAGTATGTATATTTTCCACTCGTTTGTTTTCATAGAATGCCCAAACTTCTGCGCTACGTGTCGAAACAGGTTCTCTGTGAGAGTTCACTAAATTCTAAACAAGGACGGGTCGATAGAGTTTAATCTTATTGTACGAAGAATCTCTATCACTCCTGTTCTGGCGTTTCTAACTACTTCTGAGCACCCTGAACCAAAAACAAAAAACAAAGTTTTGGTGTGAAAACCATATCGAGAGGGGGAGGAGAGGGAGGGGGAGAGAGAGGGCGGTGTGTGTGTGTGTGTGTGTGTGTGTGTGTGTGTGTGTGTGTGTGTGTGTGGAAGAGAATGAGTGAGAGAGAGAGCGTGTGTGTGTGACACAGAGAGAGAGAGAGAGAGAGAGAGAGAGAGAGAGAGAGAGAGAGAGAGCAAGCGCACGCTTGAGAGAGAGAGAGAGAGAGTGCACTACAGCCCGAGAATATAAAGCATGCTTTATTATGTATCCAGTAACTGAGAAGTTCATAGGAATTGTCCATGACACTCACGTCGTGTCCTCGGCCTACATCTACTCCATGTCGAGTGCTTTATCTTGTCAGCCCTTGCTGTAGTCATGGAAGTCAGTCACACGGTGATAATACTGGGGCTAAAGGACGGTACATTTTCACGTACATTTTGATAGAATTGATGGAGGTGCGTATGTGCGTGCATATGTGTGTGTGTGTGTGTGTGTGTGTGTGTGTGTGTGTGTGTGTGTGTGTGTGTGTGTGAGAGAGAGAGAGAGAGACAGACAGACAGACAGACAGACAGACAGAAACTGCTTGTTTGTTTGACAGATCTTTTTAAATCTTAACTTCTCTTTCTTCAGTGATCGTGAAGATCCTCCACTTGTCCCTGTTGTTGTTCTTGTTCTTCTTCTTCTTGCTCCTCCTCTTCCTCCTCCTCCTCCCCCTCCTCCTCCTCCCCCTCCTTCTCTTCGTCTTCTCTTTCACCCCATCCTCCTTGTCCTCCTCCTCCGCCTCCTCCTCCTCCTCTTCCTCCTCCTCCTCCTCCTGCTCCTCCTTCTCCTTCTTTGATCCTTGGCTAGAACTCCGAGGTTGACTACTGGTAACAATTTTTAGCGCCTATGACCAGTTTAATCCTATCGTTAAGATAGCTACCGTCCGTCGTCGAGAATGATTTTTTAAACACGAGAACAGCATGCGCCTTTGATGGCTCTTTCTGTTTAGTTTTGTGTTTGTCAACATTTTACCTGTACACAGGGGGGGGGGGGGGGGGGGGGGGGGGGGGAGGGTCTACGCCTCTACAGAAGAATTCATCTTCAACCACTCGACGGCCACATCAACCTGCTGGGTATTCCGCCGCTTCGTGGGTTGTCTACACGGGAAAGCCTTTAACAGGAAAGGAAAAGGGCTACGACATTCAGAATAAAAAAAAATGTCATTGTTAATGTGGATTTTATCAGCACGCTGTTGGTTTTCTTCTTTTTTTCGTTTTTAAATTATTTTATTTTATTTTTTCCTTTAACTTCGAAAGAGTAACTGATCCCGGAAAGGCTTGGCATAAAACCGGACCCAAATTAAGTGGAAAAGAAAGAGAGAAAAAAAGAAAGAAAGAAGGGAGGGAGGAAGGAAAGAAAGAAAGACGGAAAGAAAGAAAGAAGGAAGGAAAGGAAAGAAAGAAAAAAAAATGAAGACAACGAAAGAAAGAAAGACAGACACACAGACACAAAAACAAAGAACGAACGAAAGGAAGAAACCTTTCTAGAGAAAAAAAAAAAAAAAAAGGGGGGGGGGGGGGGGGGGGGGGCGTGTGGGAGATCACCTACACCTAGCTATTCTGTCTACTAACTATCTGCGACAATGAACATTTAGGAAAACCACTAGCCGTGATTTGAAGCAGGAGCCAGCAAGGCTGTCAGCTGCCACGGCTGTATCGGGCAGTTCATTCCAGTCCCTGGCGGTGTTTGGGGGGGGAGGGGGGGGGGGGGTATTTTGTCAATAATCGGTACAGCAGCATCGGGCTCAGTTTGATAGAACTGACGGGGATGACTTCTTCTTCTTTGTCGAGGAGGAGCAGGGCTGACGTTAATTTTGCTCACCGCAGTCTGGCCGTTCATGTTTTTCTCTCTTCATTCTGTCTGGCGACATTCCCTTGATGACTGAGGAAAGACCGCTGGAGATTTTCTATTATGGCTAAAACCTGGAGGTTTTGTGATCGCGGCTGGTCACAAATCTTACGACTCTTCGTCAGCCGGCCTCAGTTTGGTGGAAACCAAAAAAAAAAAAAAAGAAAAAAAAAAAGAAATACATCCAAAGGTGCGGGCGAGATCCAGACAAGCAGCCTTCTGTCCT
Source organism: Conus canariensis (assembly GCA_033310375.1). Taxonomy (NCBI): domain Eukaryota; kingdom Metazoa; phylum Mollusca; class Gastropoda; order Neogastropoda; family Conidae; genus Conus; species Conus canariensis. The sequence continues at coordinate 15,035,061 of CM065734.1, read as the reverse complement.
CAACTGGGGGCCGGAATAGCTCAGTTGGTAGAGCGCCGGACTCGTAATCCAAGGGTTGCGGGTTCGAATCTCCGCCGGGCCGTTTCGGTACAGGGGGATTTTTCCCTCGGAGTTAACATTAGTTCTGACTCCATTTCCCATACAGTCCTTCGAATGAGACTATAAACCGAGGTTCCGTGTGTGAACGCACGCATAACATTTTGCACACACGTAAAATTCTATCACCAACTTTCGGAAGAGAAGGCCAGTTTGGCCGTTGGTATGGATGACACCTTACACATAGCATGCACCTTCCCCGAAGATGGAGTATGGCTGCCTTAATGGCGGGATAAAAAAAAAAAACGGTCATGCACACAAAACTCCACTCCCTTTGTAGGGTAGATGGGATTAATACTTGCCTGTCCATATAGGGAGTGTTCTCAGGAGTATCAGCCTGCGTACGCAGAAGAAGTCCTCAACTGCCGAACAAACCAGCCGGGAGCAATCCTGCACCACCCTTAGACATTTTAGTTGACGCTTCAGTGATTTCACTGCGTCCGGTTGTTACAACACCTTTCTTCTGAAGATGCACTAGGTAAAAAATTAAACGTTAACTCTTCAAGATAACTGTTAACGTGAGTGGGAAACTGCGGTATGGCAAGGCAGTAAATGTATTATGTATCAAAATTCCAAGAAATGTTATGGGCAAGAGCAGTTACCAGTAATGTTTATTTTTCCGTTGATTCTTTCAATGTAAGCCTAGCTGCCTTGACTTGAAATTGAATTCGGACGAGGGATCGAACAGAACTCCCGTGAAAATCGTGTTTGTGGAAATTGTAATATTGGTGGCTATTGAGATGAATTCCATTCTATCCTTGAATCCCACCCCCCCCCCCCCCCCCCCCCAAAAAAAAAAAAAAAAGGAATCTTAAAAAGAAATACATGCCCAAGAATATCTCTATCCCAATCAGTGTGTAGTCTTTTGTAGTTTCTTTGTCGCTGGTTAAAGTCATCGACAAAAACTGGCCATATCAGTCATGTCAGTAACATTACATAACGCTTCTGGTTACTGTTTGCTGCTTTTGCTGTGTGTCAGCTTTTTCCACAGGTACGTATTTTCAGCTAGTTAACAGATCCGTGTCGATACATGACGTATTCCTTTTTGATTCACGTAATTTTGATTAAATGTCATTGAACTTTATCCTCCACGCCAAATATAAATCGGGTCACGGGATCAGTTAAACTTGAAGTGTATGTGTCTCTTTAAATGCATGCTTTCAGACGAGGGGCCTCGGTCTTGAAGCTTATCCGAAAAGTTGGGGAGGCATTACAGACTGCTCAGATATGGACCGTGAAATGAGAAAGCTCCTCCATCCCCCAAACTGGCTGTCTTCAGCGCGTGTCGAACTCTTGGATTAGAGGACAGTACTTTCATTCACTGACTCAACGGCAGCCTTCCTCAGCCCT
>CM065734.1:15013615-15026115 GCA_033310375.1 Conus canariensis | reverse complement strand
ACGCGTCACATTCTCTACCCACAACGTGTGCTTACTTTTCCTGCCAAACATTTACTACCAAGTTTTGTCTGTGTAAACACCCTAATGTACGCGCATTTTTGGCAACGAAGAATAACACACTGCAGGAAACAACAGGTGAAAAGCCCTTGCTGGTTCGTACCAATCCGTGACGAAGTTTCAAATATTCGGTGAGTCGTGCAGCCCGATTGTGTGATGTAATATAAACATGCCCGTCCTGTCTATCTGTCTGTATGTCTGTCTTTATCTGTCTGAATGCCTGTCCTTGTCTGTATGTCTTCTGGCTCCATATACAAGTCCACAATTTTCGACAGCTCTTCTGCAGATCTGACATGGTGACTTATTAGCATAATGGGCAGATCAAGATAAAAAAAAAATCACTTGTGCTAGAAAGTCGCATTTAATGCAGCCGTATGGCGAAGCGAAGCGTTTCCAATATTCGAAGCGGGTCGAACATTCCTTGCCCTTCGCGTTCATCAGTATAGGTAAAAACAAACAAACAAATCGTGTTTTTGTCAGGGAATTGGAGACGGGGAGGAAGGATGGGGTGGCGAGAGGAGCAGGAGAATGGGAAGAGGTGGGTAGGGGGTGGTGGGGGAAGAAGGGGGTGGGTAGTAGGCCTGTACATATATGAAGAGAAGAAAAACCGAGTTTAAACACTCTGGTTTCTCTTCAAACAAACGAGAAAATCTTTCGCCCAAGTTTAAACAGCCTAGTTTGGTATACAAATTGTACTCTGTTCATTACCTGCTTAATTAGTTTTCAGTGCAAACGATCAGGTAAATGTTGACTTTCTAGAGTAAAAAATCAGAACGGAAGTATTTTCCAGAAATATACCACAATGCACCGCAAGTGATAACATCTTCTTATTGGTGGCAATTCTGTTCCCGTTCGTACGTAGTCTCGCGACACATGGCCGAACAAGTTTCTTAGTAAGTTTGACGTTTGACCTGTCACGTGTCATATCACGTGACACACGCTCGCGTATGTTCATGAGTGGATGTTCGGGTAAGTGCGCGCATTAGCGAATGCCGTTTGGAAGTGTTCTGTTACCGGTCATTGTCAAATGTTTTCACCGTTCATTCATTCTGTGACCTCCTTCGAGGTAGAGGGCAGTAAGTATCGCACACCAACACACACACACACACACACACACACACACACACACACACTTCCCGCCTACCCCATTATTTATTGTTATAAGTAAACGTACATGTTACACGCCATGTTGTGTGTACACTAATTAATGTCCAGCAAAACATGTGTGCCCCTGTCACTGGCGTGTGCTTCATCCATCATTTTGGAAGTGAGCTGGTCGCCGTTACAGCAACAATGTCAGTCCTCCAAACAGCGGAGCAAGAGCCGTGTGCGGTGGGGAACGGCAATTAAAAAAAAAAGAAGGAAAGCCTGCGTACCAACACGTGTGATGAGAATTAATGAAAACTAGTGCTCTGTTGGAAGAAACGGTGCACTGCCGAATTTCTTTGTGAAACAATAAACAAGTAGGGTAACTCTTGCGCCCATAAGAAAACCTAACACGGAGTAACTTGTATTCAAGACTGACGCAGCCTTTTAAACTTGAAAAAAGTCAGACAAATACAAAGACGAACAGTCTAATAGCGCCAGTCTTGAATAAAAGTTACTCTGTCTTAGGTTTTCTTATGGGAGCAAGAGTTACCCTACTTGTTTATTTTTTACTGTTCCCTGCCTCATTTCATTTTCAATTTCTTTGTGAAAGTCCAAGTGTAGACAAATTCCTGATTATAATTGTCATGATAGTAGTAATCTTACATTCGTAAAGCGCATATAGTCCCAAGTTTACAGCTCATACCTACATTCAAACACAAACATTCAACTTATAAAGTGTCCAGAGTATCAAAAAATATGCTGCCAATATATATATATATAATATATATATATATAACATGAATACATAGGCCTACACACCACACCTAGGCATACGTACAGGTTCAAAAATGTACAAAATATTTCTTGCAGTTGGTTTAAAATGGGGGGGGGGGGGGGGGGGGGGGGGAGTCACCGAATATGGAACGGAAGGTCATTTAGAGCACTACACTGCTGAAACACAGTGAGGACATTCCACTAATACTTCACTCCTGTTGACGGCATAAAATGACGGCATGACCAAAGAGAGGATCAAGGGCGGGAATGCAAAGATTTAATTCATGATTGTGCTTCTAAATCTAACAAACGTTGCAAAATGTTACAAGCAGCATAAACTTTCAAAATCTGAAATGCTGAGTTTATGTGGTTCTTGCATGTCTCTTCCACAGAACGATGAAACATTTTATGCTTCTGCTATTTTTGTTTACTGGGGTTACTGAGGCTGGAAAGGACAGTATGTTACGTTAAATATGGGACAGCTGGAATCGGAAAATATGGCACTAGGTTTTACACACACACACACACACACACACACACCACACACACACCACACACACACACAGAAAGAGATTTATACATATATTGATATTGTTTGCCCAGATAGGACGTTATATACGATTTTTCCCCCACTTAAACTGAGTCTTCACTGTTCCGTATTATCTGAATATGCGTTTTGTGAACAGTATTTAGCGGCACGCCTAAATTCCCTTCAGTCAGCTATTCTTTACCACTCACCACTTACAAACAAAAAAAGAAGAAGAAGAAGAAGAAGAAAAGTTTGTTTTTTTTTCATCCCGCTGATGTAGTTTTGCAATGAAACTGTAGACCTACGTTTCAGCTCGATTAAAAAAAGAAAAAAAAAAAGTCAAGGATTATTAAGTTCGTTTTATTAAACACTGTTCCATCTCGTCAATTTTTTTGTTTGTTTTTTTTGCAGTGACGGTTATACGTTGTTTTTTTTTCTTTTCCCCCTACCTTTTTAAATAATTTGGGGGAAAAAAACAAAAAAAACAATGGATGGCTAAAAATTTGTGTGTGTTGTGTACTGCAAGGTTTGTTGTTTTTTTTCAATCGTTTGTTACTAAAATCGGTCAACATTTCAGTAATATGAGTGTTCTCGCAGTTTACATGAATATCAGACGAAGAAAAAAAAATGTTCCACGTTAGGCGATTTTCCCCATATAGAGCTATATCGACATTTGTAAATCTATCAACACAGTTTTCGTGCTGAATCAGGCCAGATGTCAGTTTAAGCGTCTTCATGCTTGGCGTCAGGCTTACTATTAAACGTGTCAGAACGATTAGTATATTTTGATGATAATAATAAATGTCTTTGATGATTCTCAGAAGATTAAAAAGAAGAAGAAGAAGAAGAAGAAGAAGAAAAACAGAACAACTATCAACAACGTTTCGGTCATAGACCGTCTTTAGGACTTGTGATATAAAAAGAGAAACAAATAAATACGTATTGACAGAGGCATAGTAGTAGAGTAGACGAAAAGAAAACAAAAACGATGGGTCACAAGAATGCAGTCGAAAGTGGTAGAATAATAAAACAGATATCTGACCGCAGATCTTCTGTAAAAAAAAAAAAATAATAATAATAAATGTCTTTGATAGTTGTTCTGTTTTTCTTTTCTTTTTTAATCTTCTGAGAATCCTCAAAGACATTTATTATTTTTTACAGAAGATCTGCGGTCAAATATCTGTTATATTTTGATGCTTACGTAACCAGACGTGCTTATTTCACCTGTGAGCTAAACAATCATCCAGATTTCATGTCCAGACACATTATAGGTTGGAGGGACTACTCGCGAAGGCGTTCCGTTGTTGTATTATTGTTCTCATGTCTTTGGTGAAAATAAAAATTCTCACTGAGGAAAAACAGAGAGAGAGACAGACAGACAGACAGAGAGAAAGAGAGAGAGAGAGAGAGAGAGGCCTGAATAGAATACGCAGACTATATAGGCCAATATAGAATTAAACACGAAAAACATTTTTTAGTATAAATCAAATAAATATTTGCAGAAAAACAAGGAACAAGTCAATGTTGAAGGAAAACTAACCAAACCATTGTCCATAAGTAATATTACATCACAGACTGTGTCTTTGCTAGTCAATGTTGAAGGAAAATCAACCAAAACATTGTCCATAAGTAATATTACACCACAGAATGTGTTTTTGCGGAGTGTATTGCTGAACATTCGTTCAACAACAACAACAACAACAACAACAACAAAAGAAAGAAAGAGAAAGAAAAAGGAAAATCAATCATGTCGAAAGTAAACCACAGTATTAAAACAGACCTAATATGTTTTGAAAACTGTTTCCCCACCCACCCACCCACCCACCCTTCCTCGGTGCCTCCCACCCCCACCCCTTTGGCTTCCCGTTTTGTTGTTGTTGTTGTTGTTGTTGTTTTTAATCGTTTTAAATCTCACCGTCAGCTGCAGAAGCAGACACACAGCAACAAGGACCTTAATCATCATTTCCTCTTCTTTTCAGGTACTCTCCCTTCTCAGCTGGCAGAAAGTATACAAAGTTCACCTAAAGGGACCTTACTTTTATATGATGTGGTCAGCTCCAAATCGGGGTCACCGAGATGGAAGATAATCAATGGGAAGGAGACATCTGAGTGACCGGAAGTCGATCAAAACAAGGCGGTTAAACCCAGAACCACGTCCTCTCGTCTAGAACAACATCGATCCTCTCGTCTGTCAAGTCATTCCTTAATGGTTATCGCTCGCTCGTGTGTGTTAGTTTTGGCTGGTCGGATTTGTCTGTCAGATTTGGCGTACATGACTTTTTGCTATTTACTCTCTAAGAAACACAGAAGCTTCATAATTCTTCCCAAATTTGAATCCCCACCCCCACCCCCACCCACTTCACCTCCACTTTCCCACACCCCATCCCAGTTTGTTCGTTTTTTTTCTTTTTTGATAAATATACTAATCATAATTTCTTAGAATGTTTCTCTTGCCCGTTTGCTCTGAATATTGTAGACAAGATTTTGTTTTGTTTCGTTTTGTTTATTTTCGTGAGCTGTTTTCTGACTCATCACCTTAAAAAAAAAAAAAAAAATATTCTATTTACTCTAGTTTTCTTTTGTTTTGCTTTGTTTCTATGTTTAGATGTCCTCTAACCATGGATGGGTTCTTGTCCACGGGTAGAATTTTGTTCGGCGTTCTTGATCAAACCCTTTAAGTCGAAAAAGTTGTCCGACTAGACAGGCTACATATTCACACAGATACGTATGTCCTGGTATTGAAGCTTGTCCAAACGTAAGTATCAATATTCAGTTGGGAATGATGATTTGGAGTTTCATTTCATGGAGATGCCGATGGATTTATGATAATAATAATAATAGTAATAATAATGATAATAATAATGAAATAGCAATCACAGAGATGCTGAGTGTCTTGAATGTTGTACCAGAGTATGTGTTTTACTCCCAGTCCTGTCAGTATTGTCAAGGGCAAGCAAATACTGTCACGTCTTGGATAGCCTCTCCATCGTTCTTTTCCGACCGGCCCCTCCCCCAGTCCTGTCAGTATTGTCAAGGGCAAGCAAATACTGTCACGTCTTGGATAGCCTCTCCATCGTTCTTTTCCCCCCCCCCCCCCCCCCCCCCCCCCCCCCCCCCCCCCCCCCCCCCCCCCCCCCCCCCCCCCCCCCCCCCCCCCCCCCCCCCCCCCCCCCCCCCCCCCCACCCCCCCCCCCCCCCCCCCCCCCATTGGCCTTACACCCACACCACTTTTTCCGACTCACCGTCCACAGCCTTGATTGCCCCACCATAGCCTGGGACCGGCAATCCCCAAGGAGCAGTGTATGTCAAGTCGTCATGAGACATCGTATCAGAGGAGGCAATGTACTACTACAAGTCACTTTGGTGGTGTTCAGTGGTGCTTGTTCTGATCACATACAGGCAGGACACTGCCTACTAAGCCCGTACTGGCCACCATAACTGCTAAGTCGCGGAGCCAGTGTGAGTGAGCTGTCCCTCCGGAGGGCGCCATCACGTCCATCCGACGACAGTCCCCATAAATTTGCCGATACCGGTGACCCCGACATGACCCACCAAGGGCACCAGCCCTTGGAGAGGAAATTGAAACTGACGCCACCTTGACCTCAGGGATGAAGGGTCACAGATTTGACTTTTTTTTTTTTCTTTCTTAAAAGGCTTATCGATGAGGATGAGAATTATGAAGATGTTGCCACGGTCAGTTTGTGCAAATTGTTTGGACGGAATTTCAGGTAACGCTTACTCAGAGATGTACGTTGGCTGGTGCTTTCCATTTTTAGTGAACACTGGTTATATTTGGGTGCGAAAAGAATGAGAACAGACGAAGTTATTCACCTCCTAATTTTGCCAGCCAAATTATTATACTCACGACCTGAACGATGATAAAAGAATTGTTCTCTTTTAGTGGTGTCTTTACATCTGTTCTCCCGAGATTGAAAAGTACACAGCCAGAATACAAATGTAATATGAAAATTTTGTTCAGTCTTGGGATGCCGATGTTCCTCTTTTAACATAGCTGTTGAAAGACTTGTTGAATCCCCCCCCCCCCCTCCCCCCCAAATGTTCAACTCCTGTTTACTGTCACACCAGTACAATGTATTCAGTGATAGGCTGTATATTTTTGCTGTCGTCATTTTGCACTGTTGCCTCTCTCTCTCTCTCTCTCTTATTCTTTATCACACTCTTTTTTCGAATATTTTATCAAATGTGTTCAAGTCGTTTACTAATCTTGGACAAAAACACACTACTGTGGTTGAACTTTGAAAAGCTCGGGGATTATCATACGTAGCTATGTGTGCACATTTTGTGAATTATCTTTTTTTTTTTTTTTTTATTGAATAGTTTATTTTGGTTATCAGCGGATGACATTACCTTGCTTTCTTGGTCTTCAAACAAAACTGAATAATTTATGTAGTGCATCTTCAAAACTTCTGCTCAAGATTAACATGGAAAAGAATAATGTTGTTTGAAGAAAAAAAATGATGCTACGGATTTCCATTCCGGTCTGAAGTTGTCCTCTGTGACCAGCTGTACGCTTACTTTCATAAAATATATTACAGAGTCAACTGGACCCGGGAGATACAGACACCTGCAGTGTTGGTCAGGAAATTTGAGCAATACTGTAAGAGACATATCCATTAAGAGGTTTATAAAAACTCGTCAACGTGGTCCCAGTCTTCCCAGTTAACAAATTCGGTTCTGGGTAAAAGCTGGTCGGGGCAGAAATACCCCACGAATAAATGGCTATGAAGGAAATCGAACCCTAAGCTGGCGTTTTTCAGTTTTCTTGGCCAATTTCCATCACACCTTTGTGAGCATCTGTATTGTCCCTGTTGATATTGCAAACGGTGTAACTGGATGAGATTTACAATTTCTGATCTTTTGAATAACAAACAAAGCAAAACAAAAACACGGGACGCTTTTTCCTGTGTTGGTCTTATAGAGTGCAAGTTACCAGATCTAGGATGATAAGAAACAGAAAAAAAGAAAGAAAAAGAAATCTCTGCTCGTTTTGTTAACAGGACAGGTATTTGACCACAACGAATGCCTTGGCCTGTGACATCGACAGGCGGCTTTCAGGTGCTGTGGCTTGCCACGGATTCCATAATTCTGTAGGAGAAGCTCCGCTATAAGCCTGGACATACTTCCGAACGCTTTTTCATAATCGACAAGCCAGACATACGGTGAAGACTGCCAATTGAGAAAAAATGTTTAAACTCTTAAATTAGGTGCGTGTACACACACACACACACACACACACACACGCCGTAAATCGATCCCATTTAGGGAAGTGGGGGGGGGGGGGGGGGGGGGGGGGGGGCTGTACTGGAACAATGCAGGTAGGGTCGAAGTCATGACCAGGTGTGCTTATCTGGTGGAAGCCGTAGACCTAATTGTCCTGCATTCTAACGCTCTCAGGACAATCGGATTTAACCCGTGCAAATTAGGCTTTTCCATTGTGTCGTCGTCTCGACTCTTCTGTGTCACGGTGCCCGAATTAGTTGAAGACTAGGGTCCGTTTCTAATGAACTGATTCTGTGTGTGTGTGTGTGTGTGTGTGTGTGTGTGTGTGCGCGCGCGTGCTTATGTGTTTGTGTGTGTGTGTGTGTGTGCACACACACACGCTTGTGTTTGCGAGTGTTTTGTGTATGTGTGTGCACAGGCATGCATGAACATGAAAGCGCATGCATGCATGTTTTGTGTGTGCAAGTGTGTGTGGTGCGCACCCACATCTACATATGTGTGCATGTGTGTGTGCATGGTATGCATTTGCATGCACACGCGTGTGTATGTGCGTGTCTGTCTGAAGCACACACACAAATATATGTGTGTATATGTGTATGCAGCACGCATGTGTGGATGCTTGTCTGTATGGATAGGTATGCGCACGCTGTAAGAATGTACGTGCATGCACACATAAGCATTAGTCATATATGTATGCCTATATGTATATAAGACGAAACATTGGCCGCTTCTGTTCACTGTGACTTTATGTTTGTCCATAAGATCTTTTCTACTGCATTTATCAAGAATTGTGAACAAAGACTTAAGTGTGTAGGACCAGAATGGTCAACTGGGTCAACTCTGAATCACCCTTAACCTCAACCTGGTCCCATTAATAGACTTCTTCCACTTCCATATTTTCTATTCCTTCTCATATTTGCTGATATCGGTTTAATTATTGGTATCATAGTATGCTTGCCATAGTTAAGCATCAGAAAGTTTTGAAAGCTATGGTACACTGGTGTACTAGAATGCTTAGCCTTGCTAGCTTGGCATTACAAAAGTTTTCAAGGTTATGGTGCCTAGTATTACAGAAGCTTTTGAATAGTTTGGCACCGGAAAGTTTACAAGTTCATAGTGCACTGGCATAGTATAAGAAAGTTTAAGGTTTGGGGGGCTGTGGCAGGGTGACCGTCTGCAATGCTGGATTTTTGTGGTATCACGCATCAGTGGGAGACTCTGTCTCTCTCTCTTTCTCTTTAATGTCATTGATTATTCCAGTGTCACACTCTGCAGCTGAAAAACACAACGGTTCACAGAAACACTGTTGTTTGGAGAAGGAAATTTGATAGGAAATGCAGAATAGGGACATTGAACTTGCGAAAATGACTCCGCAAAAGTGCAGGATCTCCTCATGGGTGCCCATAGGACAACCCAATTGTTACCTTCAAAAGGATTGCTTCCACATGTACGGTTACGTCCTGTTGGGTGTGGTAGTGTGGTGAAATGAGTGGCATCATAGTCACATCGTGAAGAAGTCTTGAAACACGGGATAGTGTGTGTGTGTGTGTGTGTGTGTGTGTGTGTGTGTGTCTGTGCATGTGTGTGCATAAGAGTGTGCGTATATATGTATGTATGTGTGTGTGCATTTGTATTTTTTAGAATACACACACAGCCATCTCAGTCCTTTGTTGTTTCCAGCGTTTTATTTGTCCCTCCGATGGAACCACAAATGCTGTACATGTATCACAAGAACCCTTGATATTCCATCATTATTTAGCACAATTTTTTCAGTCCTCAATTACAATGCATGCACCCACAAGAAGTTTTCATATCTGACACAGTATCAATTTATACATTGACATATCAATCATTTGCAACTTGAATGAAATGCTCACCAAACATTTTCAGCATGTGGATATACTTTCATTATTGCATAGTCTCAGAGACAGAGAGTGAGAGAGAGAGAGTAGAAGAAAGTAAAATAAAAGTTCTAAAACAATAATTTGTCTCAACAATGATATGTACATGAAAGAAATATCACAGAAAACATGAACCATTTCATGGGGACAGGATAGCTTAATGGTAAACTGCTACAATGAATCCATACAGCTTCAAAATCAACCTCATCCAACTTGTCAGTTCAGGTCAGGGATTTCTCTTAAATCTTCATTTACTCCTAAACAAACCTTTGGCTGGGCAGTATTTTGCAACTGACACTGTCATGGATGCTGTGGAACCTATCTGAAGGTACTGCAATCTTTCCAGAGAGGCATCAAGTTGCTGAAGTAAGTGTATGAGGTCCAGAGGGGACTATGCTGAAAAGTAACGATGTTGGAATCAGCCTACATTTTCCAACTCTCGAACAATTTACTGCATGTATGCTACCACACACAGCTACTCTTCAGAAATGCCTTGCAGAAATTATGGATATTATCAATGCAAGTATGCCAGAGTTAAAAAGATGGTGATATATGTCAAACACATTACTGATCTCAACATGAACACAATGTTAATCCCACACTGAATATGAAGTTTCTGCGATAAAAAACCTCCAACTTGAATCTTCACAAGCAAAAAGAGAACCTTCAATCACCTTGTGTACAAAAGAAGAAAAAAATGACACCAAAAACATCAAATGTAACAGCTGAAGCAAATGCCAGTACTGCATTTTAACATTCATCAAAATCATGAAGATATGATTACCATTGAAAAAAAAAAAACAAAAAAAAATCTAACGTATTATTTCAGAGTTTAACCCTTTCAGCATCTATGTGGCTAAAGCAAGGTTCCACATAAGATGCTTAACCTTTTAGTATCTATGCGGCAATAGCAAAGCTCTGCAATATGCTAAACTGATAGCTTAACCCTTTCATAATCTATGTGGCAAAAGCACAGCTCTGCGATATGCTGCACTGATAGCTTAACCCTTTCAGCAGCTTTGTGGCAAGAGCATGACTCTGCAATATGCTGCATTGATAACTTCCTTTTGTGGGAAGAAGAAAAAACACAAAACAGGTTTAAATCTGCCATCATTTTGCTTGTTTCACATAAAGGAGCAAAACAATGACATGAGAGAAGACAAGTTATGTGCACTTAAAGAAAGTGACTAAAATCAAGCGGAACTGAAAATGGCTAGGATTCCACCACAGCTGGCAGTAAAAAAGGGTTAAAACACTAAGCATGGGAAGGGTTTTTAAATCATGAATTGACTAAAACAAACAAACAGACGAAGAAATAATCCTCATATTTTTCCCTCACCTATTCCTCTTGTACAAATGCTGACACTGATAGACTGACTGACTGACTGTGATATAAGTCTGTAGGTGACAAAAAAACTACAAGGTGGGGGGGATGAAAAAGTCAGCCCATATCAAGACAACAAATGCTTAGGAAAATATCTGTCATACAACCTACGTAAACTTTTACCAAATGAAAAAGTTCTAGAATTAAGAAATAGGATGGAGGAGGGGGGGGGGGGGGGGGGGGGGGTTGAAGAGAGAAAAAGCTGGAAAACCTATCTCAAATTTCAGAAACTGCACCAATGAATTAACGCACTTCTGTCTCAAAGTCGAATGTCTTAAGCCTAACTTTAGGAACAATGAAGGTAACTCTGAGAATGATGCACAACGAAGTTGTATATTAGGACATCGCATGTGAAGACACAACTTATTTTCATGACCCTTTAAAGTCACAGCAAACAATCAGGGTCCTTGACTAGAACAAAACTCACTCATCACCTTTAGGTTTCTTCATACCAGCCTATCCCCTTCCCAACTACCCCCGCTCCCTCATCCATTCTTCTTCTTTTTTTCTTTTTTTTTTTAACTCTCTGAATCAATCAAATTCTAATGTCAATATATATGACAATTGGAGACAATCTAACAGCTTCACATGCACACCTACACAGTATCACATAGATTATATGCTACTCGCACCATTATCAGAACTGCCAAGCCTCAAAAGCACAAAAACATTTTGACATTTTAAGTTGTAGTATTCCAAATTTAAGCTTAGCACTGTATGCAATGGCACTAGTCCAATCAATACACTTTCAATCACCCTTCGCTTTCCATACATCATGATGGCAGAACAGCATGCTGGTTACTGCATGGTTTTGACGATCTATAAAAATTTTTAAAAGGCCAACAAAGAAACCAAACTACGAGGTGGCCAAATCACATTCTTTAGCTTTTGGGGTTTTTGGGGGTGAAGGGGTTGGTAGCATTTCACCATAAAGTGTAGTAGCCAGATGTTGAATAACTGTAGTTTATACCAAAGTGTGCATTGGCAGCTTGTTTTATGATGCAAATAATGCATGCACATCAATTCCAGAGTTACAAGAACAAATGCAAAATCTTGGGAAAGTAAGTTAAAAAGCCTGGACCTTCATTTCATTACGACTGTAACACACAATCTGTACGCCAAACCACCAAACAAGGTGTCCCCCTTGCAGGGGATGTCAAGTGCTTTATACCAGTCCTAGCTTTTTGGTAGCTCCGGGAAACCCTGGAACCCTTTTATTTGATGGAAAAAAAATTTTTCAACAAGGAAGAAAAAAAAAGGGGCAAAAAGGGGGGGTTTTAGAGTTGGAGAGGGGTGGGGATGCAGAGAAATCCCAAAATAATGGTTCAATAACCCAGCAGTATCTTTAATTTTGTCCCTACACTCCAGCTAAAAATTTTTTTTTGGGAAGTAAAATTTTTTTTTAATGGAAAATAAAAAATTTTGTTGGTTTTATTGTTACCAGTTATTGTATTGTTCCTGTTTCCATTTTGATGTAAAAGCTTCAAGTGAGCCATAAAATGAAGGATCAAATTGGACAAATGCG